>JADLZN010000468.1:0-108778 GCA_018155175.1 Sinocyclocheilus anophthalmus
CACGATCGATCGATCGAGCGAGCGAGCGATCTATCGAGACTAGCTAGCGGGTCGGTCTGACCAGGACTGGCGAGATAGCGCGAGCGCGAGAGCTGCTGGTGGCAATCAGCAGCTAAATCATACATCATCGAGCGATCGACGAGCAGCTAGCTAGCAGCGGGCTGGCCCGGCGGAGGTCCCGTAGCGCTTCGAGTCGCGTCTAGCGAGCATCGAGCTAGCTGGGACTATCGGGGGGGCGGCGGGCGGAGGGGCAGACATGAGGGTCTATACATCTGGCGGGGTGCAGCAATCAAGCATCGAGCGGGCCGAGGGGGAGAGACGAGCGAGGCGCGAGCGTACAGCCTCGAGACGATCGCGAGCTTCTAGCTCTGCGGTCCGCGAGGAGGCGACTATCTATCATTATCGCGATCGAGCGAGCGATCGGGCGGCGGGCGGGCCTGGCGCGCGGTCTGCGGGTGCGCCGATAGCGCGGTCCGGGGGCGGGACACTCAGCAAGCATCAAGCATCATTGCAAGCAACAGCGAGCGATCGAGCGATCGACGAGCGAGCGAGCCGCGAGCAGCGAGCGGCGACGACGACGAGCTAGACAGGTCGAGCGCGATCGGCGAGCGTCTAGCGGGCTGTCTCCGCCTGGGCGAGCGAGCTGGCCGGGGTGCTGGGGGGGGGGCTAGGAACGCTCGAAAAAGGAGGACAAACGTGGCACGTGCGGTGCGCACCAGGGGTGGGCAGCAGGGAAACACGCGAGGGGTACCGGCAGAGGGCGCGGAAAATGGGCTGCAGTCCGGCGGAGGGGGGGGGGGGAACCGAGCGCAGCGTGCCTTCCAATGCGTATAAACCGCAGCGGCGCCGACCAGAAACAGGACACGTGGAAATAGAAACAGGTAAAGAACGCAACCACGGGGAGAGGCAGGCACAACAAGAAAGGCCTAGCAGTCAGATAAGGGGGGAAAAAGCGAGGTCAGAATGCTCACGGCCGGGACGCAATTGGGGCGGGGAGTGGGGTCGCGCGCAAAACAATAAGGCAGAGGGCGGAACACGTACGTCGGGGGCCCGCAAGTGGGGGAAGGGCTGAGGGTGGCAAAGGGAAGGGGTTGGGGCACGGGCCAAAGAGGACGGAAACTGTCACAGGTGCACAATAACTAATGAGCGCACGGGCTGTTGATCAAGGGTAAGGGGGTAACAACATATGAGGAAAAGAAGCTCAGCAGTGCGTGCTTGGCCAGCAGACAGTGCGTTGGTTGCCGCACATGGGTAAATGTGCTGGTAGAATCAATGTGTTATTGTGATTACAAACCGAATGAGGCGGACAGAATGATGCACATTGGTTTGATGGGGGAACTGGGGAACCAGGTAGGTGGATGCAACCCACCGGGCGAGCTTCCGAGGTCTAAATCGATGACCGGGCCTGATGAGGGGAACCCAAAAAGCACCTTGTTGGCGCGAGCACGGAAGTGGGGGCATTTTGTGAGCCGCGGAAAAGAGGGTGCAGCGCTGGTTATGGGCCGGTGTGGAAACAAGCCGATATACTTGATGCTTTAGCTATAACCTACGGGAATATACGGTAGAGGCTAGCACTACCTTGGTTGCAAAACGCACAAAAGCATTGCTACAGATGTAAAAAAACCCCACCGCCATGAGCAAGGCATAGCCACATCCCTAGAGCCAGAGATCTGCGCACTGTGACTGATGCGAAATTACCTCTGGAGGGGATAACCCACAGATCCAGAGATGACCAGCTCTGTGCACAGATCCCAGCTTCGTAGCACACCAAACCCTTGCGGATAAGAGAGAGAGCCTAGAGAGAAACACACGCGGAAGTGAGTAGGAAAATGACCCAAATGAATCAGCACAAACAGTGTTTCAGGCTGCCTCGGGTAACTTTACCAATGTTGGAATTGGTATCTTCTGCCCAGTTCGCGCGCCTGCTGGTCCGCACGTTTTCAGGTCATTCGCTGGAACAATGTCTTTTGTCGTGTAGTTACACTAAGAGCTTACCAGCACACCGCTTTTGGCCCCCAAAGAAAAACCCCCGAACAGCCTCGCGTCCCAACCCCACTGAAACAGACAAACCACATATTGTCGCCATTGGCAGTTTAGTTCAGCGGTAAGAGGATGGTGTGCACTGGGAGTCGAGTCTGGACGGGGGTAGTTTTGTACATTTTTAGCGAAAGACAGATCCGCTGTGATTAGGTTGATAAAAGCCTGTAAAATTCAGAGGTACGCACACGAACTACCTTCCTGGAGTTAAGTGAGGACAAATCACTAAAACGAAGTCTTGAGAATACTGTGTGCATATATCCACCTGTGTGTACCTGAATACTGAACCGTACTGTACCTGCTCGCCTCAGTACCTTCCACCGCTCCACCTTCACAAGCCTCCGCAGCTATACAGCACACGACATCTTTAGAGTACAAATGCAACCGGACCAACAACTAAACATGGGAAGTTTACAGCAAACCACATTGCGAGTGCTACACATTTACATGACATGGCATTGCAATTGATTGACGCATGAGATAACGGCATATCTGTTTTTTGGTTATTAAGTTTGGGAGACGGAGTTTTTATGCTTCTTGCGATCACGAGACACCCATGTGTGTGAAAACTGTCCATGTGGATTAGCAGTTTTAGAGCAACCGATTCAACAATCAACATGTAATAAAGTCGGGTAAGGGGAAATGAAGCAAAAAAGCCGGGGAAGAAAAAGCCGCAGAGCTTCCTCCGCAGGACAACTGAAAGAAGAGGCGGCAATTCAGCGTTAGAGCACGACAGAAAAGGGACAGAGAGTACTAGAAAACAGCGAGTTTATGTAAGAAGATTAAAGGGGGTAGTGGTGGAGAAAAAAAAATCACAATAACGCAGCCTTGGCAAGCAAAAAAGTGACTTTTGAAAAACACTAACCCCAAACCTTTGAGCTTGCACAGTAGTGTATCTATGGTTAAAGGAGTCTAATAACGAATGCAACTACTTAAAAAGGTTTCAATTAAATGCAAAAAGGGTTTTATTGCCTGATGTCACTGGTTTCACACATCATTCCATAAAGAACCTAGTTCTTCAGAAACCATTTACTCTATGTGCTGGTGTTTTAGAACTCAGAAACACACTGATAATGTAACTGTAATGAAACATTAAGAACTTTCTCTAAAGACAGAAAAAAACTGCAGCCCTGCACCTGCGAGCAAACCAGCTCAGGACCAACTAAGGACCAGCTCAAACCATACCTAACCAGCTCTGCCATACTTCCCTTTTTCAAAAGAAATCAAGTGTCTGTCAGAACTGCACGAAACTTAGACATTGCACACCGCTGCCCCTGTATATGTTCTACCTACTATAACAACTGTGGAGATCCATCAGGATTTTTCTCTGCGAGTAGCCTCCTCCCTCTCTCTTGGCCTGGCCTTATCGCCCTGTTGTCTAATGGGCCTTCAATGCAAACTTACGTTGGAGCACTCTTCAAGGGCCCGATGACAAAACTGGGGGCGCAAGAAAGAACTACAGGGACTTGTCATTTGGTGCATCAAAACAGCAATAACGCGAGCTAATACTAATCCCAGTGTACGAACTCACGAGCTGAGGGACCGCACTGGGTCCTTCGCCAAGTGAACACAGCACGGAAACTTGCTGAAGACCGGTGCACCAAACTCAACCCTCTTCAGCAGCCCTGTTTGTTATAACAGAGATGCCTTCATTACAGCACACTGTGATGTTTCATTTATTTCAGTGAAGAATGTCAAAATCCACAGCTTTCGTCTTACCGATCGGGACCCGTGTTGCAGGGATTTGGTCGGGCATCGGCAAGCCCCAGTTACTTGTTTGAAAACCCTGGAGATAGACGGTGGAATTAGCCAGGGCACTTTACAGCACTAAGTTTGGAAGGATTTGTAGTTGGGCGGGGGGCCCACTTGGCGGTGTCCAAGCATCCGTCCGGGTTATTCCCTCACGGCACACTTACTCTCTGTCTTGACCCAACATTTCACATCGCCTGCGGCAAGAGCCGCGCGACCTCACGGTCGTCTCTGCAGAGCAAAGCCAGTTCTGAGATGTTCATTCTTAGACTGAACCGTCTACTGAGTGCAATGTCCGCAGTGAAGCCCAAAACAGCAACATGGCCAGGTTGCAGTTATCTGCGTCAGGCGCGAGGAGAAAAAGGGGCCGACCTACATCCAATACAGGGGCTAAAATGAGAGATGGACGGCCTCTTTTGTTAATATGCATGGTTGTTGTGAGTTTCTCTAGTCCTACATAAATATCACCGGTCGTATTTCTTGTGTTGGATAGGTAAGAAGCTGCGAGGTAAATCTCAGAGAGTGGCGCACCCTGCTGGTGAGGGTTGAATCTTACCCTCTCTCTCCAAAACAATCCCCTCTGGTGAGGACGGACACCATCATACTCTCCTCACTGGCTGAGTGCTTCTCAAATACTTTCACCTAAGAACGAAAGCATGCATACTGTTATGCTATTACTGCACTTCAATCATCTCTATATCTATCATACAACAAATAATTATGCAGTCAAATTTTTTGACAATTCTTTTCCAACGTAGTTGAGCATGTTTTGTCTCTTATTACATAATAAAATAAAATAAAAATTATGCAGACACCAGATATATTTTTTGATATTTTTTTTACTAGTAAGTGCAGGATGCTATAATTCATTTATGTAAGGGAGGATAGCAAAATAAAGTAACGCGTGACATATTATACCCAAATATCTTCAACAGTTCACGACCCGTACAATTTGGACCAAAAGTAGTTAGACACGTTGAACCTATGAGTGTTGCTTCAGGTTTTTTTCGGTCAATTGCTAATGCGACCGGGGTAAAACCCCAGACTGACCAAGGAAGCCTGCTTGGTAATTGGGTTGCTTGACCTAAAGGGGTATTATCTAATTGGGTGCTGAAATTTAACAGCGGAACAGCTCGGCAACACCGAGGGCTTAATACATGCACAAAGTGAGCGACATTATCAAAGATGTGGTTCAGACACAGCTAGTTGGCATATGGCACGGAGACAGTGACAGGGGGTGCGAAGGGGCGCGGGGGGGGGTGCAGGGCTCAGGAGCAGAAAAGGAGAATGCGCAAAACTGCGTTTCAAACCTCCACAGCAGCGAGGCATGTGCACAGCTAAAAACAGTTGCGACACGCTGGGGGAACAGGGCGAGGGCGGGGGTGACGTCAGACGCAAGGGGGATGCTGTCCAGGTGGGGGGCGGGGTCCTAGAGGGGCCAAGGGCGAATGCAGGTTCGGCAGAACAGGTAGGAGATAGTAGCCGGTGGCAAGCGGGGGAACCCCCGACAACGAGCGAGGCAGGAGGGCAACAGCAAATAGGGGCAGTACGGTCAGCGAGGGGGCCATAAACTGGCAAGCCCAGGGTCGACAGGAGGGCTATGAGGGCTTGGGGTCAAGGGTCAGAAGTGGGCAGGGGCAGTTCAATAACAGGAACGGGCAGCCAAACAGGGGGGGCAGAGGGTTTCAATCAGGAATACTACAGAGTGCACGTGTCTAGTGACAACCGGACGACGCATGTTTGACTGGCCTTGGTTGAGAACAAGGACACAAGGACTTTGTCATCTGGCACGGAGATGGTCAGTCATAAACTTTTGAGAGATGAACTAAAGATTTTGAGTAAGTTACAGGCTTTTGCAGGTAATCCATTGTGTGGTGCTGTTTGTACTAATTGTTTTGTGAAGTGCACATACTTTTTTGCAAATATTAAGTGTGATTTGAGAAATGCACCAAAGTGAATGAGAAAAACTATAAATGTTTTCCCCCATTGTGCAATAAAAATATATGCAATAACCTTATATTTATTAGTTACTACCCATCCTAGTCCCTACATCGTATTCGACTACGATCTATCATAGCACAACTGTACAATACAATTTATTTTACTTTTCAATATTTTGTTTGAGTTAGATGGACATAGTGTATTTTTATTCTCATCTATTTTTATTGGTCTATGGGTATTTGTTGTCTCTGTGTACGGAAGCTTTTGACACGCAACAAGTCCTTGGATGGGATGAATACTTGGCGATAAGCTCTTGCTGACGTCTATTTTATTACCATTTTCTAAACTAGAGCGAATAAACTGTGATAATGTGAGAAACTGTGAAGGGTCGATAATTTTGGTTTGACTGTTTGTATTAGTATATCTATATACATATAATTTTTTTTGCAGTATCCTTATATAACAGTAGTACATAGATAATATATGCAGTACTACATATATAATATAATAAGATATATCAGATTATATATATATATGTACAGTAGACACACACATAACATACGACAGACAGCCAGACAAAACAGACGCCCAGGACAGATAGATAGATAATTAATTAGATAGACAACAACGACGACAGACAAACAACAGACAGACAGACAGACCGACAGATATAGATAGACAGACAGACAGACCGACAGACAGATATAGATAGACAGGCAGACAGGCAGAACGATCAAACAGATAGATGAGATAGATAGAACAGACAGACAGATATAGCTCACAGACAGACAATAGACTAGATATGACAGACAGACAGATAGATAGATATATATATATATGATAGATAGACAGACAGACAGACAGACAGACAGATGTCTTTCTCACCTGGCCTTGACTCAGAATGTACAGTTTGTCTCCTGGATTTCCATTTTGAATTATATAATCACCATCACTGTAGTGAGACTTAGACGAAGATGTATATGGATGTATATATAAAGAAAAACATTGCATGCACTTAAAATGTAAGTTTTATTTCAATATTTTTTAGAGTTGTGATTAACTGGTGCAAACACACTAAAAATGGATTTGATCAAGCTATAGGCAGCGCTTTGACCTTCAAGTTAAAGGTTTATTGATCACATGCTGATCAGGTACAGCAGTGAAATATGATGATGATGTTCAGTCATACGCACCTCCTCCAGTGCATCAGACACTTTCACGAGAACATCCTCTGGAAACACACAGAGCAGTGCCACACTAACACACACAGACACACAGGTCAGAACCAGACACGCTACAATCACTATCAGCGTAATCACAGGAAATACTCCGAGCTGCAGTCTAAATTACTGTTTTTCAGTAAACTACAAAAGTAAATTATGTTAAAACACACTTTAGAACCCATATATACTGTATATATATATAATATATATATATATATAGTATATATATAATAATAATTATTATATATATTATAAACATACTACTATAATTACATATCCAGTTTTTATACCTTTAATCTTACAGAACTTTCAGCAACCATTACATTTATTGAATATAATGAATCAATAAAACCGATTCAATCTAGATTTGCATTATTAACATTCACACGTGTTCACTGTCCACAATTTTTTAAGCATTTTGAAAAATGCAGAATTTGTACTGTTAATGTTTTTTAAACCCCCACTGCACTTTCTGTTCCAACCTTTGTTCTTGACATTTTCCCTGAATACTCGTTTGACCTTCTGACATCTTATTTCAGTCATGACATGAACGTTTCTGTACAAGAAGGTTCACCGCTTTACTCTACATCCAGCAAGCTCAATATTTCAGCTCTGTTATAGAGGAAAACATCATAGTGATCAAATAATGTTCATGGCACCAAGCACAAGAATAATGTATTGATCGTTTTAAGCCATTTTTGACAACCTACTATTATTAAACCCCAAAACAGTTTGAACGTAACAGGGTTGACAAAGACATTTATATGGCTAGTTTATATTTAATTATATATAATCAATTTCAAATCCCCTGATTGGAGTAAAAGAAGTGAGCTTTGGGGTCAAAATTGATGAATTGCATTTTAATTGTATTTAAGGGGTATAACCGCCTGTATAATATTAACAGGTTTTAGAATCCCCTGAAAAACCGGTTGATTCACTTATCTGGAATTATGGGGGCTGTTAATTATTAATTATAACTAACCTAAATTAAAGCACCAAAAATAAAATAAACATTAACGGAAAGAAAATTCGATCTATAATATATCTATATTAACAATAAAAATCCACTATTTTATAATTTTATTTTACTAGGTATGTCAAGCAACATTCTCATTTTCATTAAGATTTCTTTGATTACTACAATAAAATAAAATAAAAAACCACGGATTAGACATATTTTTATTAAACTTTAACTAAATAAATAACAGAAAATACACACCTAAAAAAAATACCACATGATTCTTAAATACAGTGGGGTCGTTCCCGGTGTTCTGTGGCGGTTTATTGCCTAACTTAAATTCAAAAAAATAAACTGCAATTTTTCAATCAATCATAGTAAATATAAATACCTTTCAAAAAGCTATTTCAAAAATACCTAAGCTGAAGGCAAGAATATGCCTACATAAAAATATATTTCCTCATTTATTTATAATCTGAGAGGGACAGAAGTGTGTCTTGTAAAGGTCTATGTGAGTATGGTAATGGTGGCATTAACCTGCGCAGGATATGCAGAGACTGTGTGATAGCGGCGAGGCCATTCCTCTGCATGATCTTCTGAAACACCTGACCCTCCATCACCCACAGCCTGCTGCTCACTAGAGCTGCACACAACACACACACACACACACCCACACAGAAGCAGAGCAGAGTCTGAGAAGAACTGGATTTCCAACAGTCTGTGAACTCACGGCTCTTTGTTTTGGTGAAACACCAAATACGTGATTTTTTCCCGATGTCTGTGAAGAAGAGAGATCAAAGGAGAGAGCGAGGCAGTTCGGCTTTGGTGGATAGACTTATAAAGAGAGAAAGAGAAATTGATATGGACGGTGTGAACTGTGTAAGACAAACACGTTTGAGTTCTCTGTGGAAAACAGCAGAATAACATGGATTGAGGCTGATCTGTCATTCTGTTCACCAGCAAACATTCTCTCTAAACTCTCATTAATATATTTAAGCTAACATGGGATAAATTAAATTTCCAGGGCAATATATGAGTTGCCAGGCAATGACTATCATTGTTTGTTTCTTATATCAGGTCCAAAGGCCCCTGTGACGTTTCTATAACAGCTTACATAAACAAAGATCTAATCGTATGATGTTTTATAAAAACACTGGTCAGTTGTTTGACAACGAGAACAATAATATTATATAAAAAAGTTAAAAAGAACAGCATTTATAAAAATAGAAGCTTTTGTGACAATAAACATACGGTTCAAAAGTATTTGTTATTTTTGTTTTAGTTTTTGTATATTGTTAGAAAATATTTATATTTTGAATAAATGCTATTCTTTTTAACTTTTTTTCATCAAAGAATCCTGAAAACAGTATCACAGGTAATAAAGAATAAAATAATAAGCAGCACAACTGTTTTCAACACTGATATAAATCAGCATATTAGATTGATTTTTGAAGGATCATGTGACACTGGAGACTACAGTAATGATGCTGAAAATTCAGCTTTGATCACGGCAATAAATTACATTTTAAAATATATTAAAAGAGAAAACCGTAATTGTATGTATAGTTGAAAAAAGTACTTTGTGTTTCAGGATTTCTGCCTCAGGTGACTCTAAAACACACTGAAAAATTAGTCTCCTGTATAGTGACCTGCTTCTACCAAGTTACAATTTTTCTAAAAAATAGGGAAGAGCTGAAAATAGAGTTCACCCCAAACTCATTCTCTATCACTTCCTGAGACTCTCTTGAATTAGTAATGACACCGATTAATTGACTGTGCTGTCGTTGGGAAGAGAAATACTGCAATCTGTCTCCTCTGCTCTCTCCTGCTACCTCTGTCTACCTCTCTTTTATCTCCTGTCCTTTCCTCTGCGGAATAGCCCAGAATTTGAGATTAATCGTTACACAGAAAAAAAAAATCCAAAACTGGACCGCAATAAACATCATGAACACAGATATGACTCAGACAATGAAATGCAATTTTTTGGTCAATTTAAATTTTAGAAACCATTGCTCAGCGACACACACACACACACACATGGATGGATAAATAAACAACTATTTTGATGGTAATTTATGGATTTTCTCATCTTTTAGTGAAGGGCATGCCTCATGTGTTGTAAAACATCTGTCCACTTAATTAGAGGAAAACATTCAGTTTAACAATGTTTAATGGAGAAATATGTTAAACCCAACCCAGTCTTCTCACGTTTTGATTCCTGACATCTTGTTGCAACCATTTTATTTTTTTTTTCAATTCAACCTGATTGTTAAACACAAAAACGTTATTTATCCACTTTTCAAGGTTCTCCCATTTTACAAAAACATAACAGCATCATTTTGCAATGTGAGAAGCAGAAAAAACCCTCACAACACGTGGGGTCATTTTCACGGATTTCAAAGCAAGCATATTTTATTTTAATACAGTTTCAAGGCCAGATCAAGCCAAAAAGCCAAACAGGTTTGATGAGCGGGTATTATTATTATTATTTAAATCATGCTTAACTAAATGATTGAAATGTCTGTGATATCTGTAGAGGTGCCTTTAAAGTGTCCACTGGGTTTTAAAGAGATTGTTTCAAACATATTGTTCATTATGCAACGCTCTGAAATATAGTATCATATTATAATAATTGATATATTAATATTGTAATATTGTTGCAGTGCTCATCTTGTTGCTAAACCAATTAACTACATTATAGGCAGGTTCCACTAACATTTACAAACCACAAAGTGTCCAAATATCTTCTGTCCTCATTTTGAACAGCATACTGTATGTTGTTTTATAATGAAAAACATTTTTCTCTCTCTTTCATTAAAATGAATGCCGCTTGATGTAATACGCTTCACAGCTAACAGGGAATATTCTCTGAATATTGTCAGGGTTTTATTATAGTCAAAAACATTCTTTCCGTAATCTTAAAGAATAGCATCAAGGGTTATCTGGTCCTTCAATATGTTTTTTTTTCTCAAAACATTAACACAGAAACAGTTTTTTATATGCCTCACGAAATGTTTTGGAAACATTTTAAGGCCTTTTGTGGACGTTTCAGCTGACATTTTGAAATGTCTACTGTTCATTCTAATCACGGTTTCCATAATGTTTGCAAAATTATAACATTTTTATACAATAGATGTTTTGCACATTCAGAGAACATTCTGAAATAACTTTTTTTTTTTTTTTCATTGGAACATTAGCAAAACGTTCTAGGCTAAAGTTTTAAAATTTAATTAGGAGATAAAAAGCATCAAAATTTCAACCATTAATTTTAATCTATGACATGATCTTACTCAGTCAATTAAAGATATCAATGCTACATTTTCACAGAATGTTCTTTACAATATGAAGGATGACTTTATGTAGAAAACAGTAAATGACAAAAAAAAAAAAAAACTTTAGTTGGGTTTTCAGAGGCAAGGTCACATATATTTGTTAGCTGGTTGATTTTTAGCTTTTCTAATGCAATGACATGTTTACTTGTTTAAGTACGACTTTAATGCCACTGTAATATTGCATTTCCATGAATTTAATTAAGGTCACAAAGCACACATTTTAAAATGCAAGTCACATAATCCCGAGATCTACAAGCAATGGAGGAAGCTGTGTTTATCTTTTACTTAGACATATAGAGGCGATCGGGTTAGAGAGTAAGGATCAGAAAAGAAACAGAGAGATGAAAAAGAGGAGCAAAGTGAAAAAAAGAAAGCAATTTCAAGCTGTCACCAAGCACAAGACCTGAACAAAGCTGAAGAAAAGAGTTGGGGAAAGCTTGATCAGAGGCTTGAAATAAAAGGGGTGAGAGGGAAGAAATAGTCTGAAAATTCAGAAAGAGAGGCTGATAGGGATAGGATATCGACTGAAAGATGAAAACGACACACAATCAAGGCAGACATTCCCTGTAGAAGAAATGAAACATTTGGAAAATGATCTAACTTGATTGGATCCTCCATTCACTTTCAATCCATCTTTTTTAGCCTATTCGCTTTCTTTCAGACTTTATTCCTTGCTTTTTTCATTCCATGTCTTGCTATGACCCTCTATTAAAATTAATAGGTCAAGCTGATGCCCCTGTGGCTCAGGCTGGACTCAAGAGAGGATGTGAAATAAGCGAGAGAAGAGGTGTTGAGAGAGTCATAAATCAAAGCGTGCTATAGGGGATACACCTCAGATATGAACGTTAATTCATCTATCTGACAAAGATATATTCTTTAGGGTTGGAGGAAGACATATAAAAAAGACATTTCTTTACAGAAAACATGCAACTAACATGTTTAGCATGTTCATTAAAAAAAATCTCACATAACTACACACCTTGCATTTGGATTTTTTTCATAATTGCGACTTATTTCTCACAATTGTGACAATATATCTTGCAATATGACGTCATATCTTACTATGCGATTCCCACAATTGCGACTGTTTCACAGTGCAACTATGTATTTTCCAATTGTGACTTTTTTTCTAGTAATTGTGACTTTATATCTCACAACTGATTTTGTCTCGCAGTGACATTATTTGTAGTAATTGTGACTAAAACTCACAATGTAATTTTTGCATTGTAACTGTATATTTCGCAACTGCTACTTTATATCTCACAATTACAACTTTGTGTTTTACACTGTAACTACATTTAACTATAACTAACTATAACTATAACACTGTAACTACAATTGCAACTTTATCTGTAGTAATAATTGTGACTTTGTATCTCGCAATGTCATTTATATCTTACAATTTCAGCATTGTTTCACATGCACTATAAAAGTATATTTCATAATTGTGACTATATCTCGCAATTATGACTATATCTCGCAATTGTGACTATATCTCTCAATTCTGACTTTATTTTAGTAAACTGGAGCCTTTATAATCTCGTAATGTCACTTTATATGTTCACAATTTGGGCATAGTGTTTTTTTGCATGTCTAATTGTATATTCGAATTGCGACTTTATAAGCTCGCAATGTACGCCTTGTGGTTTACAATTGCACCTTATATTCACAATGCTAAGCTTATTTTGGATTAGTTTTCGATTTTATGTCTCGCGTTCAGTTTATATCTCACATTTGCGACTTAGTTTTGCAATGAACGTAGCGTCTGTACCAAAATCAGATACACCATTTTTCATTTGATTTAACAACTCAATCAATTATTCATTAGATTAACAAATAATCACAGACCCCTCACCCAATAAACATACTGGGTGCCAAGATGTCTGGGAACGAGGCCCAGGACCCTGGTTACCATGGCAACCCTTACACCGTGGCTAACCAATAGATTTGACGACCTAATGGCATTTTAGATTCCTCCTCGCCGATATTTTCCATAAGAAGACACATAATGGCAACAGCCAATGGACGCTTCTATAGGTCCAGAACCTTTTTTCTGTTAATGCACGGCCTACCTTCGGTCCTTGTCTATTATTGCTGGGTCTGTATATTTTATTGTTGCATTGTAGACTATTTTTATGCATGTTATGATAGACTAGTTAATATAACCTCACCTATATAATTTTTGGTCTCTATGAATTCATCTTTGGATGATCTAATTGAGAGTTTATATTGTATGTTTATACCTATGCAACGTATTAGTGTTCTAAGAACATTTAGTACTCTTTCATCACGCCCCCACTCGAGTTCTATTTGCAAATTACCATGCCCTCACACAAAGAGTCATAAAACTCCCCATTATTTCCAAACTCCCACTTGGGATTTCCATCTTTCTCATTGAACAAGCCCATCTTGAGAGTTGTGAATCTTCTCAGACCTTAAAGGCCACACACCAGTGACCCGCTCCGGAGTCGGTGGTTCTGTTAGGTTATGAGAAAATGTGAGCTACAACGCTCCAGGACAACCTAAGTTTTGTGCCAGGCCTTCGGCCTTGACTTTCCATTCACCAGGATTCTCTGACTCTGACTTATTTTTCATCAACCAACTTCAGCAAAGATACACGTGAGCCTTCAGATTGCATCAACCCTCTTTAGACAGAACGAGACGTCAAGTATTCAAATTATTTTTATTAATTGATACATTTAAGTATCATAAGCAACCTTTTTACAAAGGTGCGTTTGAACTAAGAATCTGATGTTTCCTTCAGGCTGTAAATCTGCTGAATATCAAATGGTTCCATAACTTCATTCTTTATTTCTCTTCTCTGTACTGAGTTAAGCTTTTACCCTTTCCTATACCAACTGTATGCGTGTGTGAGAGAGTGTATGTGTATGTTAGACCAGTTTAAATGTTTATGTAGTATGTTAGACTAGTTAAATATTTATGTAGTTAATAAAGTCTTACTTGTATCACACTTGACGTTGTGCATTGTTTGCTCATAACTGGAGTCACATAATCATGCAGATTTATGCTACAAGCACTTTGTAGAATTGTACAGTAAGAAAGATATTTCCCTTAACCAGGAAATTAACGTTCTTAGAATTGACAGACAGATGACCCTGAGAGGTCAAGTAAATATCAACAGCGTATCTAAATTTTAGAATTACTTTAACTAGTTATAATTATTCTTAATATTCCCCATGACTGCTTCACTACAGTATTGTAACTTTCTTTCACATCGACTTTTATTTGCTACTCTTTATTTTATTTTACAGTTCCCATTGCAACTTTTATATCTCACGATTACTCCTTGTGGTTTTCACCTGTAACGACATGTAACTATAACAACTAACTATACTATACACACTGTAACTAGGCAATTGCCCACTTTAATTTGTATTAATAAGTATCTATTGTATCCTCGCAATGTCATTTGATCTTACAATTTCCATTTGTTTCACATCCTGAACTATATTTCCTATGTGACTATATCTCGCATATGACTGTTTCGCATTGTAACTGGATATATTTCACAATTGCGACTTTATTTGTAGTAACTGTAACTTTATATCCCGTAATGTCACTTTATATGTCACAATTTTGGCATTGTGTTTTGCAATCTAACTGTATATTTCAGAATTGCAACTTTATATCTCGCAATTACGACTTGTGGTTTACAACTGCAACTTCATATTTCACAATTGTTACTTTATTTGAAATAATTGCGATTTTATATCTTACCGTGTCATTTTATAGCTTACGTTTGAGACTTTGTGTTTCGCAATGTACACTAACTGTATACTTCACAATTGCGACTTTATTTGCTTACTTTTATTTATTTACACTTTCCCAATTGTCACC
This sequence comes from Sinocyclocheilus anophthalmus, assembly GCA_018155175.1. Lineage (NCBI taxonomy): Eukaryota > Metazoa > Chordata > Actinopteri > Cypriniformes > Cyprinidae > Sinocyclocheilus > Sinocyclocheilus anophthalmus. The sequence continues at coordinate 15,099 of JADLZN010000468.1, forward strand.
TTATATCTCACGATTACACTTTGTTGTTTTCACATGTAATTATTGTACAATAATTGTGACTTTATATTTACAATTTCCCTTAATACATTTTACAAATTTGCGTCTTTGTGTTTTGCAACTGTCCTCTAACTGTATATTTCTCACTGCGCGACTTAATTTGTACGTATTGGCAACTTAAGTCTCACATTGTAATTTTTTAATCTCACATTTTGGACTTGTGTTTACATGTAACTGTCATTCTTGTAATTGCAACTTTATATCTCACAATTATAATTTTGTGTTTCACATTGTACGGTAACTTTTTTTCTATTAGCGGCATTTAGAGTGGAAAGCAGAGTAAGAATTTCATTGTACAGGGAAATGTGCATATGACAACAAAGGCTTTGAATCTTGAATCTTTATTTCACAATTCCATCTTTATTTGTAGTAATAAATGAGACTTTATGTCTCGCAGTGTCCCTTTATTTTTTACAATTGCGGTATTGTGTTTTGCAATGTAACAGTATATTTCACAGTTGCGACTTTATTTGTAGTAATTGCGACTTTATATCTTGTAATGTCAATTTATATTTCACAATTGCAGCATTGTGTTTTGCAATGTAACTGTATATTTCACAAGTGCAACTTTATTTGTAGTAATTGCGACTTTGTGTTTTGCAATGTAACGTTATTTCTTACAGTTACCTACGTTTTATTTTGAGGTAGAAATGGGATTCTTTAGGATACAGCTAAATTTTCATTTCAATAAAGAGGTACATTTTTTTTAATTATATTTAAAAGGCAAAATTTCTACATATACTTTACATTTTTAGTGTACAGCATCAGATTGATAACTACAGATGTTTCTAAAGAATACATCTTTTTTCAAAAGGCATCTAGTGTTCAGATCAGAAGGACCAACATAAAAGATAAAAAACTAACACGTAAAGAGATTTAAAAATCACATCCAAATGGGTTTTGTAGATCTGTCCATTCAATATGCAGCATGTTTTGGGGACTCTAGTGTGGCGTGCTGTAGGCTGAGAATTTCTATGTGGATTTTCCTGATTCCTTTGATGTTATATTCCACTGATCTCTCAGAACAGCTTCAGACTGGTGATGGTGGGAATACTCTGATTACCCAGACACGCTCAGAGCATCCCAAGTGGGATTAAACGGGAAAAAAACGACATATGTACTACTACACTCATTTTGTGAACATCTTAGTTGTGAGTGTGCAAACGAATCATTTTAAAATGAGATTTACTATCTCAGCAACAGGAATACAAACAACAGGAATAAATGCACAGCAAATAGAGACTTTTAAGATCTCCCTTCTTCTGAGAAAAAGACCAAGACCTCAGTGATCTCACATCAAATTATCCGATCTGTACTATCCACATTCATTGTATGTTTCCATACTATGGAAGCTCATTTCTGCCAAGCAATAAAAATATATAAAAAAACGAGGTAAGTGTGCTTTTTCAACTCATAATTCAGATTTGCAATTCTTTTTTTTTTCCACCATGCAATTACGTGGTGTTGTATATTTCCCAATTGTCACTTTACATGTCACAAATGTGACCTGTAACTGTATATTCAATTTGATTAGATAAACTTTATTAATCCCCGGAGGGAAATTAAATTGTCATAGCAGCTCAGTACATTCAAAATACACTTTTTTTTTCAAAGTACAAAACAAACAAACAAAAATTGTGACTTTGTCGGTAGTAATAGCAACTTTATAACTCATAATGTCATTTTATATCTCACAATTGCAATATTGAGTTTTGCAATGTAACGGCATATTTCACAATTGCAACTTTAAATTTAGTAAATGTAACTTTATATCTCGTAATGATACTTATAGCTCACAGTGTCACTTTATAGCTCACAATTGCGACATGGCATTTTGCTATGTATCTATACTGCAATTTTTTAATTTTTTAATTTTTAAAAAGTCAATAATTTTGACTTTTTCTAACAGTTCTGAGAAAAAAAGTTAGAACTACGAGATATAAACTCAGTATTGTGATAAACTCGCAATTCTGACTTTCTCTGAATTCTGACTTTAAATAGTAAATTTTTTTGTGTCGCCATTAATTTAAAAATAAAAAAAGGTCATTGCATCTTTTTATTTTAAAATTCCGAATTTTTAGCTTGCAATTCTGAGTATATATCTCGCAATTCTGACTTTTAAAAAAAATATATTATTATTATTCTTTTTATCCAATGGAGGAAACAAGATTTTATACTATACTCTTACTCTGTCTCAACAATTGTCTTATTTATTTAAGGAGGTTTCAGTGAAACACAGTTTATAGTTACAGTAAATAAAAGTAAAATATTCCATTAAGCCCTCTAAGCTATAAAGAGTGACCTCTGAGCAATACAGTTTTCCTTCTGTGTGTTTCTCTTTAGCTGACGTGTGAAAAGGGATGAAGAAATGTGTGTGTTTTGTGTGTGGTGTGTGTGTGTGTTGTGGATGCCCACATGTATTCAATACCTGTGACAGTAGTGGAGCAGGTGTGGTTATGAATGAGGGCCAGTTCTTCAAACATCATCCCCGGCTCAATGATGTGCAGCCTCTGGCTAGCCCTGGATGCCTCCAGTTTTCCCTCTGTTAACACACACACACACACACACACACAAACACACCGCATCTACGCTCTGCAAGGTTGGCAGGCGTGACAGGTTTGAGCGCCAGCATACTGTCACATGGACGATGATCTACCCATCACAATGTAGAGCCCGGAATACTCAGAGCCCACGCAATCCGGCACATCAGGACAAATACTGGCCTCCTTTAACAAATCACGGCTGGAATTAGCACAGCTCACGGACAAGTATTGATGAACCCTTTAATGAATGGTAATAGATCAAACTCCTGCTCCTCTCTATCCTTTTATTTAACTTGCAACCTGGGTGTTTAGCACTGACATTTTAAAACTAATTTCGCCCCACATAACCAGCAGGAATGTTTTTTTTTCTGTCTTTCCAGAAGCAGGTCAGTCTCACACTTCTCCTGCTACCTGCCTGGTCCTGCAAACACTATGGGAGGTGCATACTAATTAATGTGCTTCAGTCAGAGACAGGGACAGACTGAACGAGTGTCTAAAGTACACTTGTAATGTTAGTCAAGGTTTCTGGCACCAACAACATTTTTATGACTATTTTGCACCTTCTCTTTAAAGGATTAAACAGAATGTGTGTGTGTGTGTATGTTTTGTTTTATTTGTTTTTTGGCTACTGTATCTTTAAGAATTCTGTGTGAAGTGACCTGCTTGTTCTTGATTTCAGCTGGACTAAAGCACTGGCACAATTTTTGTAAAGTCAGACTAACATATATGGATAATGAGAATGTAACTTTGCTTCCTTCACCATGTATGAAAACAAACTAAAATGTACATGCATATATAGATACTTAAGGAAGCTGGTTTCGTTCACAGGATAAAAAAATAGAAAAGGTCATTGTGATTTTTTTTTATCTCACAATTCAAACTGTCTCGCAATTCTTAAAGTCATAAAGACAGAATTAACTTGCAATTCTGAGAAGGAAAGATGGAATTGTGAGATGAAAAGTCACAAATACTTTTTTATTTTGTGGATAAAGAAAAAAAAGAAAAACATAATTGGGAGATATATATTTAGAATTCAAAAGAAAAAAAGTCAGAATTGCAAAGAAAAAGAAAGAAGTGTCCTTTGCTCACCATGGCTGCATTTATTTAAAAAACATAATATTTTTGAAATGTTATTACAGTTGGAATACATTATATTTTTAATTTGTTATAAAAATAAATAATCTTATTCCATAATAGCAAAGCAGAATTTTGCCCTGCTGATTTTGGGGCTCAAGAAACATTTCTTATTTTTATTGATGTTGAAAAAAACGTTAAAAAAAAAAATTTCCCCCGTTTTATTACGTAACCTCGGTTCCCTGAGATATGAGAATGAGTACTGCGTCTTGCTAAAAGACGCTATGGGAAAAAGCCTTTTTTTCTCCTGAACTGAAGCCTTTTTCAATCATGCAGTGTAACTGCACGGCCATTGGATCGTGCAGTGTATAAAAAACGAACCAATGGCTCAGCAGCGGGGCCATCTTGCTATATAAGCGGGCGCTTCGGCACGGACCTCATGATCTTTCGACTGAAGCGACGACTCGCGTGCAGCCTTATAGCATGGCAGCCTACGCAATGCTCTTTCCCTTATCTCAGGGAACCAAGGTTACTTTAGTAACCGAGTACGTTCCCTATCGACACTTCACTCGTACTTTCATCTTGCTAAAAGGATGCTATGAACCCGTCCAATCTACGCTGTGCTTGTTATCGGAATGACTGCATAAATATCGCCCTCCTTAGCATCTATGCCCTAGAAGTATAACAATATCTCCAAGGCTAAAATGGGCTAAACTCACAGAGGTCATGCCTGGCCTGGGAAATCGTTCCAGAGGACTCGTACAAATTCGGCACTCCATGGGCCAAGCATACAAGACACCGACCTTAGACTTGAGCATGTTACGGTCCGGACTCTCTGTCAGAACTTTTTTGCATAATGAAGTGTTCTGCCCACTTCAGAAAGAACCCTAGCCTGCAAGGCAGGGACGTCCAGGTTATAGAACCTGGCAAAGGTGGACGGTGAGACCCAGCCGGCTGCTGCACAGATTTCTGCAATGGACACACCGCTAGACCACGCCGAAGACGAGGCGATGCCTCTGGTGGAATGGGCTCGTACTCTGATGCGGCATTGCAGGCCCGAGGAAGAGTATGCTATTGTAATGGCGTCTACTATCTACCTAGAAAGCCTCTGCTTCATTACTGGATGCCCTTTGGTGCGGTTACCGAAGCTAACAAAGAATTGTTCCAAACCTAAAGGGTCGACCGCTCCAATTAATCCTCAAGCTCTGACATTGCATAGCAAGGATACCCTCCCGTCCCGTCCGAGGGAGGAAGAATGGGAATGAGGCACCTTGGGTGTATACCTGTCTTGGTTTTGTCCCAAGTGGGGAACGACTTTAGAGTTGTTAGGCCCGAATTCCAGACAGGCAGGGTTAATTGAGAGTGCCTGCAGGTCTCCTATTTGCTTTACTGATGCTAGTGCTAGAAGCAGAGCAGTCTTTAGCGATAGCGACCTAATGTTGGTGGCTTGTAGTGGCTCAAAAGGGGGGCCCTTCAGGGCCCTCAGCACAGTGGGCAGAGCCCATGTAGGGACAGTGAGGGGTCGAGGCTGATTCAGCCTCCTGGCCCCCCTCAAGAAGCGGACAACCAAGATGTTCCTGCCCACCGATTGGCAAGAAGGACAAAACCACTGATAGGTCAGAGGTAGACAGGTCTTCACCACAGTTTAGGCACCAAGCGGAGAAAACAGACCACTTAAGGGCGTAGAGGGGCTCTTGTAGACGGGGCTCTAGCCTCCAATATAGCTTTTAACATGTGGAGCGCACCGCTTGGACCGGAGGGGCCATATTGTCCTGTTCACTTGAGAGAGGAGATCTCGTCTCAGAGGAATGGGCCAGGGGGCTGTGACAAGCAGCCGAGTTAGCTCTGACAACCAAAGTTAGTTCTTCCAGAGGGGGGCCACCAAGAGAACCTTGTGCCCCTGTTTCCTGATTTGCCTGATTACCTGCAGGATCAGGGCGATCGGGGGGAATGCGTAAAGGAGGAGGTTGGGCCAGTCGTGGGCCAACGCATCCCTGACCATCGAATAATAAATTGGGCAGTGAGAGTTGTATTCTGAGAGGTCTTCCTCGGCCTCGGCCTCGCCAAAGCTCTCCCAAATTCTCTGAACCATCCACTCTTCTGAGGGGACATTGCTCCCTGATAACATGTCTGCTCCTCGGTTCAATTTGCCCGGTATTTGCGCTGCCTTTAGCGAGCGCAGGTTGAGTTGAGCCCATTCCAGAAGGCTCTCTACCAGAGTGAAGAGGCGCTTCGAGGAGAGGCCTCCTTGGCGATTTATGTAGGACACCACAGACATGTTGTCCGAGTGGATTAGCACATGGTGTCCCCTTAGGTCTGGCACGAAGAACTGACAGGCCCAACACACTGCTAGCATTTCCAAGCAGTTGATGTGAAGCCCTTCTTCCGCTTTCGACCAATGGATGAAGGTCGGTTTGCCCTCGCACAGTGCCCCCCAACCCATGTTGGAGGCATCTGTCGTGACAACCTTTCTCCTGCAAATCATTCCCATGGCCACGCCCTGTTACATCAAGCAAGTGTTCTTCCAAGGGGCCAGGGCTGTTACACAGGCCTTGTCCACCCCTGATACGCAGGCGTACGTGACGCCACGCATGGGATGGAACCCGCGGTTTCAGCCTGCGCTGAAGGGGCCGCATAAGAAGCAGGCCCAGCTGTAGTGCTGGTGACACTGTGGCCATGAGGCCCAGCATCCTCTGAAACATTTTGAGAGGGCAAGTGGTACCGATCTCAAAGGAGGTTGCTAGTTTCTGCATGGCCAGAGCATGTTCTGGCGCAACTACCGCTCTCATCTGAGCTGAGTCGAAAACTGTTCCCAGGAACGATATTCGCTGGCTGGGGGACAGCGTGCTTTTGGCAAAATTGACACTGAGTCCCAGGCACTCCAGGTGGCTAAGGAGGAGGGTCTTGTGTGATATTAATTCTGCCTCCGACTAGGCCAAAACGAGCCAGTCGTCGAGGTAGTTGAGAATACGGATTCCCATCTGCCTTAGACGGGAAAGAGCCGCATCCACGCACTTCGTAAAAGTGAGAGGAACCAGAGACAGTCCGAAGGGAAGGACTGTGCACTGATACGCCACTTTCTCGAAGGCAAATCTCAAGAATCTGGATCCAGATGTGAAAGTATGTGTCTTTCAGGTCCAGATAAAAGAACCAGTCCCCTGTGCGAATCTGCTTTAGCGTAGTCATCCTGAACAACCTTTTCATGACGGCGTGATTCAGGTGTCTGAGCTCGAGGATGGGCCGGAGACCGCCATCCTTTTTGGGGACGAGGAAGTAACGAATGTAGATGCCTGACTCGCTCTGAGCTGGAGGAACCATTTCTACAGCTCCCTTTGCCAGCAGATTCTTCACCTCTGAGCGCAGAATGTGAGCGTCCTTGCTTTGCACCGAGGTGGAGACCACGCCGCTGAAGTGCGGGGGTCTTCGAGTGAATTGGAGTGAATAACCTTGTTTTATTATCCCCAAAACCCAGCCCTCCGGGGATGGCCTGCCAGGCCTCAGCCCACGTGACAAGGGGTTGGATCCATTTGATTGAATGGGCGCACGGGGCAGGGAACTGTGAAAACGGCAAAGAGGAAATTTGTAACAGCAGGTGGTTATTTTTATAACAGCAGGTGGTTGCTTGGGCACTTCAACAGGCCCAGAATTTGCAACAGACACATTTCCCTCTGCACCCGGGGTTGAACGGGGTGATAGGAGGCTTAAGAGAGACTGCTTGGGGGGTGGTCCAGCCGTAGAGAGACTTGGCCCCTTCCTCTTCCTATCCCGCAGATCAGGATGACGCCTGAGGCACCGGGTCCAACGCAATCTTGGGTCGGGGTCCCTGGCGCTTTTTTATAAAAAAAAGGGGGGTTTTAAGCCCCCCCGGTTTAAAAAAAGGCAGGGCTGATTAGACTACGTGGGGTCGGCAGGTGCAGGCTTCATGGGTTGCAGAGTTGGAGCGCTTTGGCAGGAAGTGTCACATGACCTGGGACGATTTCTGTGCCTCTGTAAAGCTCTCAGCGAACCCTCAACCGCCGGTCCGAAGAGGCCGGTGGGGGAGATCGGGGCATCAAGGAAGGGGACCTTATCCGCGTCCTTCATCTCCGTCAACATCAACCATAAATGGCGCTCGAGCACCACAAGGCTGGCCATCGATCTCCCAATTGCCTGAGGAAAAGGCACGGATCAGTCGAGCAGAGAGGTGGCTGGGTCCTACTGCGAGGCATGTCAACGGCGAGCAGGCTTCTGGGATCAGCAGAGAGCGTAGTCGCCGTAGCGAGACTTGGCCCCCTTCTCTTCCTGTCCTGCAGATCAGGAAGATGCCTGAGGCACCGCGTCCAATGCTATCTTGGGTCGGGGTCCCTGGCGCTTAGGAAAGGGGTAGCGTCTGGCTGAGCGGGAACACCCTTGTGTCAGCTGAGTCTTAGCAGCCTGAGCGGTGGGGTCGGCAGTTGCAGGCTTCATGGGCTGCTGAGTCTGCGTAGGCTTAGGGCAACTAGGAGCAGCTGCAGAGCTGGAGCGCTTTGGCAGGAAGTGTCACATGACCTGGGACGACTTCTGTGCCTCTGTAAAACTCTCAGCAAACCCTCAACCGCCGGTCCGAAGAGGCCGGTGGGGGAGATCGGGGCATCAAGGAAGGGGACCTTGTCCGCATCCTTGATCTCCGTCAAAGTAAGCTACAAGTGGCACTCGAGCACCACAAGGCTGGCCATGGACAACCCGATTGCCGAGGAAAAGGCGACGGATCAGCCGAGCAGAGAGGTGGCTGGGTCCTACTGCGAGGCATGTCAACGGCGAGCAGGCTTCTGGGATCAGCAGAGAACGTAGTCCTGTGGCGAAGCGCCTGCTTATATAGCCAGATGGCCCCGCCCATTCTGGCGGGCTTCGTTGCCATAGGCTCATGCAGCCACGCTGCCGAGCCATTGGTTCGTTTTTAATACACTGCACGAACCAATGGCCATGCAGTTACACGGCGTGATTGAAAAAAGGCTTCAGTTCAGGAGAAAAAAGGCTTTTCCCCATAGCGTCTTAAGCAGACGCCGGTACGAGTGAAATTATAGTAAACTGTTGTGCTGCTTCATATTTTGTGGAAACCATGAAATAAATTTTTTCAGGATTCTTTGATGAAAGTTCAAAACAACAGCATTTATTTGAAATAGATTAAAATATATATTTGTCAGTTTTGATCATTGCTGGATAAAAGTATTAATTTCTTTCAATAAATAAATAAATACATAAACATCTTACTGACCCCAAGCTTTTGAACTCCCTTGAAAAATAAATAAATAAATAAATAAAACATACTAATAAATAAATAAATAAGAGTGTCTGGATCTGGAGTTTATTTAAATTTTACAATTAATTTTTCAATTATCACAAATTGTTTTGTCACATATAACAGCTTTTGCAGAGAAACTATTATTAATCGACAGGGAAGCACAAAGTATACTTGAGCTAAAACCAAACCCACAAACCTGTAAATGCTGTTATTCATTTCAAATGCAAAGAGGATGTTTACATAAAATTCTTAAAAGCACAGTAGTAAAATTATTATATTATAGGACAAAGGGGATATAACTACACTAATAGTCAAATGCGGCCATGATGATTGTGATTTATATGTAAACTGAATGTAAAGAGCTGAAGGGTAACTAGAAACCGAAAGCAAAAGACAAACAGTACCAAAACATAAGCACATCTCACTGCAAACCAGAGAGAGTATTAAAGAGCCACAAAAATCAATTATTCACAATATGCCTGGAGGCATAACTGGACCTCGGCTAATAATGAGTGACTTTTGAGCACTGGTTTATAAAATACCCATGTAAGCCCTGGGATCTGTGAATGTTCAGACATGCTCACAGATCAACATGCAGTATGAGAAGTATTATGAGGCGAGAGTATCTCTTTCATTCTCACACTCTTCCTCACCTTCAACTATATATGCCTGGGTCCCATTATCCCCTTCCTGGACAACACTCACACCCTGTTTGAGTATCATGGGATAGGCAGAATCCACCAAACACCGCATCTGATCCCTGTCTAGATATTTCATACACTCATTTTCTGCCAGAGCCGATTCTATCAGCCGCTGTGACCTGAAATAAATAAAGACAGATAAAGACTTACACTGGGGAAATGTAGCAGTATAGGCAATAAGGGAATGAGTTGAGATTTTAGGCAGGTTCTTACTCTTGACTCTTGCTGTGGCTGACTGGTGGGTTTTGTAAGACTAGTTTCGGCTCCAAGGTAACTGGTTCTGTTAGCAGAGCTTTTCTCCTCACTCTCAGGGAAGAAACACGTTGTTGACCTAAATGCAAATGAAATGAGTGTAAAGATGAATAATACAATGTTTTTATAAGATTAAAAAAGACTGGGTTGTTACCTCTGAACTCTGCGTAGATTGCTGATGCATAATGCATATAAAATTAAAGTCAGATTTGCTTTGTCATAGATTATTATGATTGCACTAATGTGTTTCTGAACATTTGGAATTGTATTTAATTTAAAACTCAATTAACATAAATTTCAAATAAGATTTGATTGCCATTACATCGATATGTTTCAAAAAAGTCGACGATAGTGTGGAGGGGCCAACAGAAACAACAAAGTTGAGATGACAGAGTTAACAAAGTTCGACTATAGGCAAATGCAAAGTGATGCACCACCAATGCAAAAAATGGCAACTGAGGCCCTGTTTACACTTGGAAATAAGATTTCGTTGGTGTTTCTGTCAATCTGAACACAAGTGGACGACAGTAAATACAGGTGTAAAATGTTTTGAGCTTGTCCACTTTTGATCTTTCGGAGATAGTTGAAAATGCATTCAACCGGATTGCTTTCATTCTCAAATGCATTCAAACAACCACAAAAGGTTGCCTACTGACCTGATACGTAATCACTGTGTGATGTGTTGTGAGAAACCACACCAAAACAAGCTATTCATACTTTTCTACCTTGTATCAAAACACACACTAATTTGTTCGTAATCTGTGTAACATGGGTTCATTTAGTGAATATTACTCATAAAATGCACCATCCATCTTGGAAGAGTCATTTACACTGACAGTCATTGTCAGTGATCACTTATTTTCAGAAAGAGCTGACAATATCCAATGACAAGCAACAGAGACTTGGTGTTGCAACAAAGTTGTACAGATATGACTACTATACAGACGAGCAGCAAATTGACAGTTTTTGGGATAGTTGCCTCAAAAATGAAAATTCACCCTCATATTGTTTTTAAAACAGTATGCATTTCTTTACTTGGTGGAACATAAAATAACATATTTTGAAGAATGTTGGGAACCAAAAATAAAAAAAATTGGAGCCCATGAACTATAACTGTATGGAAAAACACATTTTTCAAAATATCATTACACAGAAGAAAGTTATGCACTTTTGAATGTCGTAAGAGAGAAGTGAGACTCACACAAGAATGAATCACAAGAATGGCAGGTAAGTTATGAGGTCAAAATGGAAATAAAAATATATATCCAAGGATGAATCGTTCACAGTGACATGCATTGAGAAAATAAATAAGATCACATTTGATTTCATGCTGATGCACTTGTGCGCTTCAAGTGGAGTCGGAAATACTGTAATTAGGTTTCATTTTCTTTTAACTTGTCCTTGTTACAATATGATTATGCAATTAAGCATGCACATTTATTTACATATAGGGTTAGTGGCATGCATAAAAAATGATACTAAATTACTTTTTAAGGTAAGTGGTTGCAATCAATTTATTTTAGCTACATTTAAATGAATTTAGTTGAAAGTTAATCAACTAAATTTGTTTATTTAAATGTAGCATAAGTAAATGAGCATAGAGTAAATGCACATTTAAAATCACATTATTAACGGGGGAAAATGTATATTTTACTACTCAAAAATTGTATTTCTGGCAAATAAAATAAAGCGCTTTCTGTACCAGCTGCTGAGGCGCCAGGAGCCGAGAGCCGCAGACGGTCGAGCTCCCCCTGCAGGCGGCGGATCAGATCGTCTTTAGCGTCCAGCTCCAGCTCCAGCTCGTCGATAAGAGCATCTCTCTGCCGTAACTCCTCAATCTTCAGCTGAAGTGCGAACTGAAGATCTCTGAGAGTCCCCATCAGCCCTGCATAAGGGGACACAGAGAGGGACTGATGGACCTTTACACAATTGTAAAGTGTGCGCCCGCGTTTAACGAAATTAGATAACCAAACAAATTCAATGGAAAGATATTACAGGCAGACAAAACTGAAGTTGCTCTGCACTTATTTAGAGAGTCTCCAAAGCTCATCGACTGTAATATTAACAGTGCAACCAGCGCTGCATTATAATCCAAATAGATTAAGCCACAACAAAACCAATTTCGTTAATTTGTTTAAACATCGCATTGCAAATAAGGGACATCTGAGAAGACATTTACCTGAATAATATGGGCAAGGAACATGTGGAATACAAACAGACCGAAAGCGATTTCCCCTCTAGAATGATGGAGCTGGTCAGCTTTAGGAATACTGAAGAAAACCAGAGTGTGAATGTTTGAATCATGTCTCCACCGCACGCGCACTGATCTGAGAGAGAGAGAGAGAGGGATGTGGGCGGGGCTAGATTACATTTACAGAGAATTAAACACAACTAGGACCATATTGTTCTATGAGTTGCAATGCAACAAAATAAACCGTTTTCATTGCATTCAAGCTCCGTTGCACTAAAGATGATTTATCAATGACTATGCCGACGACATGTCATACACAGTGGTGTGAAAAAGTGTTGGCCCCCTTCCTGATTTCTTATTTTTTTGCATGTTGTCACACTTTAATGTTTCAGATCAAACAAATTCAAATATTAGTATAATATAACACAACATGCAGTTTTTAAATGAAAATTTTTATTATTAAGGGAAAACAAAATCCAAAACTACATGGCCCTGTGTGAAGAAGTGTTTGCCCCCCTGTTAAAACTGTGGTTTATCACACCTGAGTTCAATTTCTCTAGCCACACCCAGGCCTGATTACTGCCACACCTGTTCGCAATCAAGAAATCTCTTAAATAGGACCTGCCTGACAAAGTAGACCAAAAGATCCTCAAAAGCTAGACATCATGCCGAGATCCAAAGAAATTCAGAAAACAAATGAGAAAGAAAGTAATTGAGATCTATCAGTCTGAAAAGGTTATAAAGCCATTTCTAAAGCTTGGGGACTCCAGCGAACCACAGTGAGAGACATTATTCACAAACGGCAAAAACATGGAACAGATTAGTGAACATACATAACTACTACATACATATACATACATACACATATATATATATATGAATGGGGACAGGATGTTGAGAGGTAAAACATTGTTTATAGCTTTTGTACTATTATTGTGAATTTATTGTAATCATTGTCAAAACAACAATGAGTGTATGTATATTACAAGTTACGTAATCAGATTACTTTTTTTCAAGTAACTAGTAAAGTAACTCATTACTTTTAAATTTACAATGAAATATCAGAGTTACTTTTTCAAATACGTAATGCAAGTTACTTTTGTTTCCAAATTATTGATTGACAGCTCTCCTGTCCCAATATTGAGAAAAATCAGAAGATGTTACTGTAGTCCTAAAATAAATATAAATATGCATGAATTAATCTCACTCACAAAAAAAAAAAAAAAACAGATTCAGTATTCCTCAAAATTAATTAAAATAATGCAACTCAGAATATGATTAATTAACCGAATTATTGAACCTACAATAATCAAAGTTAAAACAAACACAAATATCATTTATGTATTTAATCCCATTCTATTAACCAATGTCTTTGTTTCTGACCTTCGATGATCCAAGCACACTAATAAGCACAAATTACTCTAGACAAACATTGTGTGTCTTTTTTTATTTTTTTATTTGCCTTTTTGGGGGAAGTGTGTTGAAATTCTTCTTCTGCATTCTACTGTACGGACTTACATTTACTTTCATTCAGCCTGAGGATTATTCAATTCACTTTTGGTGTGAAAAGGCTTTTATATTTGCCAAAAAATAGAACTTTTTATATTAAAAACAAACAAACAAGCCCTGTCCAGATTTTAAAAAGTAACACAAAAGTAACGTAACTCATTACTTTCCATAAAAAGTAATTAAGTAACGTAATTAGTTACTTTTTTTATGGAGTAACGCAATATTGTAATGCATTACTTTTAAAAGTAACTTTCCCCAACACTATTAATAGCCCAGTAAAAGATTATTGATTGATTGATTGATTGACTGAAAGAGGTTGTTTAAATAGCTTTTGGGTTAGTCAACTAAAAAGGAAACTCTTTGTGCGGTTTGACGTTCATTCGCACATGGTGTTTTGGGCGTCTTAAAACACTTTGAAATTTTGGAAACACTCTAAGTGCAAGTTTTTGAAAATGATACTGTTATCATCTCCATGTAAACTATGAAAACGTGAATTTGTGAAAATGGTGACCGCATGCAAATGCGTATTAGGTATACAGGTGTGTAGTGTTTCTTTAGAAAGTGACATCGCCAACTACTGGCCTGGCATGCATAATACAGCATTTTTAGATGGTTTTGCGGATTATAGCACTTGCATTACTCTTTTGTTGATTTTGATTGCTTCCATTGTCCTCAGTTGCTTCAGATAAAAGCGTCTGCTAAATGACAAAATGTAAATGCAATGTAAATGTAAGGTTAGGTCTATGTTTTTGGACAGTAATATTGTTCCAGGATCAACAAGAGAGTTGATCAGGAACATATCAGCTATGTAAAAAACAGAAAGTTAAAGGCATATGTAGCATAGCTTATGTTACGACCTGTACATTAAAAATAGTAAAAGTCATTTCAATAGATTCAGAGTCTGGATCTGGAGAATTATGGACAGTGAAGTGGTTCTGTTTCCATAATTTTTTTTACATTTAGTTGAAGACTTCAAATATAGCCTACATGTGTTAAGCACAACACCCAACTTAAAAGCAGAGTTCATTGGTCAACTCATTTGCATTATATTGTTTCACCTGTTCACTTGTTTGAGTCAGCACGTTCAAACATAATGGCAGACGCTAATTGGGTGCTACCAATGTATAGGGTGCGTTTACACAATGTATACGTTTTCCTTTTCGATTTTTTTGAAAGGGTTATGTACAGATGACAGTGTTGTCAAAAACAAACATAAATACTACCTAAAAAAACACTTAATATGCATGCCGGTATTTGGCAATGTCACCGCTGGCCTGCCTGGCATAGGTTTATATTTTATTAAAGCTCAAAACCAATATACAGTCAGTAACAGATAACAATGCCTATAGACTGAACATGTAATATGCAATCACATGATGTCACTGTTTTCATAAAATTTCACACTTTTATGTGGAGATGTTCTTGTTAACGGTGTTTTCAAAAGCTTTTCAGTAGGCCCCCAAAATGTTGTTGCCATGTAATTGAATGATCAAAATGCATAAAATGGTGTCATTTAAACACCTCGTATAGGTTAAGTGTATAGGGCCTGTGTACACGCCAAAGGATGTTTTTACACAAAACAGAAAAGTTTTTCCTTTGCATTTTTGAAAAGTTTCACATACAGATGACAACGTTGTCAAAACGGTTCACATGGATTAGCAAAAACGATTATTTAACCTTGTAGGCCTATAATGTATGCCAGGCCAGTAGTTGGAGATGTCACTTTGTAAAGGACCTCACACATGTCTATAGACTGAACGTGTACGCATGCACATGGCATAATCATTTTCACAAATTTGTGTAATTGTACACAACTGTTTTCAAGAACTTATACACTTTGAAAGTTTGCGTTTTCAGGCCCCCAAAACACTGTTGTTGGTGTTGCGTAAAGTTAGGGTTATTTGTTTCAGTTTTATGTAACTTAGGCAGTTAGCACTGTGATTGAGATTACCAATGAAATCTTTAGAGTCGGCTGTAGGCGTGGTTGGCGCTTCAGGAAAAAAAAACAGTGCGTTCCAAATGGGATATATTGCCCTCCGAAGGGCACTCCGGAGTGAAAACAATCATGGCCGCCATATTGAAGGGTCGTTCCAAACCGAAGTGCTCAAAACTGGCCACTTCAGAGGGCCCATCAGAATGAAGGATTTCGAAGGGTACAACTGATGGACACTTCGGGCTCCCATGATCCTTTGCGCAGATTCTTTGCATGATGACGGCGCCTCGTGATGATGACGCAGAAGGGCACTTCAAGAAACTGAATATAATCTATTGTCTACCTCATATGTAGAGAAAAGGTTGTTAAAAACTCGGGATACATTTTATGAAATTGGGGACAAGGCCTGTAAATTGTTAGCTTTTCAGGCTCGTCAATCAAATAATTAGAAAACGATCACTCACATCAAGACCTCATCAGGCTTTACAAGATATTAACAATAGCTTTGTCCAATTTTTTACGGCTTTATATACCTCAGAATATCCTAATGATTCAGTAATTCTAGACTCATTTTTTTACAAAAGTGAATTTACCAACTTACATAAATGTCAATCTTAACTCTGACCTTGGCAAACCCATAATACAAGTAGAAGTAACAGATGCCATTACAGCAATGCAGAGTAGTAAAGCTCCAGGGCTGGACGGCTTTCCTATAGAATTTTATAAGAAGTTTTCCACATTACTAGGCCCCCTTCTTGTAGCAGTATAACACATCTTTTGTTAATGAAACCCTTCCTCCAACACTCACACAAGCTTCAGTCTCAAGGATAAAAAGGATTCTACTCTTTATGAGTCTTATAGGCCAATTTCACTATTGAATGTTGATTTGAAAATATTAGCCAAAGTCCTTGCAATGCGTATAGAGAACGGGATTAAGCTTCTGAAAGATTTATTCTGTAATAATACCTTTTGCTCCTTTCAGGAACTTCAAAGTCGTTTTGCCTTGCCTAGAACTCATTTGTTTTAGGTTTTTGCAAATCAGAATTTTTATAAAGAAAGTTTTTAATTATTTTCCAATGCTACCCCCTTCCTCACCCATTGAAATGTTACTTGATGTAAAACCAAACAGTAAGGAGCTTATTTAATCTATATACTATATTATATCCACTATAGATCCACAAAATTTAGACAGTATTCGAGCGGCCTGGCAGAGTGAATTGGGCATAGAATTTACAGAAAGGGAGTGGGCTCATATCCCCGACCATGTGCACTCTTCATCTCCTTGTGCCAGGCATGGACTTGACCAATTCAAGATACTTCATAGACTTCATTTTACTAACTCAAATTGGCTAGATTTATCCTGTTATTATAAATGTTGCCCCTTGGTAATATTATTAGATAATACGTGATTAGTTTCCACTGTTATGCTGCTGATACTCAACTATATATCTCAACAAGACCAGATGAAACTGGGTGTTATATTAGATAGGGGGGGGGGACAAAACAAAAAACACTTGTCTTTTGAAAATTATATTTCTCATGTTACAAAAACAGCATTCTCCATCTTAGAAACATTGCCAAGCTACGAAACATGTTACCTGTTTATGATGCAGAAAAGCTAGTTCATGCATTCATGACCTCTAGACTGGACTATTGTAATGCACTGCTAGCTGGTTGTCCTGCATCTTCAATAAACAAGCTACAGGTAGTCCAAAATGCAGTGGCTAGAGTCTTTTCCAGGTCAAGAAAATATGATCATATTAACCCAATTCTACAGTTTCTGCACTGGCTACCTATTAATTTCCATATCAGTTACAAAATATTATTACTCACCTATAAGGCCCTGAAGAGTTAGTTCCTGCTTACCTAACTAGTCTTCTACCATGCTACAATCTATCATGCTCCCTAAGGTCGCAAAACTCTTTTTGGACTTTTGGTAGTACCTAGGATAGCAAAGTCCACTAAAGGAGGTAGAGCTTTTTCGCATTTGGCTCCAAAAAACTCTGGAATAGCCTTCCTGATAACGTTCGGGGTTCAGACACACTCTCTCTGTTTAAATCTAGAGTAAAAGACACATCTCTTTTGGCCAAGCATTCAAATAATGCATCTCATAAGTTTGTACTGCAGTTATATCTGATCAAATGCATATTTTTATTCTTTAGTTTGGGTTAAACAAAATTTTTTTGCTTGGTTGGAACAGCAGCTACGCTATTTATGTCTCTATTTGTTTCTCTGTTACACGTGATTGACATCCCGTGGTAACTAGGATTTACACAAGCTTCAATCTGGATCCAAATCACCTGAGAAGAGATGATGCCAACCCATCAGAAAACCTCAGATGATGCCAACCCTCAGACAACATACAGAACTACCACATTTTGCTATAAGTTTGATTGCATAATATAATAATTGCTGTTAATAGTGTTCATCGTCTGTTTATTACGTCTTTAATTGATTTCCGCACATTTCTGCCATATGTACATTAACTGACAGTCAACACTGATAAGCTACTTCTAAATATTGTAGAAACTTAATTTGCTGTAAAGTTGCTTTGCAACGATTTGTATCGTAAAAAGCGCTATACAAATAAACTTGAATTGAATTAAATTGAATCCTAACATTAGCTCTGCATGTAATAGGTGTTTGCATTCGCCTGCAACAACAGCTCACATGTTTTGGTTGGAAGAACTCTGGAAAGAAATTTTTGAGACTTATGATAATATCTATGGAATTCATATTAATCCTAACCCTTTAATAGCTATCTTTGGCACTAAGCCTGAGGGCATAGAACTTAGGAAAGATATAGAAACAGTTATTGCCTTTACTTAATCTTATTACAGTGGAAAAGTCCAGACCCTCCAAAATACAGTAAATGGATTAATGAGATAATGAATTACATCCAACTTGAAAAGATAAAATTTACAATTAGAGGTTCAACGTGTAAGTTTTATAAAACATGGTCTCCCTTTCTAAGACATTTTGAAGAAATAAACTTGTCTGAAGAGTGAAACACCCCCACCCCTTATTTATTTTTATTAGTGATGTTGTAAACAGTCCTGTGAAAGTGTATGTATATAAGCAATAATTGTTTTTTTTCTTTCTCAATGACTATGATTATTAATATTGTATGCTCCTTTTTTTCCTCCTCTTTCTTTTAATAGATTTATTTTAATCTCTCGGCCTTTGGCATGGAAAATGGCTTTGTGTCTGTACTGATCGCTTAGATCATTTAGATTGTGCGTTAACCTTTATATATGTATACATACTGTTACGGGGCTGACAAGACGTGAGACGTGCGGATCCATGTGCAAGCTTTATTTAAAGCAGAAGAGGTCAGAAACACAGGCAGGGTTGAACAGTGGCAAACAGGTATATGGCGGGAAGACACAAGAATAATCATAGGGCTAGCGTAGGTCAACGAACGGCAAACAGAATCAAAAAAGGGCGAGACTAAAGGGATAAATCAAGGAAAACAGGCAAAGATCAGAAACCAAGAAAACAGACAGGGCAAGACTACGCTAGGACTGGGAAACTAACGAGGGCTCTGTAAAGTAGCTATCACTGCTGGTGATAAGCGCATACAATACTCGGCAGTTTGATAGGAGTCAGATGAGTGAATATATAGTGAATGTGTCGTGATTGGATTACAGCTGTGTTCAATCAGTGCTGTGTGCAATCAGTGCAATAGATGATGGGATATGTAGTCCGGGATGATATGCAACAGTGTGTAATGCGAGAGTCAATGAAAATGGAAAGGGTGACCTCTGAGGGCTAGCAGACGGAAGTTCATGGACCGGACTCGTGAAACATACATAAATAATACACACATATATATTGTAAATATATATATATATATATATAATATACTGTATAATATATATGAATGGGGAGGATGTTGAGAGGTAAAACATTGTTTATAGCTTTTGTACTATTATTGTGAATTTATTGTAATCATTGTCAAAACAACAAATAGAGTATCCAAAAAAATAATAAAAAAAATTAAAATAAAATGGAACGCAGGGAAAGTCAGGCATTTTATGTTGGGCAGGTCATCTCATGGAGGCAGCCATGTAAAGAAATGGAAACTTGCATGATGCTTCACCCACCTGATTTCAGCACTACACTACACAAACTACAACAATACAATCTGCATAAAGTGGAGTTATTGCTAGAGCAGTTTACTGCATGAGATGAAACGTGAAGTGTGATGTTAAAAGTCGCTTCTTAATACTACAAGTCACCATCAACCATCAGAGTGCCATATTCACCCAGCAACAGAAAAAGAAAATGCATGATTTGTTAAAAATATGTTTGAGGGCGGGGTTTAGCTCATCTGTTGTCCCGTATGTTGCCCTCTTCCGTCTTGCAGCGTTTTGTATTCAGGCTACAGGAGGCCAGACGTGAACTCGACGGACGAACAGAGTACCAGAGATCAGGGACATCACGGTGAAAACCATGCTCAAACTCGCTGTAGTCGCTCTTGTGCTTCTCAGCGCCAGCTGTTTTGCCAAACAATGTAAGTATAAAGCCTCTGTTTTCTGACGCGTTCTTATCTACTCTTCTTATTATGTTTATTAATTGTATTTGTATTAATATCTTATATGTCCATTCTTTATACGCGGTCTTTATCAAATACGTTTGAATCCCTAAGTAGTTAAAAAAAAATTATGTTTTTCAACCTTAATAGTGTATGACGCACTTTCATCTGCTTTGGAGAACACAAAGATAAAACCCTTTAAATAGTTAAAAGCATACATAGTTGCCAAAACGCTGAAAAAGAAAGAAAGGAAGTATTTTTGTAACTTTAAAAAGCTTGTGAAAATCTGTCCAGAGAATTAAACATGTCTAAGACACGTTTGTTTGTCTGAAATCCCCTGAACATTTTACTTTCACTTTCACTTTCACTTATATGCATAGCTACCGGTGACAGAAAAACTTGTTTTACTGGATATTAATGGTTGGTGGTTATAAAGTTACATTGATATGACACATGATATCATGATATTTAATCAGGTTTTTGTTTCTTTAAAAAAAGATGCTTGTGTTAAAGTGAGTTATAATAACTGCACAAATAAACAACTATTCCTAAAAAGATAAACATACTGCAGATGGGTCAAAGTCGAGACGTCCCATTTTGGTGCCTGCATCAAATTAAATTGATAAAAGTGATTTAATATACAAGCATAATGAATGCAAGTAAAGTGTCTACTTTAATGTTTCTAATAACTTATGAATGCAATAAAATGTCACAATCTGGGTGAAATACCATTCAGTCGCTTCAGTGTAAAGTATATTTATGTAAAAACGAAAATGTTCACTCTAAAAATGCTGGGTTGTTTCAACCCAACTTGGGGTCAAATATGGACTAACCCAACCAATGGGTTACATTTTTACATTCAATTTTTAAACCAAAAGTTGGGTTAGTCCATATTTGACCCAAAATTGGGTTGAAACAAAACCCAGCATTTTTTAGAGTGTACTTATTCTGACCTGTACTTATTAAAAAAATATATATATAAAAACGCGATTATACTAAATTGTATTATATTTTAAATGAATAATAACTTATTGTTGACAAAAAGTAGTTTGAAGGATCGTGACAAAGACTGGCAAAGACTTCAAATGACAATGAATTAGTTTTTGTGGGTTTGGACTGTGATCTTAATAGGTATTTAATTGTCATCTAAGGGATCTTATACTTAATATGCTGGCAGGATTTCATATATGAACTAGTGGTACTATTAGTGGTGTCTTCTGTAAATTATGGTAAAACTGTATGATAGTCATGAATTACATTAATAAGTTAATAAGTTAATTACATTAAACAGGAGTCAGGACATATTCTAAAATCTCTTTTTGTCTCTGATCCGCATGCTTGGATGAATGAATGAATAAATAAGATAGCCTAAATAAAACATAAGGACAGACAATAAACATTTCCAGACATAATACATGCAATACAGTATATAAGAATGAACAGTTTTCAGATGCCAAAATATCAATGTTTCCTTTTGTATTGTTTCTAGCTGACCCCAAAGTGCAGGTGTACAGCCGCAACCCTGGAGAGTATGGGAAGAAAAACGTGCTGATCTGCTACGTCAGTGGCTTTCACCCCCCTGACATCACCATTGAGCTCCTGAAGAACGGGCAGGAGATCCCGCACAGCCACCAGACCGACCTGGCCTTCGAGCAGGGCTGGCAGTTCCACCTGACCAAGCATGCTGATTTCACCCCCCAGGCTGGAGAGGAGTACAGCTGCAGAGTCCGACACATGAGCAACACAAAGACCTACACATGGGGTGAGAACAGATCTGAGGTCTTTATCTTATGAGCCCCATTGTTGGTGATTTTCAGTGTCGATGAATTCCAGAAAGTGGTAGATAAAGGTCAGATGTTGGTTCATTTAGGAGCTGTTTGAGTATTTCTCACTTTCATAGACATCTGTGTATTGGATTGTGGAGTCTCTCTCAGGTCAGAATAACTGTTGTTTCATTTTTACATAAATATAACTGTTATGCTGAATGATGATGGATAATTTTACCCATATTTTGGCCTTTTATTTTCACAAAAGGGGAAGTCGTGGCCTAATGGCTAGAGAGTCAGACTCATAACCCAAAGGCTGTGGGTTCGAGTCTCATACCGGCGGGAATTGTAGGTGGCGGGAGTGAATGTACAGCACTCTATCCCACCTTCAATACCACGACTGAGGTGACCTTGAGCAAGGCCACCGAACCCCCAACTGCTCCCCGGGTGGCGCAGCATAAATGGCTGCCACTGCTCCGGGTGTGTGCTCACGGTGGTGTGTGTGTTCACTGCTGTTTGTGTGCACTTTGGATGGGTAAATGCAGGGCACTAATTCCGAGTATGGGTCACCATAATTGGCCACATGTCACTTCACTTTATGTTAATTATAGTTTTGGGAGTCATTAAGTAGTCACATAACACATTATCATACAAAAGTGAACAAAATGTCCTTAAAACCAAATATTTGAAAGGAATAATATTACTATGAACCACACCGATCCAACAATATAAATTTAATTTAATATGGCCACTTTTTATTTTATATATTTAAATAAGTACAGGTCAGAATAAGTATATCGTTTCATTTTTACATAAATATATCTGCTACGCTGAATGACGATGGAACATTATTTCACAAATTTTATTTTCACAAAAGTTATTAGAAACATTAAAGTAGACACTTATTTAAATGCTTTATATGTATATAAAATCAATTTTGTAAATGTAATTTGATGAGAACCCCAAACTGGGACTTATATGATGATACAAATTAAATTAGCTACTTTTTAAAATGAAATTAACAAGGATCTATAAATGAAACTAATGTTTGTTTTCTCTCTTGTAGAACCTGACATGTGAACGTCCAACAGTAAGTTCTGATAATATTGTTTTTTTAAAGGCTTTAACATGTATTAATAGTAATTGTAATTTACCAAACTTTATGTAATCTAGCACAGTGGTTCCCAACCCTGGTCCTGGAGGCACCCCAACACTGCACATTTTGCATGTCTCCCTAATCAAACACACCTGATTCAGGTCATCAGCTCATTAGTAGAGACTCCAGGACAGGACTGTCCAAACTCGGTCCTGCAGAGTTTAGCTCCAACTTGCCTCAACACACCTGTTGGTGAGTTTCTAGTATGCCTAGTAAGAGCTTGATGTAGCGGCTTGTTCAGGTGTGTTTGATTAGGGTTGTAGCTAAACTCTGCAGGACAACGGCCCTCCAGGACCAAGTTTGGACAGCCCTGCTCCAAGACTTGAAACTGGTGCGGCAGAGAAAGGAGACATGCAAAATGTGCAGTGTTGGGGTGCATCCAGGACCAGGGTTGGGAACCACTGATTTAGACATTTGCAAATTATGTTGCGTCATGTATTCAGTTGTTTTTAGCATAATCTTTTATTAGTCACTGTGTGTTAAATGTATTTCGTTCTTCACAGATTCCTGGAAATAGCAGTTCATTCTCTTCAGCTTCTCTCCGAAACGCCAATCCTGCTTCGATTTCATTTTATAAATCAGGGGTGTCCAGGCCTGCAGAGCTGCTCCCACACACCTGCCTGGAAGTCTATAGTAACTCTGAAGACCTTTATTAGCGGGTTCAGGTGTGTTTAATTGGAGCTAAACCCTTTTTCCGCAGGATAGTTACAGCCGTAGATCCACCCCTGCATCCATATCTCAGCTCTCTGTTTGGACCGGGGGGTCTGTCTGCTTGGAACTCAGCACTAATCAACCACTCCTGAACCAGGATCGGATCACCCCTGCTTTCGGATATGTGCCTGTGTTGCAGACTGCATAGGTTTACTTTACAAATGAGGACAATGCTAACTTTATATAGATTACATGGTTTTGGGTGTGTATCTTGACAATAGTAGGGCGAATGATGAAGAACAGTCCACTATGCCTGCAGTGTAAACTAGTCAACATTGGAAAGTGGATCAAAACCTTTCAGCAAAGTTGTACTAAACCACAAAAACAATGCGTTCTTGTCTCGAGGCTAAGAATTTTTTATTCACTTCAAATGTTGACTACTGTATATCAGCAATTTTCTAAAACCTTGGGTCTTTATAACCTTAGCACTTAAACATCTTAATGTCTTTTGTTTTGAAATGTATTTAGAATTAATTTGAAGATTCAGGAGAGGTGACTTCTTTTTTTTTTTGACAATTGAATTGGTATAATTCTTGCATACACATGTTTTTAGTGTTAAATAGCCTATAGCTTCCAGCTTTTTGGAAAGATTGATTGTCTCCGTAAATAAATCAAGAGTTTCTTTCTTTGTAAAAATCAGTGACAAAAGATTACAAATTTGAAATGCAAGCCAAATTCTGTTCATGATGTATGAACATCACTGACTGTAGAATTCATAATGCCTTGTAATTCAGTTCAATAAAATATTTTCCCTTCTTAATTACGCGTCTTTATTCAACACAACTTTAAAAATTAATTGTGAACCTCATATTTGGGGTCTTGATCGGGGTCTCAAATTCAATTCTAATCCAGAATCTGAGTGTTATGGTCTCAGACAAACTGCTGTCTGTTTCAAGTGTGGCCTATTTGGTATTGGTTTCTTTTTCATGACCCCATTTTGGAGGTCTCCTGTCTTCTTCTGTGTCCCACCTCAGACAAGAGTCTTTCTATGTCTTCTCATTTTCTGTATTTTGCGAGAGTTTACCATATTACATTTGAGTGACAATGCAAAATGTTAGTATTCTTTATGAAAACATGTATATTGTGTATATTAAATAATGATGTGATTTGATTCAAGCACAGTCTGCTCACTGGTCTGCGTGAGGCGCAACACTCCCCGCGCATGCGCAGATCAGTGTAGTCCAAGTCATGTCCGTGGGGAACGGCTGGTAGCTCACGCTAGTGTTCAGCGAGACCATTATCTGTTCTTTATTTTGTATTTAATTGTGTAAATGTGACGATGATTCTTACAGTAAAGCCGCTTCAAGGGAAAGAGTGTAATGTCCAGGTAAGCCTGAGTGTCGTGAGGTGTTTTGAGGCGCTAATGTGGCTGTTAGCTGCTTTAGCTTAGCTTAGCTTAGCGCTGTGCTGCGGCTTTCTTGTATGTTATGTTTATTTTGTCCTGGCCAATAATTTATAGATAATGATACGACCTGCGGTTTCTGCTGTAGCTCATTAGAAATGATTTACACTCTCCAGACAGTTATTTTGTCCACGATATAATAGCTGTGTCTCCAAACCAGTGGAGCTGCTTAACTTGCCTAACGTTAGATGGCAAGTTACTGCCATTGAGTGGTTAGTTAGTTACAGATAGTTAAGGGATCTAGTAACTTAGATCAGGCAAACGTGAGACAACTGGTAATGGATTAGATGCTCTGTATGATAACCTTTTTTTTTATCGTGGTTCTGTATTTTATTAATTCATATATCTATATGCACGACACAAATCTAAAACCATAGAAAAATTGGTACTTGAAATAAAATAAACATTAACTGCAATTAAAAAAAAACAAACAAACACTACTGGTCAAAAGTGTGGAATAATCATGATTTTTTTTTTTTAAGTCAAGATAGAATATTATTACATCTTAATGTAATAGAATAATATACAAAGATGTATAATAATACAGTAAGTAAATTACATATATTCATTTATAATACGGTATTATAATATAATTGCAATTGAAACATTTAAAAAAAAAAATTGTTTTAATTTTGTAAACAGTCATATTGTTTAGTAGTATAGTTAGACGACACCACAGAAAGCATGTGTGTATCATTCATTATTGTAATAATGTGTGTGTGTAATATAAATACATACATATACAAACACAGAAAGACATGTGGCAAAGTATGGTGACCCATACTCGGAATTAGTGCTCTGCATTTCACCCATCCTAAGTGCACATGTGTGTGTGTTCACTGCTGTGTGTGCGCACACATTCCCAACCTACTGGGGGTGCACACACATATCCCATCCTAAGTGTGAACACACACACACACACACACCACACACACACACACACCACACACACACACACACACACACACCACACACAGGGCACCTCAGTCGTGGTATTGAAGGTGGAAGAGAGCGCGCTGTACATTCACTCCCCCCACCTACAATCCCTGCCGGTCCGAGACTCGAACCTGCAACCTTTGGGTTACGAGTCCGACTCTCTAACCATTAGGCCACGACTTCCCCTAGCTAGATAGATATTTATGCAGTGCTTTTGTCAGCAGTTGTGTTCTTTTCATGCACAGGTGACAGAAAATGAAAAGGTATCAACAGTGAAAGAGTTGGTATCAGAGCGTTTAAACATCCCTCCCAGTCAGCAGAGACTGCTGTATAAAGGAAAAGCACTTGCAGGTAAAAGCATTTTTTGCCAGATGTTTGCCAGTACATGTATTTATCATTTAGAGTAGCACTATTTTTATCTCCTCCTGCAGTGTTTCTCTGAGACTTTGACTGGCAGCGTTCCAGTCATCGCATGAGGTGTGTTGTGTTCGTCGTTGTGAGGCTTGATTTGCTGTTTTCAGATGAACACCGGTTGAGTGATTACTGCATCGGCCCGGAGGCCAAGCTGAATCTGGTGGTGCGTCCGGCGGGCGAGAGGAGCGGCGCGGTGGGAAACGGCAGCAGTAGTCCTGATAAAGCAGGCAGTGGTGTGTGGCAGTTATTGTCAACTGTCCTGGCCAAACATTTCAGCCCAGCCGATGCAGCCAAAGTGCAGGAGCAACTTATTAAGGTACGTTCAAGACAAAAATAAATTCTATTGCAATATTTTTCTTTTTCTTTCCATTTCTTTTTATTACTTTTTATTGTAATCTGAATGCGAGTGACTTAAAATATAAAGGGGATCCATAATATGAAGGCTATAAGAAGACCCATGTATGCTATGTGTGGGGAAGAAAAGAATCACTGTTAAAAGACAAACGTTTGCATACAAAAAATATTTGATTGTAATTCCAAAGAAACAATAAAAGTGTTATCTGGAAAATATTTACTTCTGTATTAAGTTGTAGCGAATCAGCTCATGGGGAAATATGAATAATTAATCATAACTAGTTATAATTCATTATAAATATTTAGATCCGCTGTAGATATTTACTTGACCCCTCAGGGTCAACTGTCTGTCAATTCTAAGAACGTTAATTTCCTGGTTAAGGGAAATAACTTTCTTACTGTACAACTCTACACAGAGCCTGTAGCATAAATCTGCATGATTAGGGACTCCAGTTATGAGCAAACAATGAACCATGTCAAGTGTGATACAAGTAAGACTTTATTAACTACAGAAACACTTAAACTAGTCTAACATACTACATAAACACTTAAACTGGTCTAACATATACACATACATACAGTTGGTATAGGAAAGGGTTAAAGCTTAACTCGTAAAGAGGATATAAGGAATGAAGTTATGGAACCATTTGATATTCAGCAGATCTACCGCCTGAAGGAAACATCAGATTCTTAGTTCAAACACACCTTTGTAAAAAGGTGCAAATGATACCTAATGTATCAGTTAATAAAAATTAAGCTTTAGTGTTAGTTCTGGCAGGTCACGTGAGTCAAGCTTGCATCAGCTGATTCTCAGCTGATCACATCTACCTATAGGAATACGACACCTATCGCGGCATTTCTATATAAGCTCTATTCAGTATTATTAAGCAGCTTTTCAGCTTTCTCAGGAGCAAATTACCCTCCTCCATCCCCAGCTCCACCTTTCGGCACAGTCAGGAATTGGCTTTCTGATATTCCTTCCTAATCAGACTCCTTTATCTTGAATAAAGTGTTACACTTAAATACCATTGAGTACATTAATGATATCTGCCTTGTTCTGTTCTGTTAACCCTGGGGGGGTTATTATTGCTGCTCTCCCTGCTCATTCATGACAGGCTGCATGGATGGGCAGGGAGGTTTTTTTGCCCAGAACAGAACCATACCGCCAAACCAAAATTTATGCTAAGTATCTATCATTTTGACGATAGTGGTCTGACAGAATAAGTTTGAATACTTGCACGTCTCGCCTGTCTGAAAGAGAGGCTTGATGCAATCTAAAGGCTCACGTTGATCTTTGCTGAAGCTGGTTGATGAAAAAGAACCAGTTCGCGTCAGAGAATCTTGATGAATGGAAAAGTCAAGGCCGAAGGCCTGGCACAAAACTTAGGGTGTCCTGGACCGTTGTAGCTCACATCTTCTCAAAACCTAACAGAACCACCGACTCTGGGAGGGTTCCTAGTGTGGGGCTTTTAATGTCTCGAAAGATTCTCGCCTCTCAAAATGGGCTTGTCCAATGAGAAAGGCTGAAGTCCAAGTGGGAGGTTGGATATACTGGGGATTTTTATGACCCTTTGCGTGAAAGCATGGTAATTTGCATATGGAACCTGAATCAAAATTACTAAAGATTCTTAAAACACTAATATATTGCCTATGTACCAACATATAATATACACGCTTGTTTAGATCATCCGAATACGAATTCATATTCTAAACATGGTAGGGTTATATATACAGTATATGTAAGTTGACAGGAGTGAGTGTTTCGATCATACGCCTGCATAAAACAGTATAAAATCTCAAAAACAACATACACAATGACCTGAAGGAAATGTGTGTTCATTCAAAGAAAGGTTTTCCTATGGATTAATTAGAGAAAAGTCCATTTCGACTGGCATTGTGCTCTTCTATAAAAGCTAGTGATTTTTTGTTTTTTTTTCCCTACTCACTTCCTGTGGGTCATTAAAAAAACCAGTGATGAGCAGAATTAGTGGCCATGGCGGACCAGGGGCCTGGTGCCGGTGCAACATCGGTCACCAGTTTATTGGGTGGGGGACTGTGCGAGTTGTTCATCTAATGAATAACGATTTGTTATTAAATCAAATGAAAAATTGCTGTGTTTGATTGGTCAGACGATACAAAAGTTGACAGCTGTTGATTAGACTGTTTATTGAGTAATTTTATATATATATTAGTCAACATTTGAAGTGGATCAAAACTTTATCAAAGTTGTCCTAAAACCAAAAATGCATTCGTCTTAGGTCAACATTTAAAGTGAATCAAAGTTGTCCTAAGACAAGAACGCATTTTGGTTTTAGGACAACTTTGATAAAGTTTTGATCCACAGTGGGTACGGAAAGTATTCAGACCCCTAAATTTTTCACTCTTTGTTATATTTCACCCATTTGCTAAAATCATTTAAGTAAAATTTTTTCCTCATTAATGTACACACAGCACCCAATATTGACAGAAAAACACAGAATTGTTGACGTTTTTGCTGATTTATTAAAAAAGAAAACTGAAATGTCACATGGTCCTAAGCATTCAGACCCTTTGCTGTGACACTCACATATTTAACTCAGGTTTTGTCCATTTCTTCTGATCATCCTTGATGGTTCTGCACCTTCATTTGAGTCCAGCGGTGTTTTTTATTATACTGATTGGACTTGATTGGGAAAGCCACACACCTGTGTATATAAGACCTTACAGGTCACAGTGCATGTCAGAGCAAATGAGAATCATGAGGTCAAAGGAACTGCCTGAAGAGCTCACAGAGACAGAATTGTGGCAAGGCACAGATCTGGCCAAGGTTACAAAAAAATTCGGCTGCCACTTAAGGGTCCTAAGAGCACAGTGGCCTCCATAATCCTTAAGGAAGACGTTTGGGACGACCAGAACCATTCCTACAGCTGGCCGTCCGGCCAAACTGAGCTATCTGGGGAGAAGAGCCTTTGTGAGAGAGGTAAAGAAGAACCCAAAAATCACTGTGGCTGAGCTCCAGAGATGCGGTTGGGAGATGGGAGAAAGTTGTAGAAAGTCAACCACCACTGCAGCCCTCCACCAGACGGGCTTTATGGCAGAGTGGCCCGACGGGAGCCTCTCCTCAGTGCAAGACACATGAAAAAAACACCTGAAGGACTCCAAGACGGTGAGAAATAAGATTCTCTGATCTGATGAGACCAAGATAGAACTTTTTTGGCCGTAAATTCTAAGCGTATGTGTGGAGGAAAAACCAGGCACTGCTCTCACCTGTCCAATACAGTCCCAACAGTGAAGCATGGTGGTGGCAGCATCATTCTGTGGGGGTGTTTTTCAGCTGCAGGACAGGACGACTGGTTGCAATCGAGGGAAAGATGAATGAATGCGGCCAAGTACAGGGATATCCTGGACGAAAACCTTCTCCAGAGTGCTCAGGACATCAGACTGGGCGAAGGTTTACCTTCCAACAAGACAATGACCCTAAGCAAACAGCTAAAATAACAAAGGAGTGGCTTCACAACAACACTGTGACTGTTCTTGAATGACCCAGCCAGAACCCTGACTTAAACCCAATTGAGCATCACTGGAGAGACCTAAAAATAGCTGTCCACCAACCTTTACCATCCAACCCACACTCGCACAAGAACTGGCCCCCCACCCGCAGGATCTGCAAGGAGGAATGGTAGAGGATCCCCAAATCAAGGTGTGAAAACTTGTTGCATCTTTCTCAAAAAGATTCATGGCTGTATTAGATCAAAATGGTGTTTCTACTAAATACTGAGCAAAGGGTCACTTAGGACCATGTGATATTTCAGTTTTCTTTTTTTAAGAAAGCTGCAAAAATGTCAACAATTCTGTGTTTCTGTCAATATGGGGTGCTGTGTGTACATTAAGGAGGGAAAAAAAATAACTGAAATGATTTTAGCAAATGGTTGCAATATAACAAAGAGTGAAAATTTAAGGGGGTCTGAATACTTTCCGTACCCAATGATTATGTGTATGTATATATATGTGTATGTATATACAAAGTATTGTAGTGTGCATGATAAAGGTTACAGTGGCCACAAGAAACTTGTGCACATTTGCTTTTATTTCTTAGAATAATTCTGTTTATTTTAAGAGATTAATTTCTTGATCAGTGTTTTTTTTATATACTGTTTTATTTTTTATATACTGTTATTGTATTATACATTTTAAATTATCTTTTTATTTTTAGATTTGTAGTTTAATTTTTGTTGTTTCTTTATTTTTTTAAATTATTTGTCTTATTGTGCTGTTTTATTTCAGTTTTAGTTTTAGTGATTTTAGTACTTCATCTTAAACTTATTTTCACTTAGATGGCAAAGCACTTCTAATTTTCATTTAAGTTTTGTTTAATTTTAATATTTTCAGCTTTATTTCAATTAACTAGAGATGCACCGATTGCCTGTGTGGCCAATTCAAATTTTTTTTTGTAAGTGTGACCTGCCGATACCGATTTTTGCCAATTTCGATTTTCTTTCTAAGAACTATAATTGAGTTATATGCACACAAAAATCTACTTTTTTTTTCCA
The DNA here is from genome assembly GCA_018155175.1 of Sinocyclocheilus anophthalmus. Taxonomy (NCBI): domain Eukaryota; kingdom Metazoa; phylum Chordata; class Actinopteri; order Cypriniformes; family Cyprinidae; genus Sinocyclocheilus; species Sinocyclocheilus anophthalmus. Next base: position 46,424 of record JADLZN010000468.1, read on the forward strand.
GTGCAAAAAATTTTCTATAAAAAATATATTACACGTTACAATTCCCACAATCTGGACTAAGTTACACAAGTGTAAGTCACCAGCTCACTTAAGAAAAACGAAAACTGACTCCAAAATAAAGTGCCTTTGTGATGGAAAGAGGAAGAAATAACACTTAGCTGAAAAGGAGTTGCTGTATATAACAAAACAGATGTCATTTCCCACTGTGTTTATAAATGGTCATTTTTTCCCCCTATCCTTATTAAATGTGTCATCTTCCACATCAAATTCTTACATTGTTTCAATTAATTCAGTTAGAATAATAAGAAACTATAGAGTTGTTACTATTCGAATGAAGTCAGTATCAACAAACTCCATCTTTCTCCTGCAGAAAGCACAGAAAGCTGCATCTGACTTGGCATGAGATGTATTTATGTTTAATAAAGCTGGGGGGCCATTCATGCATTTACACCACCAAAATTGCAAAGAAAAAGGAAGGTGGCGCTCGTGAGCACCCTTCTGAAAGCTAAACGACAAATGTGACACCCTACAGTCTCATGGACTTAATGGACACACGCACGCAGCGGCCATTGAAAGTCCTCAAGACTGAAAGTGCACATGAAGTGTGCCATTTGGGACAGGGCCATTGTTGTCATGAATGGGTTACATGGGTTACTGAATCATTGACTCACTTGACTCGTTCAAAAACGTGGATTCTTTCAGTAACGAAACACCGCTGTGTTGCTCTGAGACATAAAACAGTTCTGCTGTGGCTTTGATTGGAACTATTTTCGTCAGCGAAATTAAGCAAAGACAGTCAATATTGTGTCTAAAATGTAAGTCATTTAATTTTAACTTCCTGTTAATTGAACTACTGTTGTATAAAATCAGTGTCACTTTTGCGTTGATATTCGGGGAAACCTCTTGGTTGTGTAATGTTGCTTACCTATTTCATATGTTATAAATCTATAACATCTATAACGTTCTGTGAGTTCCTTTCCTGTTGCGCTCATATGTTCTGATATTTGCACAAGTCTCTCTTTCTCACTCTAGAATAGGCTGAGCGAGCTTCATCTGGCACGACAAATACTGTACATCATCAGTCGCCGTTTACACTGAATGCAATAAAATAAGAATCATTCTGGCGCAAACATTTTTGTTTCCCAAGTTTCAGTGCTTGCTTAGTTATTTTTGCTATTGATGTTTTAGTCAGGCTTCTTGTCTGGTCGGGCAAGTGAAATTCTCTCTTACTTGCCCCTTTAAAAAATCGACTTGTCCCAGATAGGGGTGTGCGATATTGACAATGATATCTCAATATTTTCTGGGATTTTATCGATAACGGTAATTAGAAGATATTTGGTGTATGAGGTGTTAGTGATAAAGGTAAGTTTCGTAGTCTTCATATTCTGTGTGGTGGTGAGTTCTCAACAGTGATAGAAATTAATCTTTTCCAATAAGCTTAAATTAATTTGTACCTTTTTCTAGGCATTTTTACCTTTTATACAGCCATTCTTTTTTGCATCATCGTTTTGCAATGCTTACATTTTAAACAGGTAAATTAGAATAATAAGACACAATAGGGATGTTTCCAATCAAATGAAATCAGTATCAACAAAATAAATCTTTGCAATGCAGAGGAAACACAGAAGCTGCATCATAAATTGGCATTTAGATGCATTTACACAGTTTAATTCAGCTCAAAGGGACGAGTGCTTTAACCTGCAGTTACAAATACATAATGTTTTGATATTTTTAACATAAAACATTAAATACTATGGAAGCCCGTTTCTGCCACTAAATAAAAAATAAAACAAGGTAATTGTGACTTTTTATCTCACAATTCAGACATTTTTCTCATAATTCTGACTTTTTTCTCGCAATTCTGACTTTATAACACGCAATTGCGAGTTTATGTCTCGCAATTTTGACTTTATAACTCACAATTCTGACTATATAACTCGCAATTGCGAGAAAAAAGTCAGAATTGCAAGATATGAACTCGCAATTCTGAGAATAAAAGTCAGAATTGTGAGATAAAAAGTCACAATTACTTTGTTTTATATTTTTATTCAGTGGCGGAAACAGGCTTCCATAGAATACTGATATTTGAAATTATAAAAAGATGCTCTTTTACAAAGTCTTGATTTTGTTTTGGGGGTGCACTAGAACAGGCTCTCATACTAGGTTGTTCGAAAAACACATTATTTTTCACATATTTTACATTATTACACCTCTCTCCCTAGTCTGGCACGAACGGCTCGAATAGTTCCTGTATCAAATGAGGGCCCACCTTCTGAAATATGAAATGTGCTCTGATTGGTTAGCTGGGCCGGGGTGTGCTGTGATTGGTTAGCTGGGCCGGTGTGTGCTGTGATTGGTTAGCTGGGCCGATGTGTGCTGTGATTGGCAGCACTCGGCGCCTTGGCTGGGAAATGTCACGCCCCTTACCATAGCCACCTGCAAGGTTCAGTGTAAATATTGCGTCAAATCAATTTGAGCGCGATTTAAACCCGGATTATTGTAACCACTCTAAGTTAGTCGCCTTGTGTAAACTAGCGCGTCTCTGACATAGTGATAACACTCATTGCCTTCTCTAGTGCAGCTCAACCAGGTCTCGTCCCATTCGTCGATATTTGTGATATCACAAATCCCAGAAAATATGTGTTGTAGTCCAAACGAGTCGTTCGTTGTAGCTTTTGAAAGTGATTTCTGTTAAATGAAATATCTCCTTTTGAAGTGGACTTTGAGCTTTGTAACTCTGCAGATGTTTTTTTTATGCTCAAACAGCAACATTACAGACTAACTAAAGTTGAAAAAGCATAATAGGACTCCTTTAAATGTGAAAATGAAACCGCCCATAGGTGGCAGCAAGTCACTGTTAATAAGGGAGTCATAGTGATTGAACAGAATCATTCAAACGGTTGATTAATTCAGGAACGAAACAACATCATGTTTGTTCAGAGACGCAAAACAGTGCTGCGGCTTTGTATGGAATTATTTTTGTTCATGAAATAGAGCAAAAACAGGCAATATGGTGTCTAAAATATTGACTTCTCGTTTATTGAACTGTTGTATAAAATCAATATCACAAGAAAAAAACAGCAATCTTCATGTGATATTGATTAACTATATGAAATGGTATAAATACACATTTTCTGTCCCCATATCTTGAAGTGTGATCATTCTAAACGCATTTTAATAGACTGAATCATGCAGTGAAAGAACGCACTGTAAATGCGCACTCGGCACTACTTCATCAAGTAATGTATGCGTGCACTGTGTGTTTTGTTTGGTTTTGGCGATAATCTCAAATCACACATCGTTAAAACAACAATTACACTATTATCGCAGACGATTTATATCGCACACCTAGTCCCCGGACAAGCATTATTCGAGCCCTGTGGTTCCCCCACGGTTTACTTTGGCCCTACATGTATTACAGATTGCGAACTTTGTCGTCTTCACTCACAGTGAAGAACTTCCATGCCGGCGACATGCTTACATGCAGATGTGAGCGTATCTGAGACATCAAAACAGACCGGCTCGGAAAACCGGAAAATCGGCTAATTCCGGTTCCTGGCCGGTCGATCGGCGCATCTCTACATTTAACGAAAAGGTTTTTTAATAGCTTTTGTGAACAATAACAACACTGCTTACGACTTCATCAGTCTTGTAGAAGGCAGAATCAAGTGACAATATAACATTTGTTAGATGCGTTAGAAATGAACACTGTAAAAGTATTATAAAATCATTGGTCATGATTAGAATAGTGGAACATCTTTGTATGTCATAAGTAATAGGAACCAAGGTTAACGTCATCTTTTCTTGTTGTCAGGATTATGAGCGCTCGCTCAGACAGCTGAGTCTGGATGACATTGAGCGTCTGGCCAGCCGTCTGCTGCATCCAGAGACAGAAGGCATGGATACCTCATACATGGACTAAAACACACTAGACTGATGGAAACAGTGGACGAGCCACGGTCAGGGAGTGAGATGTTTCATGTGGACTTGAAGGGGCTTCTCTGATCTACAAGAGGAAACCAGTGGTGCTTTTAGTGCAACTTTGTAAATATTGTGTGCAAATTATTGAGAGACAATAAAAAGTCTTCTTGATAAGTTTGATTTTTTTTTTTTTCAATGTGGATTTAACAGCCGGGCTTGGTTGTAAATGCATCTTTATTTTTTAGGTTTTGGTGTCATTCTTACATTTGGCCAAAATAAAAATTATGCCTACATTTTTTTTCCTTTTTGGCATATAAAAGTGAGGAGCTCTTGGGTTGATTATGGATATATATTAATGAATACAAGCATAGCATATAAATGTCCAAAGGCAAATCAAAACACCGAGTTAAGCATGACCTAACACCATTAGTGTGCTTCTAACCTGATTAATTAATACATGACCTCTTCATGAAACACACCGACATACTCAACAGCTATAAAAACGTACATGTTTTGTAAACCATTATAACTGGTGTGAGTGAAATATGTTACAGAGACAACTAAGTGGCTTAAAACATTTTCAGAAGTACTTACAGTCCAACTAAGACTAAAATGATTTCAGCTTTAATGTTGAACCTAGAAAATCTAAGTACCCTTATGTTCAAGGTAATGCACTGTTACCACATCCATATTCCATTTTTTTTTCAATTCATGACGTGTTACATAGTAGGGCTGGGAGATGAGTGAAGAAATCACGTATTATTGTTATTTTTATCTTTTGACAACAGTCATTTGCCCTGATGTATTTATTTAGAGGAACTATCATTTCAAACAAACAGCAATTTTTTCCTGAAGTAAAAAATACAGTAAAAATCTAGTTTAAAAAAATCGAGGCATATTTTCCACACCTTTTTCCTGCATGGACACAGGTAAAAATCATATTTAATCATTTTTTATGCGCACACTAATAAAAAAAACAATAATTACCTACTTTTTAAATTTTAAAACATTTGAAATTATGTGAAACGGGGACTTCCATAGTCATTTTTGAGTGATAAATCTAATTAATTTAACTGATCTGAAGAACTCCAAACTCATTTTTTTTTTGTACTTAAAAAAAAGTGTAAACAAATGGTTGATTTTAAATGGCAGATAAAACATTTTATTCATATTATTATATTTCCCAGCCCTATTACATATGTAATGTCTTTTTTTTAATGAATATTCATTCAGCATAGGAGTGAAACATTGATATCAATAACCAATAGTAAGAATTAAAAAGGCACAACGAACTAGCAGACCAAAGAATCATTTCTGAGAAAAGAAAATCAAATTGCTCAGACAGCAGAAATTCTTGGGACAGCTGTAGTGATAGCAGGACTCGTAATAAATGCAATGTCAGAGGATACGCAACACATTGGTCTTCCTGTTCCTCGATAGTTTATCATACCACACGTTTACTTGGAGTTCAGCAAGAAAATGGATGTTCAGCTTTCACACGTGGCATTTGATAACCTGGAGGATTCCAAGGAAGAAAAGGGGAGGATGGATGCTAGAATAACAGGCCTGGATCTTTTCCATCTCGCTTTCTCCCTTTCCCATGTTGGCTCTTTCTCTTCCAGTCCCCAGTTTGGTCTTTCCTTCAGCAGCTGCAGCCATCACTGCTAGACACAGGTCTGTCGTCTCTTAGATTAATCTGGTCAGGGAAGTCATATGTCTCCACCGACTCCTGAAAGTTCAATTCATTTCAGATTTAGTGTTTATTTAATGACACAACCCAGCCAGTTAAATACATTCCTAAAAATGAAGGTTCTTTATTGGTATTGATGGTTCCTTCCATGAAGAAACTTTACCATTCATGCAACCTTTCCATTGAACAAAAGTTTTTTTTTATAGTGGAAAAAGGTTCTTCAGATTACAAAGTTTTTCAGACGAAGAAAAAAATGGTTAACTTAAAGGTTCTAAACTGGCTCTTCAGTGGCATCACTTCAAAAAAAACTTTTTGGAACCTTTATTTATTAAAAAAAAAGTTTTGAATGTTTTCATTCCACAAAAGGTTCTTAACAGTGGACAAGTGTATCTAGATTTTCAAAATGTTCTTCAAACTGAGAAAAAAAACAAGTTCTTTTAAAAAAATTGTTTAGAAAGGTTCTTTGGGGAACCTGAAATTGTTCTCTATGGCACTGTTTACTCACCCTGCCATTCAAAAAACTGACTTTCTTTTTTACATAAAACAAAAAAGAAGAAATTTTGCCGAATGTTCAAGTTAAATTTGTCCATACAATGAAAGCAGTGGCTCAAATGATCCAAGAAAGGACAAGTCCCATAAAAATAATTCATATGACTTATTTTCATATTATTATCATAAAGTATTAATACTTCACTATGTTCAATTTTTTTGAAGTCATAAAATGGCTTTGCATGAGAAAAATACCAATTTTTAAGTCCAAGGATCGCGGAACGAACCAAAAGGAGGAGGAGGGGATTGGGTTGCAGAACTAATTTTAATATTAGAAACAGTAGTAATATTACCTATAGAATAATAAATATATTACCTACTAATGGTATTAGTTACTTGCCACATATATTAGCATATGTATTTTTAAGCTATGCTTCTCCCACGATTCTGAAAACAAAACAGACAACCAAACGAAATATGTAATTTAATTGAGTTTCTGACTAAATGTTTTATTAATGTTATAGTAAATGAGTCTATTAAAAATATTTATTAATTTAAACGAATTCTAATAAAAATCATTTTAAATAAATGAAGACTTGTTTCGTTTTGAATCTCTTGAATGAATGATTTAGACATCAAATACATTTAACGCTCACGGTTCGCCAGTCGCCACCTACTGGAATAATGTAACATATAAAATCATTACTTTCAAAGACCCATTTTGATCGCGGCTCCCGCAACATCAGAGTCTACATCTGGACTTTAAACTTTTAGCAATACTTTCGTTATTATTTAATGCTTGTGTGGGATTACAAATGTAAGAATCTGTTTAAAATATGCTGATCCTATGTTCTGACATAGCATCACATGAAAAACTAAGGTGAAGTACATTGTATTTAGCATTTAAGGTGTTTATTACATCAGACAAATGATTATCTTAAGCAAAGTGTAGCAAGAGGTTCCTGTTCTCTTATTGTTAGTCAAATGAACTAGATTACTGAGACTATCACCTTTTGTTGTAACGGCTCTTGGGCCTCTGCCCCAGTTTTGAGAGTATACTGATGATATAGCAACCTATGCATTTGAATGACACTGTTATGCTGATGAGATCAAGGCTGGGGAAATGCCAGTGTCGGGCTGATTGCCTGTACTTCATTTGCATGCTATGGGTTAGATTGTCTCCACCTCTACTGAATGTATCCCTCCCCCTTAAAATGTATATAAACTACAATGCATCACTGCCTTGGTTAGACGTGGATGACTGCAGTGACGCACAGCGAGTCCTCAATAAAGAGTGACTTCTGTATGAAAGATATCCCAGCGTCTCCTGGTCTCTGCTTCGACGAGGAAACCGTTTCCTACACTTGCAACACAGAAATGTAGCCTACTGTGTAAGTAGACTGTTTGTGAAGCGGTTTCAAACATAAAGATTTACACGATGAGCGCTGCTCTCTCTGGATCAGCGGCTGCGCAAAAGCATTTTTAAATATTCCGATGTGATTGGGATTTCAAAGGTTTAATCGACATAGCAGAATCACCGTCATTTAGGAATAAGATCGCGAGTGTTTGAATCAAGATCGCGATCTTTTAATGATTAAACGTGCATACATAGGCTCTATAAGGGTCCAGGCCCAGGCGGCCCCCCCCCGCTTCCGCAACCCATGTTTAAGTCTAATATTCAGAATCTCTAACATCACGGACATTAAATCCGTTTCATACAGCATATCTGAATATTCACAAATGAGATTTTACAGGCAATAATTATAGTGAAAAACGTCATACTTATCAGACTTATTGGATCAGGAGAATATAGCACAAGTTGTACAAACTATTGCATGGAGTTTTTGTACCGAAAAGAGCAGCATGAACATTCTACTAAATGTTTCCTTTTGTGTTCTATAGAAGAAAGTTTATAGGTTTGGTGAGTAAATTGCATCAAGACACAATTTTCCTTTTTTTTGGTGAACTATCTTTTTAACAAGGCAATAAATGACTGATTATTGCCAGATTATTTTTCATCTGATATCAAACAGTATCTATAAAGGTCATCTGGTGTGTGGCTGGTGAGTAAGCTTATTAAAAGTGACATATTTGTAACAGTTTGATATTTCTGAAAGACAGGTATTCACAGCTTCCTGTACCTGTTTGAGTGCATTGCGAGCGATAGTTTGGAAGGCCTGGTCCACGTTAATGGCTTCTTTGGCACTGGTCTCAAAATAGGGGATGTTGTTCTTACTCTGACACCACGCTTGAGCTCGCTTTGTCGTCACCTGCACAAAATACAAAGGATCTGGGGATGAAATGATGAATTACAACATGGCTTATATTATTATTTTTTTAAGTCACTTGATATTCTCTTGATCGACAATGTTCCCAGTTCTAATTCTGGCTATTTGCCTATTTATGAGATCATTGGCCAATAAGGGTCCTTCACATAGACTACCATTAAAATTGTGGGTGTCACATGATCCTTCAGAAATCATTCGAATATGCTGATTTGCTGCTCAAGAAACATTTCTGATTCTGATATTATCAATGTTGAAAACAGTTGTGCTGCTCCTTTTGTTTTGGTTTTTGGAAACTGTTATGCTTTTTTAAGGATTCTTTGATGAATAGAAAGTTTAAAAGAACAGTATTTATTTGAAATAGTCTTTACTGTCACTTTTGAACAATTCAAAGAATCCCTGCTGCATAGAAGTATTCATTTATTTAAAACAAATCTTTTTGCTTATTTTCATATTTTCATTTTTATGGGTAAATTATGACCAAGGACATTTACTTACAGATTTAGGAATAATCCATATAGGAATTACACTAGCATTCAAAAGTTTGGAATTATTATCATCATTTATGATTTTGAAAGACGTTACCGACCCCCAACTTTTGAATGGTATAGTGCACATCTCATTATATTATATATAATATATGCAGTCATCTGATATCAAACAGTATCTATAAAGGTCATCTGGCGTGTGGCTGGTGAGTAAGCTTATTAAAAGTGACATATTTGCAGTCGTTCTACGAATTTGAATCCTTTAAAACCAAGGCGTTCCAGTCTGCAGACTGACCTGCCGGTTCTCCAGGTCGATTTTGTTGCCCAGCACAACAAAGGGGAAGTTCTCCGGGTCACGAGGACTGGCCTGAATGAGAAACTCGTCCCTCCAGCTGTCCATAGTCTTGAATGTAGTTGGTGCCGTGACGTCGTAGACCAGCACGCAGCAGTCCGCCCCTCTGTAGAACGCCACGCCCAGAGACTGAAAGCGCTCCTGACCCGCCGTGTCCCAAATCTGAAAGACGAAAATGCAGTTTTTTACAGTAAATAACAAGTCTTCGCTCAACAATACTTTATTTTTTGCCATTATATTGTTTGTCTTTATTAATGGGATAGTTCACCCAAAAATGAAAAATTCGGTCATTATTTAGTCACCAAACAGTGGCTGGTCCCCATTGACTTCCATAATACATGGAAGTCAATGGGGACCAGCAACAAACAAGCAAGCCCAGCCCAGATATGAAAAGTAACATAACCCATCACTTTCCATAAGTAACGTAATTAGTTTCTTTTTTAAGGGAGTAACGCGATATTGTAATGCATTACTTTTAAAAGTAACTTTCCCCAACACCGAGTAACTGCTCAGATTGAATAACTACAGCTGTTACAATACAGACATAATAACTAGTATTTTCTAACAAATTACTTTTCAGGAATAGCTTCCCAAGTACTGCTTGTCTGGTCTGTGGGATCCACATCAAAGACCGGTTCATACAGGTTACACCATGGCTGACAAGTAAACACAACATGAATCTGTGCTGACTGGCAAAACACCAGGGGTTTAACAACGTCAGACTAAATGTGACTTATTTATTTCCCATGATCAGCAGAAGAACTTTGACGTCAGAATGAGATGAGAACCCACCCATTAGCTAAGAGTAACTACAGAGGCTTCATATTTGTGAGATGACCGTGTTGCTTATTATGCAGCGTTTCATCGTGTCACATGACCAGAGATGATTCATGGTGAGGAATGGTCACAAAATAATGGTTGTTCAGAAATGACAGCGTCATCTTCACAGAACACTGATCTTATTCTTTCGGAGCACTTCCAAGCAAGTTCATTTAATGATCAATCACTGCTACTATAGGATATAAGAGTGGAATCTGACATAAAGTCATTTTAAGAAATATTAGGCATTTTCACTCCAAATCAAAGGAATTTCGATGTATAGGAATGTATTTCAAAATAATAAAAAGGTCCTAAATCATTTCTCTAATTTTTCATGTTTTCTTTAAGTGCTTTAAAATAAATAACTACACAAGAAAATGAACAATAATTAATCATACAAAAAAATGAATAATAAAAACATCGTTATTTTTTTTATTATTATTTATTTAATTAATTTGATTGAGTATTATTATTATTTTTTTTTATTTAAAATTTATTGTAATTTAAATGCCCAAACATGTGTTTTATGATACTCACCCATCAGAATCAACACTTATTCAAAAAGTTTGGGGTTTTTTCATGTTTTTGAGTCTTCTGCTCCCAAGGTACATTTATTGATCAAGGATACAGTACAAACAGTAATATTGTGAAATATTATTAAAAAACCAAACAAAAATTTTTAAACGTTTTCTATTTTAATACATTTAAAATGTCATTTATTCCTGTGATCAAAGCTGAATTTTCCGCATCATTACTCCAGTCTTCAGTGTCACATGATCATTCAGAAATCATTCTGATATGCTGATTTGCTGCTCAACTAACATTTCTGATTATTATCAGCGTTAAAAACAGTTGTGCTGCTTCATATTTCTGTGGAAACTTTGATACATTTTATTTCAGGATTCTTTGATGAATAGAAAGTTCAAAAGAACAGCATTTATGTGAAATAAAAAAATCTTTTGGAACATTATGTCTTCAATTTTGATCAATTTAATGCATCTTCTTAACCTCAGATTCTTTTGACCCCAATCTTTTGAACGGTAGTATGAGTGAAATGCACTCTGATTAAATACACATGAATGCAAACCTGCATGGTGACCAGTCTGTCGTCCACCATCACCTCCTTAGTCAGGAAGTCGGCTCCGATTGTGGCCTTATACTGATTACTGAACTTATTATTCACATACTGGTTCATCAAAGAGGTCTTCCCAACTCTGTCAAAGACAAACGGGACAAATGCATTCAACAGGCAATGTATTGAGCAATGCTTCAACTGATATCATCCTCTTTGAGCTGCATAGATTTAAGTCTTGATAACATTCTTCACAGAGGACCGAGCAGATTCCAGCTGCACCTATGATGGCATGTCAAGCCAGTTATGTTTACATATGTTCAGCTGCTTGAAATATGCATGACAGAGGACAAAGTGTCACTGCGTGCATACGACAGCGCCGACTGATCTAAACGGCACGGATACTAGAAAGATGTTGCACAAACACTTACCCAGAATCCCCTAGGATGATCACTTTGAGCAGCACCTTCTTACGAGAGGCCATGATGTGGAGAAGAAAGCTGTGACGCAGAGACGGATGTTAGACAGCAGCAGAAGCAGCTTTATTTGCTACAGACAAATGCTCGACAGGTAAACTTACACTGTAAAAGCTGAAACTGCACAACTGTTTTCAGACATGTTATATTTGATATTTGACTTGAAACGAACTAAAATGACAGTGAACTAATATTTATTGTTTAATTACTATTCACAGCTGCATAAAAATGACTAATTCAAATATTAGATTAGAAAGTCCCAAAGTCAGATGTTTATAATCTAAACAACCGTTGCTTTGATTAGTTTTATCAAAATACAGGTCTGTGACCGGTTATGACAATTTCATAAATCTAAAATTACAGTACTATATATATATATATTATATATCTAATATATACTAAATGTACATATTAATGTGTGTGTATATTATATATATATATATATAGATATATAATTAATCTATATATATATTCCACGCACACCATAATATGTACATTTAAAATCAGTAATTTTGTAAGTTGGGCTGCTAGTTAGTTTCTCAATATTACGAATAGGTTTTTTATTTTTATGTATTTTGCATGTCATTGTAATGGGAGAGTAGGGAGAATTTAAGTATATATATAGAATGTACGTTTTTACATTTTATTGTATATGGTATTGTAATTTTTATTTTTATTTTTTATTTCAGTTTTAGTTTGTTATTTTAGTACAACAAGTTAAACTAAGTGAAAATGACAAATGTAGGCCTATCTGAAATAAAACCGCTTTTAATCAATATTTTAATTGCCTTTTTATGAAAACAGAGTACAGAAATAGTTCAGAATTAAGAAATAAAAGATTATGTTTATTATTTTCATTTATCTTAGTTAACGTTTATTTTATTTCAAGCTCCTTCTCTCTTTGCTACACACACACAGGTTTGTTTTTTGTGAATTGTGGGGACTCTCCATAGGAGTAATGTTTTTTATACTGTACAGACCGTATTTTCTATTACCCTACACCAACCCTACCCCTAAACCTACCCCTCACAGGAAACTTTCTGCATTTTTAGATTGTCAGAAAACTTCATTCTGTGTGATTTATTAGCTTGTTTACCCGTGGGGACCTCAATTTAGGTCCCCACCGCGACACGAGTCCCCATGAGTCTGTGTGTATTCAGGTTTAGGTCCCCACCAGAATATATAAACCAGTACACACACACACACACACACGCACACACACACAGAGAGAGAAAGAGAGAGCTGCAACAACTAATGGATAAAATCAATAATGAGATTTTTGGTAACATGTCATTATTGACAGGGTCTGTTTTTATAGCATTACGTTCACTGTCACTTTTTTATTTTATTTATTTATGACATATATTCTTTTGAATGGGGGCACTGCATAACGATTAACGGAATATTATTAGAACAAATGATCAGATGAAGTGATCGCGGGTGTTGCTGCTGTATTATGATCAATAAGCTATCTTCTAAAACGAAGGCCACACGGCAGGCTCTTGAGCGTGCATGCACACAGTCTTTGCTCTGAGTGTACAAGAGATATATAACACACACAACCACTCAGAACGACACGTATACTCCACATTAGGACATTCATAAGTGCAAAAACATCTATAATACTATAATACTCTACACACCAATCAGCTTTTGTGAGCAAAACACACCGTCAGACAGTTTACCCTCACCTCTTTTGAGCTGTTTTGATATTCGCTGCGCGTCCGAATCGTCCACAGAAGTCACCCAGTGCTTCTTCTGATCCAGATGCACATCAGCTGTTGCGGGGTATTATGTGTTTCTTCCGAGCAGAGCAGAGCAGAGCAGCACTGTGTGTGGAGTCACAAGGGACTGACGCAAAACATTGACGCTCGAATCACGAGCGAATCACGAGTTCTCTTGAGTGAGTCATTCGAGCCGACTCGCAAGGAGATTCAAATCGAGACTTTAGGCAGAAGAACAAACAACAGCAGTGAGGTGGGTGACATGGTAGAGTGTTTACCAACACAACAAACAATAATATTTGACTAAAATGTACTGTACTACAAAAGGCCACGTAAAGTCTTAGAACCCCTTTGAGCAATAAGTGAATCAGTTTCTGAACCGTTTGAATTTAAATGAGCCGTCCGGACGAACCGATTCACTCAAATGAATCGCTGAAAAGCCCTCCCTCTGCAAGATGGCGAGGAGGAGGAAATGAATTCAACGAGTCCTCCACTTAACAGCGGTTAGTTTATACAGTGTTCTACATTTGATTTCTAATATCGCTTTTTGGATGAACCATACACGCCAACAAAACGAAATAATTATATATAAAAACAACTTTTCCAGCCACATTCACATTATGCACAGCCCATATGGGCATGCATGCACTACTAAAGAATTAAACGAGTGAACTTCATGTAATTATACAACTCAAACTTATCTGAAAGCGCATGTATGATAAGTTTAATCGGGGGGGAAACAGGACAGGGAGAGGCTCTTCCTGTGCTGTTTTTGCCTGGGGGTCCTCGTCCCTCCCATGTCATGTGATTTGCACAGTTTGATCATTTGTGTCTAAATTCTGACTCATCCACACTTCCTCAATAACTCACCTCTCCAAGCCGACTTCCCTAACTCGTGTCATGTGATTTTAAACATCCTAATAGATTCAACGCATTTCGAACCCTTTTTGATGTTATGTTTTTTTCAAATGTTTTTTTTTCCTTTCTCGTAATTCCATAATGACCGATATCCTAACGCTACTGTGACACTGAAGCCCACCTATGAAATACCGTAGGGGTCCTGATGTTGGAAAGGGGCGTGGAGAAGCGGCCATGACACGTTATGATTGATAGGTCTTTTATCCAATGAGCTGAAAATAAACTCTAGCGTCATCACTGCATTAGCCAATCAGATTATTTGTAGGCGACGCCGGATCCGTCTTTGGCAGCCTGCTGTAAGGGCGCAGAAAAGCGAAACATGTCGGTCCTTCCGTGACTGCACGTTGTGTTTTCCATATTTCCAGCATGACAGTGAGCGCTATAACGCTCTGATTGTGTAATTCTGTAGCTACTGCTCGACACAGCGCATTACGGGAGGTATGTAGCCCGTTCAGCTAATGTTTATATGGTTTCTCCTGTTGTTCTGCTGGCAGCAGCACACCCTGCAGGGCTGATGTCCGCCGTGACATATTCAATATAACTGCAGATTAATGATCAAATTAGTCTAATTTTGTTGCACGAATGCGTACTTACCTGGTCAGACGTGCGTGTTATGGCTATAGCATATGTGAGGTTAATATGCGTGAGCGTGTGTCTATGTGTTGAGACACAACACACACACACACACCCACACACACACACAGGACATACGCACTCCCACACACACCACACACACTCACAGCCACTCACTCACACACACACCCTCTCCCACACACCCACACACACACACACACACACACACACACACACACACTACCCTCACTCACACACACTACATACACTCACTCACACACACACACGCACACTCCCAGACAAACTCACTCCCACAGACACTCACACCACACACACAGACACTCCGCACACAACACACACACACACCAAAGGCACACACCACCGCAGACACTCACTCACCACACTCCACACTCACCACACTCACACCACACACACACACACACACACGACACTCACTCACACACACACACACTCCAACACACACTCACACAGACACTCTCACAACACCACCCCACACACACACACACACACCCCCACAGACACACACAGACACTCACTCACACACAACACACACACACACACACTCACTCACACACACACTCTTTCTCTCTCTCACTCACTCACTCACACAGACACTCACACACACACACACACACAACATACACTCACATCCCAACACACACACACAGCACACTACACACACCCACCACACACCGACATACACACAACTCACTCACACAGACACTCCTCCACACAGACACACACCATACACACTCACCGTCACACACACAACCACTCACTCACCTCACCAGACACTCACTCACGACACACACACCACACACACATACACACAGACACTCACTCACTCACTCACACCCCCCCACACACACACACTCACCAGACCATCGTGCACTCACACACAGAGCACCACGACACACCGACACTCACTCACACAGACACTCACGATCCGACACCCACATACCACGACCTCACTTCACTCCACAGACACTCACGTCACACACTCAAGACACTCCACACACACACACCACCTACACCCAGACACTCACTCACACACACCCACAGACACTCACTCACACAGACACACACTCACTCACTCACTCACAGACACTCACTCACAGACACACACTCAGACACACTCACTCACAGACACACACACTCACTCACTCACTCACACAGACACTCACACACTCACACAGACAGACACACACACACACACACACACACACAGTCTCTCTCTCACTCACTCACTCACTCTCACACAGACACTCACTCTCACCCACACACCCACAGACCCTCACACAGCCCTCACTCCACAAAGACCTCACTCACATCTCACACAGACACACACTCACTCACACAGACAGACAGACTCACGCACTCATTCACTCAGACAGACACTCACTCACACAGACACTCACTCACACACACCGACCTCCCTCTCTCATCTGACTGAACCACAACACAACAGACACTCAAAAGACCACTCACACAGACACTCACACAGACACAGACACTCACAGACTCACAGACACACACTCACAGACACTCACTCTCACACACACACACACTCACGTGCGTGCACACACAAAACACTCACTTCTCACTACACACACAGACATAGAACTCACTCCACCCAGACACTCACTCACACAACCCTCACAGCACACGACACTCTCACACACAAACACTCAGACACACCCCACACACAGACAGCTCACTCACAGACAGCAACACACACACACACACACAAACACATTGTGGTTTCCATGTTTTATGGGGACATTCCATAGACATAATCGTTTTGTTTATACTGTACAAACTGTGCTGCGCATTGCCCAACACCAACCCTACCCCTTACAGGAGACTTTGTGCATTTTTACTTTCTCAAAAAACTCATTCTGTATGATTTATAAGCTTGTTTCCTCATGGGGACCTCAAAAATGTCCCCACAAGGTCAAAATTGACTAGTATTACTATCCTTAATTGGTCCCCATAACGTGATAAATACCAGGTACCCCCATAAACATACACAGCACACACACACACATATATTATATTACACACTTCACCATTAAATAATTTAGAATTTGACAATACAAATAATTTTACATGTGAAGCGTAAGATACATATATATATATATGTATGTGTATGTGTGTGTGTGTGAGAGAGTTTATGATTTAAACATTAACAAATCTGCCAGTGGAAAAATAAACCACATTGGCAGATATTTGTACTTGCTTCTAGGATAAACTTGGGCACGATTTTATGAGTGATCATACAAAATATCATTATATTTTAAACGATGAAAAAGTTCTTGCTGTGAAAAATCAGGAAATATGTATGTATCTCTATTGATGAATGCTTTACACCCAGTGCATCATCCCCCCTTTCATAGATGGAAACTCTGATTCCCATCATTAACAGACTGCAGGAGGTTTTCCTCACAGTTGGAGCCGAGATCATCCAGCTTCCTCAGATCGTAGTCGTGGGGTCACAGGTGAGTCATGAAAAACATGCAAGGTGTGGATTTGAGTCTATATGCAGTGTATTAGAATGCTTCAGGCGTGATCTTTGTTTTGTGATAACAAATCATCAACGTCATGAAGTAGGCCTACATGTAAACACAGTTCCAGTATTTCTGTTGGTCTCTTCAAATGAATCTCCAGAGCAGTGGAAAGAGTTCAGTACTGGAGAGTTTGGTTGGACAAGACTTTCTGCCCCGAGGTTCAGGAATAGTGACTCGGCGCCCTCTAGTGCTGCAGCTGGTGAACGTGTCTCCGCTGGAGGAGAGGCGGAAACAAGACAATGGTAACAGCTTACAAGTGTCTCTCTTTGAAGGGTTTACTATATTGACTGCAGACACAAATATTGTGTCTCAAAAAATAGTGGTCTTTTAACCTAAACAGGGATTTGGGGCATCAAAGACATGACTGTGATGCCTGGAAATGCCTTGTAGGTAACTTACTAGGTTTTACGACACACCTTGAAAGTTTTGAACATATTGAAAAAAAACACAGTTTTTCACACAAGAACATGTCTAGCACAGTAGTGCTTGCTTTGCATACCTTGAAATAGAAGTAGGCCAAGTATTTTTTCAGTGTTCTTAAACTAAAACATGTTCTGGGTTTAGTAGTAGAGCATATTCTACAAAAAAATAAAGCCATAATACATCAACATTTTACGTGTCAATAAAAACGTACTAGTTAATTGAAGTTGGTAAGATTTTTTTTATTTGTTCAAAAATTCAGTCAAAACAATTACAGTTGAAAATGTTTAAAGAAAATGTAATTTATTCCTGTGATCAAAGCTGAATTTTCTGTATCATTACTCAATCCTTCAGAAATCAATCTAATATGATGATTTGCTGCTCAAGAAAGGTTTATTATTATTGTTATTATCGATGTTAAAACAGTTGTGCTGCTTCATATTTTTGTGGAAACTGTGATACATTTTTTTCAGGATTTTTTGATGTATAAAAAGTTTAAATAAAAATCTTAACATGCCATTATAAATGTTGTTAATGTTTACTTATGACCAATCTTATTCCTGAATAAAAGTATTACTAAGTAATTCCTTTTATTTAAAAAAAAAAAAAAAATTGTTGATACCAAAATTTATGAGCAGAAGTTATATTTATATATTTGTAGTTATTATATATAAAAGTAAGCATGCTAACAAAAAAGAGAGCTTCATATTTCTTAGGTATGTCCATCATATTTCTTCATATTTCAATGGGTTTCATTTTTAAACCTCCTGGGATGTCTTGTCCCATAGACTTTTATTTATTGCTTTATTTTTCATACAGACTGTCGTCTTAAAGGGGTCATATGAGGCTATTTTAAAGATCATTATTTGGTGTAATATGTTGACATGCTTTAATGTTCAAAAAAACATTATTTTTCAAATACTGTACATTTTTGTAGGTCCTCTATGCCCCGCCTCTCTCAAACGCTCGTTTTCTACAAAGCCCCCTCCTTTAACAAGCGCAGTCTGCTCTGATTGGCAGCTGACCCAGTGCATTGTGATTGGCTGAACACTGCAAGCACTCGTTGGAAATGTAACGCTCCTTACCATAATCTCAGCTTCAGCTTTCAAAGTAAATATCAAGACAGTAAATAATGTCATTAGTTTTTACCATCAGTTCAAGCCCGAAAGGCAACAGAGTCGCGTGACAAACACAGTGATGATGCAGTACACAAGCCACGTTAAGACAGCTGACCGCTAGATTTCTGACAGACGTTCACCTCTCCTTGTATGTGACCCGTTTCCCCTCACACACACACACACACACACGTACTCCTGTGCTGCGATAAATCCGCATTTGGACAGCCAATAGCAAATACTTAAACTAATAACAAAACATACTTACAGTCGCTGATTCGGAAGCGCCAGATTGTCATAGCAAAGTCGGAATTGACCCTCTTTTTTTTATTTAGAAATAGCCTTTGTGCACAACCAGCCTTATACTCTTCTAGGTTAAAAAAAAAACTCATCCATAAAATGCGTTGCACAAATCCGAACATCTGGGTTGTACTGTTCTGTTGTAAATAAATCTTAACCAATGATTCCTAATTGCATCTACTTCCGGAAGGCCGAATAAAGTGCTTTTGCTTTCACACTGAAACACAGCGTCTCCCTGACATGCTGCATCAACACTAGTGCTGTTCCTGAAACCACGCCTTCTTTCTTTGTGTGCACATTTGGGCGGCGTTATGCTAATATTTCCACATCGTGGCATAGACATGGGCGTGTTAGAACGATCCGTTTTAGGCAGGTGTGGTTGACTCGGAACTTTTATAAAGAATATCTCTTTGGATTTGAGACTTTAGTCTTTGCAACTTTACAGATCTTCTTTATGCACCAAGAGCTTGTAACACTCCAAAGAGAAAGGAAAAATTGAAATTGCATCATATGACCCCTTTAACTCGTATTGAACCCGAAATGTTCCTTTTAGCATCCACTCTCTGACAATGTTGATGTGTAAATGTGTTCCTAATCCACTTACAGTAGCGTTTCCTCCTAACGCTCTCTCTGCTGTCCTCTCTGTGCTTTCTCTGGGAATGGAGCTAAACACAACAGCCAAAACAATTATCCAGGTCTCTGTTTTCAACACGTGTTCGTCTGTCCATTTCATTCTTCTGGTGTGCTTCTCATCCCACAGCTCTTCCTCCGTCTTCTGTTTCGCAAATGTCATTTCCTTATTATCTTTATAATCATTTTTTCCATCTGTTATGCTTTCATTTCTAAATCCTCCTGGTATTTTTCCTGCACTTTGAGACTAGAGCAAATGCATGTTTAGGCTTCACTCTCTCAGTTGTGTACTAACGGCAACATTTCTGGTTGAACATTGATTTCACATTTCATTTTCTTTGCCTGTAAAAAGCTTTTATTTCCGTTGAGGTCTTTTATGGGAATAGGGTTTCTGCTGGGTTCAGTGTCATACATATTGATTTTGTGCATTGTCTTGTGTGCTCTCTCGTTCTTTGGTTCTTCTAAAGGTATCAAAGCAGAAGAATGGGGCACCTTCCTTCACTGCAAAAACCAGGTAATTAAAGAGTTGGAGTTCTTGTTGAAGAAATGGGTCATTCAGAATACGTCATAGCTTGTTATGATGAGCCTGCACTCTATTGAGATGCGTTCTGTCTTTGCTCAGATTTTCACAGATTTCAGTGAAATCCGGAAAGAGATCGAGGAGGAAACGGATCGCAGTACCAATAATAAGGTGCAGTGGAAGTGCTTCATATAGTTTGACATACTCTCTCAGGCTTTGTTTTAATTGATCTCTTTTTCCTCCCCAGGGCATCAGTCCAGAGCCCATTTACCTGAAGATATATTCCCCTAACGTACTCAGTCTGACGTTAGTTGACTTGCCTGGCATCACTAAGGTAACCACAGTGACTGGACATGTCCGTTTACCATGTAATGCAAACAAACCCATTTGCTTAAGGATAAAAAGCAGAATTGAAATCAAATGCTGTCAATTTAACATGTTATTTTAGTACTATAAAGTCTATAAAAATACAATTATAGCAATAAAATAAATACGAGTTTAAGAAACTAACTTCTCGGAGTAAATGACACCACATACAGTATGCTTGTGTAACTGATTTATTATTCTCACATAGCCAGATTTTGACTAGTTGTGTAAAGTCTGGTCCACATTCCAGCTTATTATGATCAAAAGACTGCCACTTATAGACAGGAAGAGCATCTAACTGATTAAAACGACCAACCACAGTTTTTACACGATGTTTAGAGACAATTAAATCTGAAATCAGACATTGATAGTGTGGTTAAAGTACCCATGAAATCAAAATTAAAGTTTTTTTGGGTGTTAGTATCAACATGTTAGTCTTGAGGTTATCTATAAGGCAGTGTGCTCCAAAACAGTGACAAAATTCGCATTTAGAAGATATAAGCATTCAAAGCTTGCAGTTCGTCACTTCAGCCAATACGGCTTAACATTTTTTTTGACGTCACATCCTACTTCAGCTTTTCATCAAACTTTCTGTCCAATCAAATTCTCTCTAAAATCCGAAGCGCACGGCCCTACAATACAAAATAGACACTGCAGCCTCGGCTGAAACCGGGCTGAAATCGGTCACTTGTTCACTGAATTAGTATTTTCTGTACAGTGAATGGCACGTAGTGCACTATATAGGGGACAAACTTCACTAGTCAAATCCAGTGTCTAGTTATTTCTAAATGAAATTAAAATACACAGGATCCACTCCTAACACGAAGCGAGTATATCAAACGCTTTATAATGTGGAGACTGGCCAATTATTTCAAATATGTGACCCTGGAGCACAAAAGCAGTCTTAAGTCGCTGGGGTATATTTGTAGCAATAGCCAAAAATACATTGTATGGGTTCCAACATTATAGATTTTCTTTTAATGCCAAAATCAATTAGGATGATTACGTAAAGATCATGTTCCATGAAGATATTTAGTAAATTTCCTACTGTAAATTAATAATGTCAAAACTCTAATTTTTGTTCGTACAAAATGACTAGCTAGGACTTAATTTGGACAACTTTAAAGGCGATTTTCTCAATATTTAGATTTTTTTGCACCCTTAGATTCCAGATTTTCCAGATATCTCGACTAAATATTGTCCTATCTTAACAAACCATACCTCCTGTCAGACGGTTTTTGTGGTCCAGGGTCACATATATTCTAGCAGAGTATTCATTGTATTATTAACTCTTAAATTATTTATCACTACTTCAAGGAATAAGTAACTCAAAAATGAATGTTCTGTTGTCATTTACTCCTGATTTTATTATAAACTAGGATTACATTTTTTATCTTTGGGACACAAAAGGACATATTTAATAAATATCCGATTGGGTAAGTTTAGTAGCTTAAAAGGTCTGTTGTCTTTTATCAAAGAGCACACACAGAAGTCACTTTCAAAGTAAGCGTCTTTCTATTGTTCAACAGTGAATTCGTGTGAGGAATTTAAACCTGTTGGGAAATCTTTTGAGCTCATGCAAAATTCTTGATCGCATGGATTCCTATTGAGATGACAGGATTTTACACACTCAAATTCTCTGACCAACGAACAATGTGTATGCACTGAATATAATTGAAATCCATTGCTTCTAGGGCTGCAACAACAAATCACTAAAGTCAATTTTTATCGGTAATGAAAACAATTGACAACAATTTCTTTTCAATTAATTGCGTCTGCCCATCTGCTGGTCATGTCAGTTTAGAGAAGTGAATAACATATTTCTATGGACAAAATGTATATGACATATAGAAGAGGACAAAGAGAGAGCTGCTGCTGGAAAAGTGCATGGCCCAAGTTGTCCTGTACGTAAGAACACTTTAGAGCATATTTGACAGATATGTGTGCTATTTAAAGCATTTGAGATGTGTTTTCATCAGTGCATAACTTACATTTCACAGTTGTATCCTTATCTGTAAATGTTAAAAAGTCATGCTATTATTTCCATTTTGCATAAAGGCTAGTCCTGAAAGCTAGCAGATCTCTGTAAACTTCACAGACTTCACTGAATGAACGTCTGTGTATGTGTTTCAAGCAGACAGAGCACCCAAGAATATATATTTTCAAATATATATATTTTTTATTTGAAAATATACAAAAATGGTTCAAAAATATCTATTTATGTTACTGTATTTTCAACCAATATATTTTTTGGCCATTTTGTTTTGAAAATATAATATAAATATCTTTTTAAGATTTGCCCTATGTATTTAAAAAAAATTAAAATACATTCACGTCACATTTGAAGAAAAACTTCATTTCTTGTATATAAAGTGAACATTTAAGTAAAATCCAGCAAGAAACATATTTTACAATGTTCCACTAAAAAAATGCTATATTAATACGCTATTAACATATTTAGCATATTAAAAATATATTTTGGCCACAAAGATAAGTAACACTTTATTTTACGGTGTCTTTGTTACAGTATTATTTTAAAAAAATACCACAAAACACTACAGGAAGTGTCCCATACTTCTTGATTTAAGTACCTTTGGTTACAATAGTTCTGATACAGACATTAAATGTAGGTTTAAAAATGTAGTTTTTCTGGTCTAGCCTTATGAAAAACAGAAATAAAAGTGTCACTTTATTTGCACATAATGTATAGCATAGCCTACTTAGATGCATTCCCTATATTTGTTTTCAGAGCCTGCAAATTGCACATTGTTTGGAAGACAACATTGGGCGGGATGTGGAATTACATTTTTAATAATGGGTTAAAATAATTTTTTATTGTATGTTAATAATTAGTGATATTATTTAGATTTTTTAAAGCCAAGAAATTGTTGCATTAAAGTTGCAGCCCTAATTGCTTCATTCACCTGCTCATTCTTCGTCACGTGATGTGATCTGTTTTGAGTAGGTCCCTGTTGGTGACCAGCCTGAAGATATCGAGACTCAAGTGCAAGAGATGATTCTGTCCTACATCTCCAACCCCAACTCCCTCATCCTGTGTGTCTCTCCTGCAAACTCTGACCTCGCCACATCGGATGCCCTTAAACTGGCACGAGAGGTGGACCCAGATGGTGAGCGACATGCAGGGAATGTCCAGATGTGATTATTACACATTGAGCAGCGCTGTGGTATTCATTGGCTGTGTGCGTTCAGGTCGCAGGACGCTGCTGGTGGTGAGTAAGCTGGATCTGATGGATGCGGGGACAGATGCTCTGGAGGTGCTGCTGGGCCGGATCATACCCGTCAGACTGGGCATTATCGGTGTGGTTAACAGGTCAGCTACCCTATTACATCTTACCTTGTCTGAACTTTACATGTAACTTTTAAAATAAAATGTTTGATCCAAAATTCAATCTCCAAAGCAGCAGACTGATATCTTAGTTGTTATTCACTGATAATCTCCCCTTTGTATAGGAATCCAGTCATAAAAATTGCATTTACTGTATAACGCGGAATGTCACAGAATTTGTCAAAGTTTGGATGAATTAATCAAAAGTAGGTCATTACACTTGAATCAAATTGCGATATGGACTAGTATCTGTAAATATTAAGCACCAAAACTATTTGAATATGAATCGTTCATGTCAGTCCAGAACTGCCCTGGGAGTTTCTTCATGAGCATTTTAGCGTTTGATTTGAGTAAAACTAGTGTCATATCTCATACACAGAACTGTATGTATTCACGGCAACCCGTCAAAATAAAAGTTTAGTTTAACTTGAAGACATTACTATTGTTTAGTAGAATGTAAGTAATACTACTACTACTATTACTAAAAAAAATTATTACAACTTTACTTTATTAAAGGTCCCATATTGTCAAAACTGAAATTTCCTCGCTTTTTTTCCGATTAACAAAACAATTCAGTCCACCTAAAATGCACACAGCCTGCATAAAGTAGCTGTGATTTTTCACGAACCGTTGTGACTTTATGAGGTGGATCACATCTAACTTGTATAGTAAAGACAAACTCACCGTGTCTATCTAACTAAGTTATGATGATGTATATATTTCAATTTCAGCAGGAAACTATTTTTACAGCTACATTATTGTTCCAGCTGCAATTAATCACAATAATGTATATACAATGATTATATATAAATCGTCAGTTTGTTTTACACACATGCACACAGAGATTATTTCATACACGACATTGTCTTGAGATGCAAGAAACATAGACATATGGTAAGAAATCTGTAGACGCGCCCATAAAAAAAAGAGACAATACTTTATTTAACTTTTTCTGATAAGAAGTGTGCGCTGCAAACGGAGCATTTTTGACGATCGTTTCTGTCCAGTCTGCTCGTTTTTATCGCGTTTAACCACAGCTGTCGTCGTTTTTTTTTTTTTGTCTGGCAGTGGCAGCAGATATGCTAGCGCAGTGACATCGGCTGACCCTAGTTACCTGTTGTTGGCCTGGCCGTGCGTCACTCAGAAAAAAACAGGCCAATCAGAAGAGAGGCTCATGAATATTAATTACACAGGCCAAAATCAACCTGTTCTCAGAAGAGCTCCTGAGAAAGGAGCTGTAAAAAATATATTGAGATAGTTTTTGGTACTTAAACCGCAAATATATATTCTTAAGGACAAATATATTTATTCTTAAAATAAAACTCCAGAAAGGTGTAAAATGTGACCTTTAAAGGCTGCACGATAATCGAAAGGAATCGTGAGATTGGCGATTCGCCAGAAGAGCTCGATTGTCCCTGCGTAACATCTTCAGTGTAAGTCACGGTTCTGTTGATCGACAGTATACATCTCCATGACCGAGGCCAGAGGGGCGGTCTCGCGTCTGAACTATTCAATACGTCTGTCGCAGATGTAAGCCCAGAATATGTCTTTCATGCAGTGTGTGTAACAGCTCTAAGTGAATGAAAACTTCCTGCAAAGTTTTAAATCTGAAAGTTCACCGTGTATAAAGTTATTGTCTCTCCAAGAAAGAGTCGACTCTGAATCATTGAAACGAGTCATTTTTAATTTAATTAATTAATTATCGTTTTTAAAACGAATCCCAAGCTGTTTCATGTTGACCAGGGGCGATTCTAGGATTTAAATTTTAGGGGGGCTCAGCCCCCAATGAGGGTATAAAATATATTATATATATATATATATATAATAAAAAATGTTTGACTAATAGGGGTGGTATGCTAAATTTATATACCAAAAAGTACTGTATTGCATAGATAGGTATAACATATAACTGAATAAGCCAAATACAAGTCTTCATGATCTCACACACACACCTGTTTACTGTACAAACACAATTTTACTGTTTGCATTTCTAGTACACCCCTCTTTCCTTAGCTCAAGTATGCAAACCTATTTGCCACACGCACTGGAATATGTATTATATTGAAATTTACATTTTCAAATGAAAATGGCAATCATTTTACAAAGTATGCGTTCATATGTGCTTCATTTTATCTGGAGGAAATAGCTGTGGTGTGATGAGGGGTGAACGCAGTGAAAACTTAGGCTACAGTAGATGGCGAACCGATTTATATTTTGTAAACTGTATTTATGACATAGAACAGAACTGCACAGATGCAGATATTATTATAACAATCTATCGATAAACACACACCTTGTCCTCGGTTTCTCGCTCTGCGCGCTGCGGTCAGTGGATTGAAAAAGAACGCGCTGTAAGACGGGGAGGAGTCGATCGAAGTCTGCCGCCGTTTTCATATGAAATTTAAAGGGGACTGAGGCGATCACAAATTCGTGTGCAGTTTATGGAGCTGCTTTATCAGGCGTTACAGGTGAGATGAAATGAAACCGAGACCAATCGGTCCAATCACCGCAGGGTTTGGAAAAATGAATCGTTAAACGAATCATTTGAGCGTCGTTGAGCAAGTAAGGTAAAATTAAATGCATATTATAAGACAATGAAAGTGTTTTTTAAACTTGCATGCATGTCAACCTGTTGTTGGGAACTCCCAAAACATGAACCTTTCATTACCCATAATAAGGGGAACTTTAATAAATTAAGTTGTTTCTGTACATTCAAATAATTAGACATGCTTTAACAGACTTTGGTAACAATAAAACAGAAGGTGGAAAAACAAAACAAACAAAAAAAACATTTCATAGGGCCCTAAATGTAATTTTTGTTCAACTTTGAATAAATTGATGTTAAATTATACGAGTTTCAGAATTTTAATTAAATAGACTTGCTTTTTGATAAATACAATGTTATTTAACCATTAAAAAAAAAGTCAAAAAAAATTCAAATAGAAAGAAACAGAATTTGGATTTCATAGGGTCCCACTTGTAGCATGGGGGTAGCTTGACATTTGAGCATGAGAGGGCCAAACCGAGAAAGTTGATTTGGTCAGTCACACTTTTAAACACATTTTAGCTGTATAGTAAACCTACAAACTGACACTTTGTGTACCTTATTCAAGTGATTTTACTGTGATAATAATACAGACTAGCAGCAAGCATTTGAGATTGTAACTGCAACCAGATGCATCACACGTGAATTACTTGTAAGGGCTCTTTCGCCACAATAAACTGAGCAAGAAGACTTTGAAAATAATGCAACACTATCTCAAAGTAGACTTTTATAAGCAGATCAACTAACCCACTGCTTTAAAACATTTGCTGGGCAGGATTCAAATTAAATGCACAACGGAAGGCACACCAACACTTTATATTTAGTAAATCTTCCTGAAAATAGATTATTAAGCAGTTTATATTCTAAAATGTAAAAAAACGGGTTTTGTTCCGTGGCTATTATTCACTAAAATGCAGATTAGTCACGTGACAAATGTTAGTAAGTTTAATTTGATGTATTAATTTATTTACAAAATAACAATTTAACATGTATTAAAATATCTACATTATATGTATATTTATTGTTGCGTTGAAAGCATTCTTTTTTTTTTTAAATATGTAGTTTTTTCAGCCCCCAATTTTCAATTTTATTTTCATATTATGATGCTTATGTTAATGCTGTAAAAGCGCATATGGAGAACTCCACATATCATGTACGTGTAGCCTACTTTTAAACTGTGAACTAAATATCCTTGAGAAATGTGAGTTTTTGTATTTTTTTTTAGATCACTGTATTTTAATTCATTTAAGCTGTTTAATGTGATTTGAATGTATTATAAAATAACTACTGTCAATAATAATGTGTATAGAAAATTCAGATACAGGAACACTACTGTTCAAAAGGATTTACGTACAATATATATTTTGTACTGATTTCCTAGTATTCTATAATTTGTCCCTATTTTTTGACAGTCTCTTATTATCTCTAGTTTTAGCTGTCAAAATACTGTGTTCTATCTATTTTGGCCTACCACTTTTGAAGAATCAAAAGAACAGCATTTATTAAAAATTGACAATTTAAAAGTTGACTGTTACAATGTAATTTTTTTTCTGTCACTTTTGATCACGTGTACTTGCTTAAAATGTCCTACCTAAAAAATTAAAAAAAAGATCCCAATTAAAAAAAGAAAAACCTCTGAACTTTGACAGTACTATGTTTTTGTTGTTTTCTGTGCGAAAATCATAGACGCCTTTAGCACTTTAGCAGCATGGGTGGTCATTTCACCTCGAAACTGCACCAATTTGGACCTGCAGCAACGTATTTCACATTTCGCAAAAGTGCAGTCTGTTTTTTTTCTCATGAGGCCGAGTAGATCATTACAGAACTCAATTACATATGAAGTCCTAGAGGCAGAGCAGCAAAAACAGCCTGTTTAAGCATAAGGGTCAGCGAGAGGGCGGAAAATGACCATGTAAAACTACATCACAACATGCACATGAAACCTTGAATAACATTTTAAGTGGTGCTGGGCGGTATGACCAAAAATTTATATCACGATTTTTTTCAAAATTATACCGGTTTCACGGTACATAACGGTATTTTTTTTTCATGCATGACCGGGTGCTAACCATATTTTCTACTGATTGAGAGAGGAAATACTGCAACATATCGACTTAGAATGTCCTATTTTACTGTCAAGATGAGTGAATACTGTAAAAAAATACCACACTAAATAGTGACTAAACCACCCCTTTTAATACATGTTCCCAGGATTCCACATCCATTTAATAATCGCTGCACTCGTCCGATAAAATCACCATCTCGACACTAAAGAAGCGGCTATGCGTTGTTGTGCTTATTACTTTTTTGTCTCATGCAGCGCACTCCCTGCGTCTGAGTAACAAACAAAAAAAAATAAAAAGTGCATGTGATGTTATGTTAACAGATGAACTACGCTCATGTTTATAATTCCAAACAATCAGTAATCGACAGTGCTAGGAAACCCTGTTTCGTACTTCATATTATTTGACGCTTCTGCTGCGGTGCTCAGCCCTCTTGGTTAAGGGGTCTCTGCCGCTCACGGCCAGAACATAATCGCCGAGAGAGGGTCACCACTTCTTTCTCCGGGAAAATCAGACCTCGCGTTTGCCGGACAGCACTGGAGAAATCCTCCAACTGAACCATAGCTAAGGTTTATCCAAAAAAAGTTGCTAGGTTTGTCAGTAAGAATATTCTATGGAAAAAAGCTGCTAAAAGGGTCTGAAAGTTGCTAAATCTAGTGCTAAAGTCATGCTCGTGAGCGTGTGTGAGAGACGCGGGAGCTGATGGCAGGGGCGGTGGATTTTTGTGGCGGTCAATGTGGATATTGTAGATGAGTTCTTCTGTGTCATCACGTTTTCTAGAGTTTCTACAGCTTCATTTTCGGAACTTTCACGCTTAGTAACACATACAGCTGTTCCCTCACCACCGTGCAACAGTGAAAAGGGACCCCTTCCAAACAGTGTCGCGTTCTGAAAGTTGTTTAAGCGACATACACCGGTATTGCGGTATTTTAAAAATTCATATCATAACAAAAATAAACACCGGTATTCGGTATGAACCGGTATACCGCCCAGCACTAATTTTAAGTGCACCTCGGGGGGAAAAATAAAGTGCTACAGAAGCCCTTTTGACTGCAGTAGAAACTTAATCAACCATGTGAAAAAGCATTGCAACATTTTAACATTGTAATTGTGTTGCGTTTCCAGTTCCTCTATCATAACCCTAAGCAGCAGTGACTGTAATATTCCCTGCGCTGTTATCCTCTCCTCTCCCGCCCTGTCCATTCATGCACTAGCACCCAAGGGTACCGTGTCTTCCCGCTATCAGCAACCAGAGAGCCGTGTTTGAGATAAATCACTGGTTTATTCAGCTTTGGCTTTAGCATGTCCTTCAGGGCCTGTACGAATACAGGAGGCAATTTAGTTGGGGAGAAGAACTGCAGTGACACTTTTCATTCCTCGACTCTCGTTAAGTTAATTTAGACATAGTTGTGGGCCGTCGTCTCTTCAGTGTTATCCTACGCTCTCTTTGAGGATTCAACTGCGAGCAGTCAAACAGGAAAGCACTTGAAGATTTCCTAAGAGAGTGTTTATGGAAAGCAAGCACTGGCGACAAATAAAAGACGTTTTCGGTACAATGTATTGGTCAGTCATTTTCGTTTTATCTGTAGTGTTTGCTAAGGGAAGCATCAGTGTTACTGTTGCTCATACTTGAGGTTAGAGGTTCAAACTAATCCCTGACCTTAAATATTCAATTTAAGCATGCATCTAGACCAGCGGCGTTTGCATGATTCCTCAAATCATGTGTTATTGAAGAGAGATCTGACTTACTGGTGGATGAAACACGTATAACTCCGACTGAAAGAAGAACCTGTGCTGTATCTAGAGACCAGAATATCATAAATACTTAGTTACAGGGATCTATGCAGTATGAAAAAAGTCTGGATATTCTTGGATATGGAGAAATACATTTCTAGACTATTGCCTGTATCTTTTTTCTAAAATATAAAACTGAGCATTTCTTAAAAATAAATTCATATTTAAAAAAGCAGAGTCTTTTTCATGGCATTTGAAACAGTTTAACGATTATTTAGTGATAATTTAAAGGAACAGTTCACCCAACAAAAATGTAACCCCTGATAAAAGCATCGCAATAATCCACAAGTAATCCACATGACTCCAGTCCATCAGTTAGCATCTTATAAAGTGAAAAGCTGCGTGTTTATAAAAAACAAATCCATCATTAAGATGCTTTTAATGATTAGTTGGTTTTCAGCTAAAATAATCTCTCTAATCCAGTAAAATGTCGTCTTGTCTTAATCAGGAGAGAAATATGTACAGATCGAGCACCGTTTACAAGTGAAAACCGTCCAAAACAGTTCTGAACAAATATGTCCTTGAATTTTAATGTGAGGGGACAACAGGAGATGGACTTGTTCATTGGAGGAAGCATTATTATGGATAAAAACGACTTTGTTATGAATTTGGAGTGGTATGGATTACTTGTGATGGTTTTATCAGCTGTTTGGACTCTCATTCTGACGGCACCCATTCACTGCAGAGAATCTATTGGTGAGCAAGTGATGGAATGCTACGTTTCTCCAAATCTGATGAAGAAGCAAACTCACCTACATCTCGGATGGTCTAATGGTAAGTGCATTTTCAGCTAATTTATTTTCCCGGGTGAACTATTCCTTTAATGTGGTTGTGCCATTTTGTGACTCAGTTTTCATAAATGTTTGTCAAACAATTAAATTTCTCAAAATCTGTTCTGATGAACAAACAAACTCATCTACATCTTGGAAGGCCAGAGAGTAAATATTCAGCAAATTTTTGTTTTTGAGTAAACTGTTCCTTTAATGAGTTCCAGGCGCGTATTTTCATCACTCAAAACAGTTTTTCTTCAACTTTAATAAATGAATGAGTGCGAGTACCTCAAACCGACAACAGATACAGGGAGTGTGTGTATCTTTTAAATCAGTACTGTGCTGTTTGGTGATCATGCAACAACAAACCACGATTACAGTATCAAACTGATGTGTCAGAGGGGAATATATGCAGGTTATAAAGTGTTTTTGGTTTCTTCTTTACATGTAAGCACGTTATCACTTTGAGAAAGCTAATGTGTTCAGTGCACTGCAGATGACTGCCCTACTGATTACAGATGACTACTATATAATGCTGAAAATAATGTAAAATATTGTTATATGGGCAAATACTTTATGAGTGAGCTTACGGCCTGATAATCTTCATCATTAAATATGTAATATAACAAACATTATTATACTAGAGGGACATTATTTTGAATTTAAAGTATTTTAAATGTATGTAGTGAGTGCAAGTGTAAAAGTATACCAAATGTAATCCATAAAAGTAATAGTTTAGCATTGTAATTTTAATAAAATCCTGTGCATTGAACTTCTCTGGGTTTGGTGTAGAAACCCTGCAATAAGCAAACCCACTGAAACACCCTAGCAACCATTCACAACACGTTTTCTTTTAGAAAATGTAAAAATGTGTGTTTCGTTCCTAGTTAGCATGTGCACAGTACTTGAGGCTTTGTTAACAGAAGCAAAGGTAGAAACTCAGTAGTGGGCAGTATACGAACAATTTTCAGTTTAGCTCTATCCTATAAGAATGCACTGCAGATTAATTTAGAAATTCTCAGTGACCATCATGAAAGAGCCGAAGACACTTTTGTCAAAGTCAAGCTCTTTTGTCAAAGAACAATTCACGCCTAATGATTTCAGCAATCTCTATATTTAAAGTCAACATGAAATCAATAGAAACTTGATTTTCTGTCTTACTGAGCCTTTCTTGGTCTTATTATAAATGACTCTGTGCACTTTTTTCCAAAGGAAAGAAAATGTAATAAATTGCTCTGTCTCTAAAATTATCTTTTTTTGACCCCTCCAACCACCCTAAAAATTTTAATTAATAATAATTAGTTACATTTATGTAGCGCTTTTCTGGGTACTCAAAGTGCTTTTACATGAAAGGGGGGGGGGGGTGGAGAGGAGAAGAGGCAGAAGGGGGGGCGCCTCCCCTCCACAACCACCACCACCACCAGTTATTATTCAGCAAGGATGCATTAACTTGATCAAAAAGACATTAATAATGTTTAGAAAGAGTTATATTTTTAAATTTGCTGTGGAAAGCGCCAAAATATTAAGCAACTGTTTTCAACATTGATAATCAAATGTTTCTTGAGCAGCAAATCAGCATATTTATATTGATTTCTGAAGCCTCATGTGACACTGAAGACTGGAGTAATTATGCTGAAAATTCAGCTTTACCATCACAGGAATAAATGACATTTAAAATATATTAAGATAGAAAACAGTTCTTTTAAATTATAATAATTTGTCTCAGTGTTACCGTAGAAACTTTCAAAATCTGTTCAAACCCACGCTAGTGTCCTTGCTGCTCAGTCCATAATTTCTCTGTCATTGTGAATTTTTTATTCATTTATTTATTTATTATAATTTCTCGAAAGATTCCTTTGAAAGGTTTCTGATTCCTGAGACCAAGGCTGCATAACATCATGTTTAATGATCTAGAACAAATTCAAATGAGCTTTGGAGATAACCAAGTAAATAGATGCAGTTTTATGTTTGTGCCCTACCACCGAATCGCACAAAGAGTATTATGAGACATTATAAGAAGCAATGGATACTGCCTAAAACCTACATGATGAAAGCATCTTATCAGACAGGATGTTGAGCAAACAGTGAATTTGGATGTGCTCTGGTGCCTTCCTACTTCTATTATAAATTCAGGCTTTGATCCACTTTTCACTGTCCAGTCCTATAATAATTTTTTTTTCCTTCAGGAGCCAACATGACTTGAACACCCAAAAGAGTCTCGACGACTCGTGCAAAGACGAGCAGGTGTTCCTACAGCGGCATTACCCGTCATTGGCCTCCCGCTGCGGCTCGCGCTACCTGGCTCGCACCCTGAGCCGACTGCTCATGCATCACATCAGAGACTGTCTCCCGGTGCTCAAGACGCGAGTCACGGTGCTCACCGCCCAGAACCAGTCCCGACTCAACAGCTACGGCCAGCCAGTGGAAGACCACAGCGCCACCTTGCTGCAGATCGTCACTAAGTTTGCCACCGACTACTGCAACACCATCGAAGGCACTGCCAGACACATCCAGACCTCTGAATTGTGAGTACCTGCACCACCATGCTGTAGGATGTTTTTTCTGCAAAAAAGTGTTTTTCTTATTGCCTTAAAGGTCTTTTTTTACGTTTAAGACATAGTTCACGCATAAATGAAAATTCTGTTATCATTTAATCAGCCTTCACTTCACTATAGTTAAAATAAACATCGCAAACAGCATCACAAACTCACATGGTCATAACTACAGCTCTCAAGCTGACATAAGAGGGATCATGTGACGAACTAAACATCATAAAGCAAAAACTAGTGAAGTAGTCCTCAGATGCCACGTTCATTACAGCAGCATTTCGGACATCTGAAAGTACAGCTTTTTCTTTACTCAGGAAACACTAAAACATTAAAGGCTAATGTTTTTTTTGTGTTTGAGGAGCAGAGAAGTCAAGCATTTGCTGTCTAGTGATAACCAATACTGTCAATAGCATAGCACTTCAACTTCTATAACATATTTTCAGGGTTTCTGCAGGATTTTTAAGCTCAAATTTAAAACCTAAGAGCCTGGGCCCCCCAAAAAAAACAAGAAAATAAAATTAATACCATATGAGCGGGGTAGGGCAATGTCTATAGTATCATATTAGACTGTACAATTATGGTAAAAAGCATAATTTACAGTTCAGATACAAGTTTTCACAAAAACAAAAAGTTTTATAAAATTATAAACTCTACATTTCAGCCTTTAAACCATTTTTTAAGAAAATGGATGAGTCAAAAGTATTAACTATTATATTAATTTAAACAATTATTATCAATAAATTATATCAATGAAATAACAAATTAGGGGTGTGCGATATTGATAAAAAATTATATCTCGATTATTTTCTGGGATTTTATTGATAACGATAATTAGACGATATTTCACTGAGTGTGTTATTGTGCTGATATCTTAAGGACTGCCGTGGACAGCTGACTCCTGAATTTTTTGATATTCTTCATATTATGTGTGGCCAGTTCACAGCAGTGATAGAAATTAAACTTTTCCAATAAGTTTAAATTGATTTTTACCTTAAAGCCATTTTGTTGCGGAAAGGTGCACCATCTTTCAAGTCAAATTCATACACTACAGGGCTGTTACCAATCAAATTAAATCAGTATAAACAAAATTAATATTTTCAATGCAGAGGAAACACAGAAGCTGCGTCTGAACTGGCATTTAGATGCATTTACACAATGTTTAATGAAGCTTTGAGGGACATTAAATACAAACCCGATTCCAAAAAAGTTGGGACACTGTACAAATTGTGAATAAAAACAGAATGCAATGATGTGGAAGTTTTAAATTTCAATATTTTATTCAGAATACAACATAGATTAACTGAGAAAATGTATAATTTTAAGGAAAAAATAAGTTGATTTTAAATTTCATGGCATCAACACATCTCAAAAGTTGGGACAATGCCATGTTTACCACTGTGTTGCATCCCCTCTTCTTTTTATAACAGTCAACGTCTGGGGACTGAGGAGACAAGTTGCTTAAGTTTAGGAATAGGAATGTTGTCCCATTCTTGTCTAATACAGGCTTCTAGTTGCTCAACTGTCTTAGGTCTTCTTTGTCGCATCTTCCTCTTTATGATGCGCCAAATGTTTTCTATGGGTGAAAGATCTGGACTGCAAGCTGGCCATTTCAGTACCCGGATCCTTCTTCTACGCAGCCTTGATGTTGTAATTGATGCAGTATGTGTTCTGGCATTGTCATGTTGGAAAATGCATGGTCTTCCCTGAAAGAGACGACGTCTTGATGGGAGCATATGTTGTTCTAGAACTTGGATATACCTTCAGCATTGATGGTGCCTTTCCAGATGTGTAAGCTTCCCATGCCACACGCATTCATGCAACCCCATACCATCAGAGATCCAGGCTTCTGAACTGAGCGCTGATAACAACTTGGGTTTTCCTTGTCCTCTTTAGTCCGGATGACCTGGCGTCCCAGTTTTCCAAAAAGAACTTCAAATTTTGATTCTGACCACAGAACAGTTTTCCACTTTACGCCTGCGCTTCTGGATCATGTTTAGATATGGCTTCTTTTTTGACCTATAGAGTTTTAGCCGGCAACCGTGAATGGCACGGTGGATTGTGTTCACCGACAATGTTTTCTGGAAGTATTCCTGATCCCATGTTGTGATTTCCATTACAGTATCATTCCTGTATGTGATGCAGTGCCATCAAAGGGCTCGAAGATCACGGGCATCCAGTATGGTATTCCAGCCTTGACCCTTACGCACAGAGATTGGTCCAGATTTCTCTGAATCTTTTGATGATGTTATGCACTGTAGATGATGATAACTTCTAATTCTTTGCAATTTTTCTCTGAGAAACTCTTTTCTGAAATTGCTCCACTATTTTTCGCCGCAGCTTGGGGGTTGTGATCCTCTGCCATCCTTATGCTTGACCCCACCTCATTTCACTCCTTGTGAATTCAATCAAATTCCTTGAATCGATTTTGCTTGACAATCCTCATAAGGCTGTGGTTCTTTTGGTTGGTTGTGCATCTTTTTCTTCCCCATTTTTTCCTTCCACTCAACATTCTGTTAAGATGCTTGGATACAGCGCTCTGTGAACAGCCAGCTTCTTTGGCCATGAATGCTTGTGGCTTACCCTCCTTTTGAAGTGTGTCAATGATTGTCTTCTGGACAAATGTCAGATCAGCATTCTTCCCCATGATAGCCTAGTGAACCAAACTGAGAGACAAATTTGAAGGCTCAGGAAACCTTTGCAGATGTTTTGAGTTGATTAGCTGATTGGCATGTCACCATATTCTAATTTGTTGAGATAGTGAATTGGTGGGTTTTTGTTAAATGTGAGCCAAAATCATCACAATTAAAAGTACCAAAGACTTAAACTCCTTCAGTCTGTGTGCATTGAATTTATTTAATACACGAGTTTCACAATTTAGTTGAATTACTGAAATAAATTAACTTTTCCACGAACGGTTCTAATTACTGAGATGCACCTGTATGTTTCGATGTTTAAAAAATGTTTTAACCTCATAATTCATGCAGGGCCATAAAATGTCTTAAATTCAGTTTTTATTCAATTTAAGGGCATAAAAAGTCTTAATAGTATAGCGCAAGTTATCACTTTAAGAGGACTTTCCCCCCAAAATTAAAATGATCATCTTTTACTCACCCTCCACCAAACAGTTGATGGTAGCCATTGATTTGCAAGGTGTTTTTTTCCATACAGTGGAAGTCAATGGCTGCCGTCAACTATTTGGTTACCAACATTCTTCAAAATCTCTTTCTTTTGTGTTCAGCAAAAGAAAAAGTCATACAGGTTTGGAACAAGTGGAGGATGAGTAAACAATGGCAGAATTTACGTATTTGGGTAAACTGTCCCTTTAAACTTGGGAACTGAAAAACAGGAATCACATTGAAAAGTTTAGTAAAGCCAACCAGTTAGGCTTGAGCTTGTGATCTGAGAGAGCTCTTGCCATTTATGAGCGCAATGATCATCAGACAGTCGGTTATTTGTGGAGCCACTTACTAAAGGTTGCCGCCTTACACCATGCTATTGAGTTTGACATACTGTCGTTACCAAGGCTACATTCCTGTTAAATCTTTTTTTCTGTGACTTCGGCAGCATCTCAGTCTGTCATTTTCGCACTGAAACTCATGACAGATATCAAGCACACCATGTTTACTTTGTCTGCTTGGCTGAATCTGACAGGCAGATAATCCGTGAGTCTGTCCAGTTCCTTATTTACACCCTGTTCACTGTTGGATGAAATGCTGTTCATCTCTCATATCTGGCTCTCTTATAAGTCCACACCAGCTATCGATTAAATAAGTGCCTCATATTGACATTTTCTGGCTGGATGGTTGTGTCCGACTCCAGGCCTGTGTGCCAACGTGCCTGTGAATCCCAAAAGAGCTGCATGATTTTAAGTTTTCGTGGTTTGTGTGTGAATTTGTTAATTGCAGGTGTGGAGGAGCTCGTATCTGTTACATATTCCACGAGACGTTTGGAAGAACCCTGCAGTCTATTGACCCACTTGGAGGGCTCACCGAGCTAGACATTCTCACAGCTATTCGAAACGCTACGGTATGATATTTACATGTTTATGCATGCATGTGTGTGTGTACAGATAAGCATATACAGTACTTTTTGAAAACCTTTGTGGATCTTCTCAACTTCCTTTTCTCATTTTCTTAGAAGTAAAGTGTGCAGTTTCTGCAACACCAAACCTCGTATGTACGTATGTAACCCTCATTCCCTGAAGGAGGGAACGGAGACGTCACGTTGGTGACCGACAAATTTGGGCTCTCGCTTCGAGAGACCAATCTACTTCGAGTATAACTAAACGAGCCAATGCACATTGGCATGCAATTATTGCATCCAGCTGCCGCTGATCACAGCGTGAGCATAAAAAGGCAGCCGGTGCAATGCATACCAGGTTTTCCCTGCGTTCCACCTAGTGCCGGATCACCGGCTCGGCTCCTCAGCGGTGGTACAGCAGCCATGGCGACGGGACGTGACGTCTCCGTTCCCTCCTTCAGGGAACAAAGGTTACATACGTAACTGAGAGGTTTGGTTACATACGTAACTGAAAGGGTTGAGACATTCCCTTTCAGTCGGTCACTCTGAGTCACATCAGTGACCAATTATTGGGATCCCTACCAAGTGGCCATGGATGCTACCTCTTCCAGTGCCCTGTGCGAGCCGCCTGAGCACCTTTGTGGTGTAGGCCGGGGCTCGCAACAAGAAGACCAGTCACTGGTGTCATGGCACTACCCACTCAGTGAGATAACACTGGGAAAACGTACCTGTTCCACTTCGGGGGACGCCGGGCGATCTGAATCGCATAGCCGAGGCTGATGGTCCGCAGACCAGTGAGACTGGCTTGGTAGCGCTACCAGCACCCAGATACATGCAGCGGGACCAACGAACCACCGCCGTAGCCGCGGTGGTGCAGCGGGTGGATTGCCAGGGACCACCTCGGCCGGTGTGAGCAACGAATAGGTCGAGTGTGCGTGCAGCACTTACCTGGTTCCACCGTTTGGCAGAGGGTGCGTGAGTACGCTCTCGAACCGCCCACTGATGCCTGCTGGCAACAGAGGAGGATTATGTGTTCGGGGTGGAACCTTCGCAACTCTCCGTGCCCTCTTGAGACTTAGAGATAGTGAAAACTGCTCTTTTGTCGAGAATTAGGGTACGGCCTCAAACAAAACAAAATATTCTCCACCCGGCCCTCCTCCAGGGAAGGGAGAGGTGCATATACCATCCTCCCAAAAGCGATCCTCCATCTCTGGGTCACTCCGTCTCAGGTCCGCTTGCTCTTACCGCTTGCCGCCAGGTTTGCGGGGCCTGGACGGTTAGTTGGCCTGCCTACACCCGGCTCCAGGTCGCTGCTTAGGTGGAGGCTGCGGCGGATGCAGGGGGCCGCCCTCGGCGACAAGCAGGCTGGGGCGTTGCGGATGGGTGGAGGCAGCAGCTGCCCGCCGGGGCAGGATATGTCGAATCGCCTCAGTCTGCTTCTGTGCAGCCAGAACTGCTGGGCAAAGCTCTCCACCGAAGAGGCCGGTCTGAGACACAGGGGCATTAAGGAACCGAACATTGTCGGCGCCCCTCATATCAACCAGACACAGCCAGAGATGGCACTCCTAGACCACATTGCACGACCCAGAGAACCCGCGGTGACCTTCGTCGCTTGGAGTGCGAGGTCAGTGGCGGTTCAAAGCTCTTTCATAACTTCCACAACTGCATCGCTACCGACCGCTCCACCGGGGGGGATCGCCGAATACCCCTTCTCTGCACCATCTCCTCTCCAGAGAGCTCTCCCTCTGATGCAGCAATCGACATCCGGTCATCGGGAGGAGCCCCTAGGGATACTGCTGGTATGCTCTTTAAAGAGGGCCCATGCGCGTTTCTTCGCCCCTGAAGGTAGCGAAGCCTAGTCCGCAGCTCCGAGATGGTCATCTTCCCGCAATGGGAACATGACTCATCCACGAAAGCCACCTCAGCGTGCATCATGCCCAGGCACGAGAGGCAGCGATCGTGACCATCACCCGGCGCCAGGTAATGACCGCACCCAGAAACGCACAGGTGAAACGGCATCTTTAAAAAGACGATGCGTCCTCTTTACAAAGACGCACCCATAGAGAAATTGCTCTTTCAGGGAAATGCTCTTTTAGTGCTGAGACGCACAGGGGAAACGGCCGTTTGCAGCACGACAGGTGGGTAGTGCAGCCTGAAGTGCGCAACCCACTCGACACAGGAACGACCACCGCTGAAGCGCCGTCCGCCAACACCAGAAGCTTCCAAGAGCGCGTTGAACTCGTAGCTTACTGAAGACACTTGGATGGATCAGAACGATGTTGTCGCTCGGCTCCGAAGCGAAAAGCTGGTATGCGTTGCACCGGCTGCCTTTTATGCTCACGCTGTGATCATCGGCAGCTGGATGCAATAATCGCATGCCAATATGCATTGGCTCATTTAGTTACACTCGAAGTAGATTGGTCTCTCGAAGCGAGATCCCCAATTCGTCGGCCACTGACGTGACTTGGAGTGACCGACTGAAAGGGAACTGAACTGCATGACTAGTGACAATTATTTTCTAAAAAGGTTTTTCCGAGACACAATGTTGTGGTACAATGCATAGTATTCCTCATGTCCTCATCCTGATGAATTTTGGAAACAAATGCAAATGCAAACAAATGCAAATAGATGCTGAATTTAACACATTTCCAGGCCTCCACAAATTTAATTTTTTCAATAAACTAATATTCAAGTTCACATATTTTACACTTTTCTGGAGTTTTATTTTAAGTCTTGATGTTCTTAAGAATTTATATTTGCGGTATAAGTACCAAAACCATCTCAAT
Source organism: Sinocyclocheilus anophthalmus (assembly GCA_018155175.1). Classification (NCBI taxonomy): domain Eukaryota; kingdom Metazoa; phylum Chordata; class Actinopteri; order Cypriniformes; family Cyprinidae; genus Sinocyclocheilus; species Sinocyclocheilus anophthalmus. The sequence goes on from JADLZN010000468.1 coordinate 87,043, forward strand.
ATATTTTTACAGCTCCTCTCTCAGGAGCTCTGTTGAGAACAGGTCGATTTTGGCCTGTCTAATTAATATTCATGAGCCTCTCTTCTGATTGGCCTGTTGTTTTCTGAGTGACGCACGGCCAGGTCAACAACAGGTAACTAGGGTCATATCTGCTGCCACTGCCAGACAAAAAAACTACGACAGCTGTGGTTAAATGCGATAAAATGACCAGACTGGACAGAAACGATCGTCAAAAAATGCTCGCGTTTGCAGCGCACACGTCTTATCAGAAAAGGTTCAATAAAGTATTGTCTTTTGTTGTTATGGGCGCGTCTACAGATTTCTTGCCATATGTCTATGTTCCTTGCATCTCACGACTATGTCGTGTATGAAATAATGTGTGTGTGCATGTGTGTAAAACAACAAACTGACGATTTATATATAATCATTTGTAATTGTATATGCATTGTTGCGATTAATTGCGGCTGGAACAATAATGTAACTGTAAAAATAGTTGCCTGCTGAAATTGAAATGTATATACATCTTCATCATGACTAAGTTAGACACGGTGAGTTTGTCTTTACTATACATGTTAGATATTTTCCACCTCATAGTAACAATCCTGTCAGGTTGTCCATCTTTTGAGTGAGAGTGTAACTTTACAGGTCGGCCGATCTGGTTTCGTGGTTAAAGTTAACCTTTTTGACATGTTTCCGTGTTGTTGTTGCTCAGCAATGGCATGGACGCGATGTTGTCTGGGGGTTTGGCGGTGGGAAGGAGAGTGGGACGGTGGGCGGTGCTCGGGGTGGTGACTGAAGGCGGTGACTGTGTAGTTCTGACGTCAACTTTTTACGGAAATCACAACGGTTCATGAAAAATCACAGCTACTTTAAGCAGGCTGTGTGAATTTTTACTGTGGACTGACTGTTTTGAAACTTTATATGGTAGTTAAATAGCCCCTAGACCTAGAAAAAATCCAGGAAATTTCAGTTTTGACAATATGGGACCTTTAACAGTAACTACATTACTGTTCAAAAGTTGGTATTTAAGTGTTTTTACTGTTTTTGAGTGGAAGTATTTTATGATCCTTTTTCGACAAAATACAGTAAAACTGTAATGTTGTGAAATATTATAGCAATTTTAAAGAGCTGTTTTGTATTTGAACAAATTGTTAATTGTTTGGTTAGTTAATACACTACCAAAAAAGTTAATGCATTAAATTGATCAAAAGTTATAGTAAAACATTTGTAATGTTACAAAATATTTATATTTAAAATAAACGCTCTTCATTTGTACTTTAAATTTATCAACAAATCCTGAAAAACATTGATAAGAAACATTATCAATAATTGAATACCAATAAAAACTGATGATAACTGAGCACCATCAGCATATTAGAGTGATTTCTGAAGGATCATGTGACACTGAAGACTGGAGTAAAGATGCTGAAAATTCAAGGAATAAATTACATCGTAAAATATATTCAAATAGAAAGCAGCTATGTTAAATTGTAATACTAGTTTACAATATTCCTGTTTTTACTGTATTTTTGATTAAATAAGTGCTGAAAATTACACATATTTAAGACTTAATAATTAAAGCATCTTAATTATTCAAGACTTTTGACTGGTAGTGTGTATATTTCTTTCTTTCAATTCTGAAATATTTCTCCTGGTAGAAATGGTTCTCTGTGAGTGCAGTCACTATTAAATTATGATTATCAACAATAGCTGTAAAGCCCTGGAAGTTTATTGGTCAATTTGTGGACACACTCTAACACTTATATAACAGATGCAGACTAGATGTGGGTTTATTGTATTTGGTTGTTGTGATGGATGTAGGGTCCTCGCCCGGCGCTGTTTGTTCCTGAGGTCAGTTTTGAGCTGCTGGTGAAGAAACAGATCAAGAGACTGGAGGAGCCCAGCCTGCGCTGTGTGGAGCTCGTACACGAGGAACTTCAGAGAATCATCCAGCACTGCTCTTCCTACAGCACACAGGTGCTTCACTGACTATTAATATTTGATGCAAAACATCCACGCTTGTATTATAACTTGTAGTTAGATGTTAAAGGAATAGTTCACTCAAAAAAAAAAAAAGAATTCTTGAAAAGGTATTCACCCTCAGTCCACCCATAATGTAGATGATTTGCAGAAATGTAGTATTACATCACTTGCTCACCCATGGATGCTCTGCAGTGAATGGGTGCCGTCAGAATGAGTGTCTAAACAGCTGATAAAAACATCACAATAATACACAAGTAATCCACACCACTCCAGTCCATCAGTTAACATCTTATGAAGACAAAAGCTGCGTTTTAAAGAAACAAATCCATCATTAAGTAATTTTAACTTTTAAATCATCGCTTCCCTCCCCTGCCCAAAACAGTCCATAATTCATAATAATGCTTCCTCCAGTGAAAAAGTTCATTTGTTGTCCTCTCACATCAAAATCCAAGGACATATTTCTTTAGAACTGTGTTGGACTGTGTGCACTTGTAAAAGTCATATTTGTCATCTGATTCAGACTAAACAATTTTTTCACTGGAGAAAGCATTATTATGGACAGTTTATTTTAGTTGGAAGCAATGGCTTGAAGTAAAAAACTGTTTGAAGAGTTCATTTGCAAAAACACACAACATAAAAATGTTCAAAAATCATGTTTTTTTTTATCCTGCATTCCAATTAATAGCAATCAAACCGCAGTTGGGTTGTTTTGATTAAGTAATAATAACAAAAAAATACAGGTAACTTACAAAATTAAAAATCAGATATCACGATTAAAAAAAACATATTTATGAAAATTCATAAAAACTGAGTTATCGGTTTTTGTCCCCCCCCCCCCCCCCAAAAAAAACACCGATAATTTGTTTCTCACAAGCTTCACAAGACATTAATTGATAGACTGGAGTGGTGTGGATTATTGTGATGTTTTTATCAGCTGTTTGAACTCTCATTCTGACGGCACCCATTCACTGCAGAGGATCCATGGGTGAGCAAGAGATATAATGCTTCATTTCTCCAAACCTGAAACAACTCAAGCAAACTCACCTACATCTCGGATGGTCTAATGGTAAGTGCATTTTCAGCTAATTTATTTTCCCGGGTGAACTATTCCTTTAATGTGGTTGTGCCATTTTGTGACTCAGTTTTCATAAATGTTTTGGATGAACTAGGAAGCATTGCGACATGAATGCTAGAACATTTTCTGCATAGTCCATCAAAATCTGTTATTTCAAACAAGCAAGACAAATTCTGTTTCCCATTTCTACAAAATGAAATGTGAAGAGGAGAGTGAAAGCTTTTTACAGGCACAACAGATTGACACGCACACAGACACACACACATAGACTCAGAACACCCTGCATTAGGATTCTGCTCTTATCTTCTCTGTCCTGCTGTCTTCACTGTGTACATTTGTTTTACATTAAACCTTTTTTCAGTTTCCTTTATTATATACATAAATTTAATGTCAGAATGGGTGCTGGAGGGAAAGCGGAGAACAGTTTTGATGCAGAAATGTGTTCTGTGGATGTTATGCTTCCACACAGGAAGTGTAAAAATGCTGTAAATAATTGAAAGCTGACCTGTTGTGTGTATATGTGTGTTTATGTCCGAAGGAGCTCTTGCGGTTTCCCAAACTGCATGACTCGATTGTGGAGGTGGTTACCAGCTTACTCAGGAAACGCCTGCCCATTACCAATGAGATGGTAGGAGCACATGCCTGTAGCTGCACAGTCACACCAACCACTTACACTTGCCTCGAGGCTGTGTGTTGCAGTAATGTATTCATGAGTAAGGGCTGTTCTTAGACAGAATGCAATAGTAGAAACATCAAAATGATAAAAGACCAAAATGTATAAATAAATGTAATTATAATCTGAAATGAGAAGACAAAGTCTTCACTCTCTTGTCAAGTTTTTAGTCCAGTTTAAAATGGATAATTTAAACAGTGTTTCAAGTTTCTGACCTCAATTGTGTGCTTATATTGACACTTTTTTTCAGTCATAATGTTATCAAATTATGTGACATCAAGTTTGTTTTAGAACATTTTAATGTTGTTTTTAGAATTGAAAAAAACACTACAATAATATAGCACCAAACATATTTCATGCAGTTTTTACGTGTTAACATAAATCCTATTTTGGCTGTTATTCTTAATAGCCACCTCCTTTTCAGAATATCGGTCATTAGATCCTTGATAAACACCACAAGTGTCAAGATGTTGAGCAAGTCTTTTAGGCTGCATTTGCAGTGCAATACCTAATTCACAGATCTGTATTGAGACATTTATCTGAATCATTTTGTCCCCCTCTTTTACGTTCATGTGTATGTATAGTAATGCTTCAGTTTAGGGACTAGTTTTCACAAATAACAAGTTGCTTGTGTATTACTAGCATATTGGCTGTTTGTTAGTACTTAATAAAGCACATATTCTGCATCCCTAATCTCTACCCCATATCTAAACCTAACAACTATCTTACTATTAATAAGCAGTAATTAGGAGTTTATTGAGGCAAAAGTCATAGTTAATAGTGAGAACTGGACCTTAAAATAAAGTGTGACGATATGAGGTTATTAGTATCATGGTTAGTATTGGATATATAATTGTGTATTTTTACAATCTTCATCAAATCTTAACAAAATAAATCTGCATTTTTCATACAATACGTTATATTGTTGTGATGCCTAAATTCACATTGTGAGTTAAAGTTAAGGTGAAACCACTGCTTAATCTGTGTGGAGAAATAATTCACCCTCACACAAAATTCCTATTGAAATAACTGGATTTTACCAAAAATCCAGAGTTCGGAAATTCACCAAACATAAACAGTGGTAAATGTGACCACGTCATAATTGATTTTCATTTTTAGTGTTGTGTTCTAAATTTATTAAGATAAAATAGTGTATAATGTTAATATTGGCCATTTATCGCTTATCAGTGGTAACATTAAAATAATTATTGCCTTATTGATATCACCAAATATTATTATTATTTTTGTTATTCATTTATTGTTATCAGTCAGTATTGGATATGTAATTGTGTGCATGCTTATTTCCCCAATTGTTACTTTAGCTTTACCATCATCCAACACTAACTCTAACAGCACCATTAATTGTAATATTTATCAAATTATAATAAAATCCATGTCTATTTTAAGTTGCTGCCATTTCTGCAAAATTCCACAGGCAATAGTATACTGATTTATTTAAATGTAATTATGTAATATCATGCATATTGGTGGTAACTGAAAAAGATTATCGATACCAACATCTGCCTTACTGATATCAGGCAGAATTTTAATTCCGCAAACACACACACAATATATAAAAATCCTGAGCGCATGACACATTCAGAGCACAGTTTGGACTAATTCTGAAAATGTGTCGTCATGTTAATTCATGTTTGCTTCTTCTCAGGTTCATAATCTAGTTGCAATCGAGTTGGCCTATATAAACACCAAACATCCTGATTTCACAGACGCTGCCCAAGTGTCTGCATCTGTCAACAGCCAGCAGGTACTGAAACTCTCTCTGTCTCTCCATCTTTCTCTCTCTCTCTCCAAATCCATATGGGAGTAGTTTTTGTCTCTTTCACAGGCGGAGGCTGGGGATGGAGGTAAGCGATGGAAGAATGAGAAGATGCCGTCAGAGGACAAAGGCCCCGTGCCAGGGTTTGGGAGTCCCACTAAAGCCATCAACCTGCTGGACACGGTACTATCTCATAACTACAGAAGCCAACAATACCTGGACGTTCAGAGAAAACCCATGAAAGACAAATAACTTCTGAAAATGTTTCTGTAGGCCGTGCCAGTATCCCGCAAGCTGAGCACTCGAGAGCAGAGGGACTGTGAGGTCATCCAGCGGCTCATCAAGTGCTACTTCCTGATCGTGCGCAAGAGCATCCAGGACAGGTCAGATTCATAGTGCCACATAACTGGATGACTAGGAGTCACTTCGCATCTGATGCTTTTTTTTCTGCGTTCTGTAGTGTGCCAAAGACGGTGATGCACTTCCTGGTGAATTTTGTGAAGGAGCATTTGCAGAGTGAGCTGGTCGGTCAGCTCTACAAACAGCGTCTGCTGCAGCAGCTGCTCATCGAGTCTCAGGAAACTGCTCAGCAGCGCACAGAGGTTGCACACATGCTGGAGGTACGTCTGTGTGTGTTTGAAGTACATTTAAACCTTATAATGCATTGGGGTCAGTTTTGACCTGGAAGAAATGAAAAAAAAAATGAATAAAAAAATTATTGGTTTTAGAATAGGAACCAGGCTGTGCAAATAGGCCAAGACTATCAAAATGCACATCAGTTATTTATTTTTATTTTTTATTTAAGACTTTTTTTAAAGATATGTAACCATTTAAAAAAAATTTTTTTACTTTTTTGTGTGTGTAGCCATTATTGGCTTACACCTGATATTATGCATTTTTTTAATGAGTTTCTCTCAAAAATATGGAACTCTTATTTTTTCTCTTATTCCCCAAACACTTTTAGGACTACATTTTGTTGGTAAACATGAATATACATGCCTATTGAGAAACCACTGCTGCATGAAAAACTAATATTTTTCATCTAGGAGTAAAAATGTACAGTATGTCAGTAGTATGTATATGTTTAGTTTAATACACTCCAGATTAATATCGATGTTGTTTTGGTAGACAATTAATATGTAGACTTGTGAAGACTTGTAGATATGTAGATTAATATGTAGCCATGAGTTAAAAGGAATTTAGTAAAAACCATTTCATTTAATACTGGTAATTCTCATGTTTTTATAAATTTCATACAATGATATATTCAAATAACATTTCTCATAAATATTGATAAATTATTATTTTCTTGCATCACACTTTTGCTGTAGTTGATGTATAATTTGTAATTTCAAAGATTTTCTAATAAAAAAAAATTACTTTTTAACTTTTTTTTAATGTGTCCTTGTTACACATTACATGTACTTGTACTTACTACTATAATAACAATCAATTATGCATAATTACATGCAAGTAACCTTAAACCTAACCCTAACCATATAGTAAGTACATGTAGTTAATCAGTACTATGTATTATTACACTGTAACAAGGACACCTTACATAAAATGTAACCAAAAATTAATAAAAGCTAGTAATCTGTAAATAACATGATAACATTCAAAACTATAAAATATTTGCACATTCACTCATTAATGAGGTATGAAAGTTTTATAACTTTTATAAGTTTAATGGCTTCTGAATAGAAAATCATATGCATATATTGAATGCTTTACTACTGCTTGTGGTTTTATATATTTTTAGCAGCAGCGTTTCAGTTCGCATGCTGAGAGTCTGCTGTTCTGTGTGTACTCTCATAAAAGTTGTCTTTAAATCCATCCCATCTTAAGCACCGCCACATCCATACTCATTAAGGCATTGGCCGTTTCAGATGCCACGTCTAGTTAATAGTTGTCCGAATTTTAAAAACGAGACGCCTCTTCCAATCCATTGCACTTAATAGCTGGTGTGTGGTGGGTGTTCTGACGCACTATAGCAAATGTTGCATGTCAGCCATGCATTGTGTACTCATATGCGATGTCTAGCTGTTTTTGAGCACAATAATGTATTCTGTGTGCACAGTGTGTGTCTTCAACAAACATTCAACCATATTAACTATCAGTGTTGGAGAGCTACTTTGAAAACGCAGACTGTCAGGCTACAAGCTACTCATGATCAATGGACTGTAGTAGTAACACATTTTGTACACAAGGTGTTAGTAAGCTAATAAAATTAGCAGACAATAAGTCTTACTCACTAAACGTGTTTGTACACACTTTTGTGTAAAAACTGCATATGAAAGTGTGGTAACACTTTATTTTAAGGTTTAATTCTCACTATGAAATAGTTGCTTAATAGCATGCATATTACTAGCATATTATCTGTTTATTAGTAGAACTATTAATAAGCAGCAAATTAGAAGCTGATTGAGACAAAAGTCATAGTTAATAGTTAACAGTGAGAATTGGTCCCTAAACTAAAGAGTTACTGATAGTGTTCATACAGAAATCATGATTCATCAGTAGGTTGCACTAAAATTTATTTTAAACCAACTGAAATTACATCTAAACAAAAACGTCACATTTACACTGGTCTTAGAAATAAGTTAAGCCAGTTATTTTTATTATTTTTTAAATAGTGTATAGTATTGGCGTGTATTTGTGTATAAGTATATAGTAAGTGTATAGTATTAGAGATGGAAACTAAGTTGAGTCAAGAGTAGTGATGGGAAGTTCGAATCATTTTACCGACTCGGACCTTTGAGTCTCGTTCAGCAAAATGAACGAATCTTTTTTCGAGTCATTTCGTTCATTTTAGCAAAATATAATTAAAATGTTACGTTTTACTTCCCTAACACGTCTACTACTTATGCAAATGTTGATTACACTACAAACAATACAAAACTATAAATGCTATAAGAAACAGAAAGATTAATTAATTGTTTACCTGGGTCTTCAGTCTATGATTAGCTCACCTCACCTCTTATCTGACAAGTCTTCGGGTTTGAGTCGTTCGTTCATCACGTGACAGCCCCATACGCTTTAACCAATGCTGTCTGAGCCGGAAAGAGAATTGATTGGTTCATCTCTCGAGTCTTTCGAATCATTCGTTCTTTTGTCAGTATTTGTCGTTCTTGCTGTCATGACGTGACAGCATTGGATAGAGAAATTAGTTCATTTACAAGTTTCCTTACAAACGGGTGCATAGTTATTATTATTATCATCATTATTTTTTGAATTTCTGTCCTTATGGTGCTTTTCCTTGAACACTGAATAAATGTACAAAGGAAATAAAGAGTTTGTTTAATTATTGTTAAGTCTCTTTTCTTTCCGGCTCAGACTGCATAGGGTTAGCTTATGGGTCTGTCACGTGATGAACGAATGACTCTGAAAAACCCGAAGACTTGAACCAGGTGATCTACTTGACTAATTCCAGTACAGAACGACCCAACACTAGTCAAGAGCAGTGTTTCTCAACTGGTGGGTCGCAAGACCGCTCTGAGCGGGTCACGGAGTGTACAGTCAAAGAAACAACAAAAAACGTAATTCTAAATGTTTTTCTGATGCGAGACTTTTATTTTAAAAGACGTGCATGAAAGCTGTTGTCGACACTTCTGTCAGATGCAGTTTAAGTAAAGAGTGCCTGAGAAAAAAGCGCTGTCCCGATTCAGTGTCTGCGGTCAGATGAGATGTTGTCAGACGTAATGTCAGCGTCATTATTCTACTGTTATTTTTGTAACTTATAAATAAAAAGTCTCTCACCTCAGAAAGACGAACTATTCTGTCCTGTCAGACGTTATACCGTGCTTGTAGTGCGCACTCGTCAATTGCAGCGCGATGTATATCAGTTCACAGTTCATCAGTTACATTATATATCTGTGTGTGCTGTATATACAGTGGGTACGGAAAGTATTCAGACCCCCTTAAATTTTTCACTCTTTGTTATATTGCAGCCATTTGCTAAAATCATTAAGTTATTTTTTTTTCCTCATTAATGTACACACAGCACCCCATATTGACCGAACAACCACAGAATTGTTGACAATTTTTGCAGATTTATTAAAAAAGAAAAACTGAATATCACATGGTCCTAAGTATTCAGACCCTTTGTTGTGACACTCATATATTTAACTCAGGTGCTGTCCATTTCTTCTGATCATCCTTGAGATGGTTCTACACCTTCATTTGAGTCCAGCTGTGTTTGATTATACTGATTGGACTTGATTAGGAAAGCCACACACCTGTCTATATAAGACCTTACAGCTCACAGTGCATGTCAGAGCAAATGAGAATCATGAGGTCAAAGGAACTGCCTGAAGAATTCAGGCAGAATTGTGGCAAGTCACAGATCTGGCCAAGGTTACAAAAATTTTTTTTGCTGCACTTAAGGTTCCCAAGAGCACAGTGGCCTCCATTCTTAAATGGAAGACGTTTGGTACGACCAGAACCCTTCCTAGAGCTGGCAGTCCGGCCAAACTGAGCTATCGGGGGAGAAGAGCCTTGGTGAGAGAGGTAAAGAAGAACCCAACGATCACTGTGGCTGAGCTCCAGAGATGCGGTCGGAAGATGGGAGAAAGTTGTAGAAAGTCAAACATCACTGCAGCCCTCCACCAGTCGGGGCGTTATGGCAGAGTGGCCCGACGGAAGCCTCTCCTTAGTAAGACACAGAAAAAAAACCCTGAAGGACTCCAAGATGGTGAGAAATAGATTCTCTGGTCTGATGAGACCAAGAAAGAACATTTTGGCCTTAATTCTAAGCAGTATGAGCAGGCACTGCTCATCACCTGTCCAATAAAGTCCCAACAGTGAAGCATGGTGGTGACAGCATCATGCTGTGGGGGTGTTTTTCAGCTGCAGGGACAGGACGACTTGGTTGCAATCGAGGGAAAGATGAATGGCCAAGCACAGGGATATCCTGGATGATAACCTTCTCTAGAGTGCTCAGGACCTCTGACTGGGCCAAAGGTTTACCTTCCAAAAAAACAATGACCCTAAGCACACAGCTAAAATAACGAAGGATTGGCTTCACAACAACTCTGTGACTGTTCTTGAATGGCCCAACAGAGCCCTGACTTAAACCCAATTGAGCATCTCTGGAGAGTCCTAAAAATGGCTGTCCACCAACGTTACCATCCAACCAGACAGAACTGGAGAGGATCTGCAAGGAGGAATGGCAGAGGGATCCCCAAATCCAGGTGTGAAAAACTTGTTGGATCTTTCCCAAAAAGACTCATGGCTGTATTAGATCAAAAGGGTGCTTCTACTAATACTGAGCAAAGGGTCTGAATACTTGGACCATGTGATATTTCAGTTTTTTTCTTTTTTAATAAATCTGCAAAAAAATGTCAACAATTCTGTGTTTTTCCTGTCAATATGGGGTGCTGTGTGTACATAAATAGTAAAATTAACTTAAAGTGATTTTAGCAAATGGCTGCAATAAAAAAAAGAGTGAAAAATTTAAGGGGGTATAAATACTTTCCGTACCCACTGTATACACAAACTGAACTACTGAGAATATTTTGAAAATATTTACAACGTGTAGATATTTATCTTCATATATTTCATATTCATAGTAATATATAAACAAACTATTTTTCTTAAATAAATATATGCATGGTTGCGTATTTATATATACATAATAAATAAAAACAGCATACATACATTGCCACACTTCACCAATGATGACTGTAAGCGAAGGACAAGAAGACGAGGATTAAACTTCAACATGGACCTCCACTGGGCTAACTGGGTCAGATCAGAGCCCTCCCCGGGCTTACGGGGATCCTGAGCCTCCCTGGGTCTAAAACGGGGAGCGTGCAATCTCGTCCGCCCTGGGCTTAACTGGGGATCCTGAAGCCCTCCCTGGGCTTAACTGGGTATCTGGAGCCCTTCCTGGGCTTAACTGGGGATCTGGAGCCCTCCCTGGGCTTACCTGGGGAACAGGAGCCCTCCCTGGGCAGAACTGGGGATCAGGAGCCCTCCCTGTGCTTAACTGGGGATCTGGATCCCCCCTGGGCTGAACTGGGGATCAGGAGTCCTTCCTGGGCTGAATTGGGGATCGGGAGCCCTTCCTGGGCTATACTCGGGGACAGGAGCCCTCACTGGGTTAAACTGGGGATAGGAGCACTCACTGGGCTAAACTGGGGTTCTGGAGCCCTCCCTGGGCTTAACTGGAGATATGAAGCCCTCCCTGGGCTTAACTGGGGATCAGGAGCCCTTCCTGTGCTGAACTGGGGATCAGGAGCCCTCCCTGTGCTTAACTGGGGATCTGGAGCCCTCCCTGGCTTAACTGGGGATCAGGAGCCCTCCCTAGGCTAAACGAGAAATCAGGAGCCCTCCCTGGGCTAAACAAGGAATCATGAGCCCTCCCTGGGCTAAACGAGGAATCAGCAGCCCTCCCTGGGCTTAACTGGGGATCAGTAGCCCTCCCCTGGGCAGAACTGGGGATCAGGAGCCCTCCGTGGGCTTGACTGGGGATCAGGGGCCCTCCGTGGGCTTGACTGGGGATCAGGGGCCCTCCGTGGGCTTGACTGGGGATCAGGGGCCCTCCGTGGGCTTGACTGGGGATCAGGGGCCCTCCGTGGGCTTGACTGGGGATCAGGGGCCCTCCGTGGGCTTAACTGGGGATCAGGAGCCCTCCCTGGGCTTAACTGGGGAACAGGAGCCCTCCCTGGGCAGAACTGGGGATCAGGAGCCCTTCCTGGACTTAACTGGGGAACAGGAGCCCTTCCTGGGCTTAACTGGGGAACAGGAGCCCTTCCTGGGCGGAACTGGGGAACAGGAGCCCTCCGTGGTCTATACTCGGGAGCAGGAGCCCTCCATGGGCTATACTCGAGAACAGGAGCCCTCCGTGGGCTAAACACAGGAACAGGAGCCCTCCGTGGGCTATACTCGGGATCAGGAGCCCTCCGTGGGCTATACTCGGGAACTAGAGCCCACACCGGGCTGGATTCGGGGACTGGGGCTGGCAAGTTTGACTGAGGAACCACCGGCGGGCTTGCCACATGAACGCCCGGGCTTGCCACATGAACGCCCGGCGGACTTGACTGAGGAACGGCCAACGTTTCTGGGCTGAGGACAGAGATGGGTGGTCAGAACATTTGGATGGGTATGTGGAGGGTCCTGGCGAGGGGTGAGCTGGTGAGGCGCGGTGGTTTTCGGGAGGGACTGGATGATGATCGAGCCAAACTTTTTCTACCTCCAGATTAACTCCATTTAAATACAGGACATGATTAACCAGCTCGATCAGAGGAAAACTATACGTGGGAAGATCGCAGCCGATTACGTCGTCATCCAGCCCCAGCCGAAAACAGACACCGAGAGCAGAATTGAACCAGCTCACCTGGTTAGAGCACTCTAGGAACACTTCTACATCTTCTACATACCTCTCCAATTCCTAGACATCTTGTTTTGGGCCGGTTGTTCTGTCACGCTTCACACAATGAGGACTGGAACGAAGGAGCGAGGAGACTAGGGATAAACTTCAACATGGACAACGAACGCAGGGAAACAAACACAGGAACTCAGGAGTGACATCCAGGAAGACAATTCAACAACTGACGACACTAACTGAAAGGACTGGGGTTTTTAAGCACAGGATATCAAGGGACTAATGAGATACACCTGGAATCAAATGAACAATCAACATGAGGGAGAAACTGGGTCACATGGGGCAAAACACACAAAACATGGAACGGCGTCTGACACACATACTATGTGAACAAAAACATTTATTTTATTGGTCCCAAGGCCAAACCAGTTAAGAACCACTGCTCTAGAGAATAATTTATTTAAATAATAATAATAAAAGAATGTATATTTTTATATATTTAATAATTATTGATCATAATTTCTGACCAACAATAAAAATAGCACAAAAAAATAGCAACAAATAAAAACAAAAATCTGAGCTGCTGGCAGGTTAACAACAACAACAAAAAAACGTAGTTAAGTTAGTAGCTTCTTAATTTTAGTTTGATATTCCCCAACATGGCTAGTTACTAGGTGTTTAATGATCCAGAACCAGCAAGTTTTTTATGCAGTTTGCTTTGTGTTACTAATGCTGCTCTTTCTGCTTTCTCCTTTAGGCGCTCAAGAAAGCCAGTAACATTATCTCAGAGATCCGGGAGACTCATCTTTGGTAGCCAAACGTTCTCATGAACATTCTGTCCAGGAAAGTGTTTACATGTTTGTGCGTGCTGTATGTGTGTGAGTGTACGACATAGGTCAAATACATCATCTGAAGAAATTCAATGCCTCTGCCAGCATGAAACATTCAACAAAATGTGTACAGTTTTCCAAATAGCCCATATTTCTACTGTATATGCACTGATTCCATAGCTGTGTGTTTGACAGAGGTCAAACGTGTGAGTGCGTTTATACTCCGTAGTGAACATATCAAGTCCATGTCGTTATCTTCGATATCATAAATGCTTCGTAATGGGTTTTCGCCATTATGATAAATACTTTCAGTTAGCGTTATAAGAATTAAGTAATGTCTCAAATGCTACTAAGAGCATCCCAAGAACAATTGAGCTCTCATACGCTCACATGACTGAAAACAGGAATCACACAATGAACGTCGTTATTTTTTCATCATTTACTCAACATGTCATTCCAAACCGTATAATTTTCTAGAATACAAGAGATGAAAAATGTTCAGTGAAAACATTAAAGGCTTTCAAGCTCTGAAATGGACTAAAAGCAACATAAATGTAGCATAAATCATCATAAAAGTAGTTCATGGGACTCATTCATTAGTTTTATGTGAGGAACAGACTGAAATCTAAGTCATTATTCACTGAATATAGATGTGGAATGACATGACGACGAGTAATTGACAGATTTGAGTGAACTATTCCTTTAATACGCTGTAAATATCATGTAATAAATGTGGTGTCCAGATTTACAGTAAATATAAGAAACAAAAAACCGCCCTTTATTAGATTTGGTTGCATTTGTACATGTTGGCACAGTTGTATTTTACATATAAGCTTAAGTTATCACAGCCAATATGGGCTAAAAACAAAAGCAGTGCTAATATATTTGATAATGTGAATGAAACTCAAATATGATGTTACATTTAGAATAATTAATGATGTAACGCGTGACTGGTGTCTAGACGTGGTGCAAATAAATAGTAGTGCAGTGTGAAGAGCCACAGAACAAAGAGCCATTGTGTTTAGTTGTGCTCTGAAACACTTCAAACCGCGCTTGCCGGAGACTTGACTGCCATTTAATATTTATGCTTGTGTGAATATTTATTGTGAGAGTGAGTACGTCTGTGTCAAAGAAGGTCAAATGAGGAAGAACAAACTAAGATATGAAAACATTGGCTGTTTGACGCATTGAACACCAAGAATGAATAGTGTTTAGTGTCAAATACAAACAGTGCAAAATTAATGCCCAGCACAAATGTGGGCAGTGGGGCTGTAGAGAATTTGGTAGTTATTGTATTGCCTGCTAAAACCAATATTAATTTGTGTGGTTATTTATGTTGGGGACAATGTTGCATATTTTTTTTTTTTTATTTCTTGTGATGGGACACATTATGCTTCAAACATTATGCATCTCTACCAACCAATCAGTCATAAAAAATAGACATGCTAGGAAGACTGAGAGAAGAGGGATAAATAAAATCAACATAAACATGTTTATATACATTGTCAAATACCTGAAAGTTAATAAGCATGCATTTCTCATTGACTGTCCTGCCTCATATTTATTTTTATATTTCAGTGGATGTGTTACGCAGTGAGGATGTACTGTAGAGGTGTCGTAAATTTCAGGAGGTTTAAGCAGTTTACTTATTAGGCTGCTTGAGTGAAGTAGCATCCGTAGAAACGCTTCAGAGGTTGATGGGTTTTAATGAGCCCCGTTGCAATCTCAGCACTAATTACATGAAGTAGGTTTCCTGAAGCTGAAATCTGCACTGCAGTCTGATCCTAAATAGTTTCTAGCATTTTTGTGAATCTCATGGAACCTGTCAATAACATATTCAGGTCATTTTTTGCACTAAAATTAAAAGAAAATATGAAAATCATATTTTGCATCTAGAAAGCCTATTTCTAAAATCATTGGGATTTTGCACTGTAACAATTTTCTTCACAATTAAGCACAGAAATTCCCCAAATTGCCATTATTTTAAAGGAGTAGTTGGTTGTGATTTCACTTTTTTAACATTAGTGTGTATTGTTAAAGCATAATATAGCTTAAAGAATATCTGCAAAATATAGCATAAACAATAAACTAAATATAGCATAAACAATATCTGCAAAGTTACAACACTGAAAGTTCAATGCAAACAGAGATATCGTCTTTTAAAATGATGGCAGTTTAACGCCTACTAAAACTTTAGTTAGTCTAACAAATCTAATGGTTTCACAAGTTTCAAAATCAATGTTCTAAAACAGCGGTTCTTAATCCTGTTCCTCGTGTTCCCCTGCTCTGCACACACTCTCTCTCTCTCTCTCTCTCATTCAGCTCATCAGCTCAGCTCCAACAATAAACTGTTCCATTCATACACTTTGTGTATAGACAGACAGATATTTTTCACATAGCTATTAGAAGTGTTAAACAAAGACGCGCATGCAGTTGCGTGCTATATTAAAGCTTTAATCAGGATAAAATATATATTAAAAGCTAACATATGCAGTAGCATTTACAAATAACAGCGTATCTAAACGTATGAGACCACAACAAACAAAAAACATACCATTAAGAGCTGTGTGCTTGCACAGGTTCTGCACGATCCTCTTCACTAATATCCTCTGCGTCTTAATCGGGCTCAAATTGATAAGCAATATAGACTATGCTATTGTTTACAATACAACCGGAGCACATGCCACTGAGCTGAGGGGTGGGACGTTTCTGAACGTGCACTAGACAGTTTAGTGAATCACAACATGCCCATCACTTATTTCTGAGGGAGGAGCTTCATAAAAACAGGAAACACGTGTTAGACTACACCTGATAAACACAATCAAGGTTAAAAAAAGTCAACCACACCTTTAACTTAAGAAAAAATCTTATTCTCATAATCATAATACAAGGGAAAAAATCTCATTCTCATGACTCTAATGCAGAAAAAAAATCAAATTCTCATTACGATAATATCAGAAAACATATCGCCATTACCATAATGCAGGAAAGAGTACTACTAACATTACTATAATGCAAGAAAGAAAAAAATGTTACTCTCATGACCGCAATACAAAAAAAAACATATTCACATTAATGTTAAAACAAATCTTATTTTCATTACCATAATGCAAGAAAAAAAATCTGTCATTCTCATTATCATAACAAAAATGTCTTACTCTCATTACTGCAATACTGCAATTTAAAAATTATATTTACATTAATATAAGAAAAAAAATCGTATTCTCATTACCATAATGCAAGAAAAAAAAAACTAATTCTCATTACCATATCAAAAATGTCTTACTCTCATTACCGCAATACAAAATAAAATTCACATTAATGTAAGAAAAATCTCTTTCTTATTGCCATAATGAAAATAAAAAATGTTTACTCATTACCATTATGTTGGTTGTTTTGTTGTTATACTCTAAACATTCTCATTATTGATAAATGGATTAATATGATACATTTCTATTACTGTGATACAGTACATTTTTGCTACATTAACAACATGTTGTTTTAATAAAATCACCATAAATTTAAACCACCCTACCTTGAATTCATATAAATGTTTTACAATTAAAATTTGACATTACAGAAATGGCAGTTTGGGGGAAAATGTGCTTAATTGTCATGATTTAGTCCAAGACCAAGGCTTAATTTTCTTTAACCAAAATGTAATTTCTAATTTATTTTATGGATCTGGTGGTGGAATATGACCAGGATAGGTTATCAAACACTGTTAATCTCTGTCCAGTCCAAAGTGACTTCTCCACTACCTGTGTGTTTAGCATTCTTTCATAGTCTACAAGTGTGCTTAAAGAAAAGTGTATTTTAACTATATAACTCATTTAGCTTTCCTGTTGAGCATGTGTCTGCATTCATATGTGTGTGCGGAAGAGAGTAATTGTACGTGTGGGAGTTCGCTTTGAATCATTTAAATAACTTGCCATTTCTTCACAAATGCCTTTAAGCGCCTGCCTGCCATTTTATTTTTGTGATACATGTTGATGTGCCGTTCACTGTTCAGAACATCATTAAAATTAAATGAAAAAGTCCTCCTTTCCCCTTATTGAAAGCTGCAATAGAAAACATTTTTCAATATTGTGCAGATCTCACATTATTCCTGTTATAGTCAGACCGAATAAATGCACTTATCTGTGCTGAAATGAAAAAAAAGTAACAAGTCATTTCTACAAAGTCACAAATTTTATCAGCTTGCTCTGATTTTTTTTTGCCTACAGGCCATAAACCAGCAGAAAGGAAAAAGCATTTTGTGTAGTAAAAACTAGACATATTCTTTTAGATTAGTGAAGCAGGAAAACAGTAGCAGTTTTTTTTTACCCCCATGTTTTGGGTGGAGAGAACCCTGTCAGTCAAGTCACCTTTATTTATATAGCGCTTTTAACAATACAGATTGTGTCAAAGCAACTGAACAGCATTAATTAGGAAAATAGTGTATCAATAATGCAAAATGACAATAGTCAACACTAATTTTTCAGTTAAAGACAGTTCATCATTCAATTCATGATGTCATTATCCAGCTCAGTTCAGTTTAAATAGTAACTTTGCAATCATTTGCAATCAAGTCAACGATATCCCTGGAAATGAAGTGTCCCCAACTAAGCAAGCCAGAGGCGACAGCGGCAAGGAACCAAACTCCATCGATGACAGAATGGAGAAAAAACCTTGGGAGAAGCAGGCTCAGTCGGGGGGCCAGTTCCCTTTCAGTCGGTCACTCTCGACTTCACGTCGGTGACCGACGAATTGGGATTTCGCTTAGAGAGACCAATCCACTTTGAATTTTAACTAAACGAGCCAATGCACATTGGTCTGCGATTATTGCATCCAGCTGCTGCTGATCACATCGTGAGTATAAGTAGGCAGCAGGTGCTGCGCATATTCAGCTTTTCGCTTCGGAACCGAGCGATCACATCGTTCCGCTCCTGACTACTCTACTGAGAGAAGACTGAACGAGTTCAGCGCGCTTTTGGAGAGCTCTTCGTGTTGGCGGACGGTGGTTTCAGCGGTGGTGGTTTCCCGTGTCGGGTGGGTTGCATACATCAGGCTGCACTACCCCCTGTTTTTGTTGCAGGCGGCCATCTCCCCTGTGCATTTCAGCACGCTAAAAGAGCTTTTTCCCTTAAAAGAGCAATTTCGGGTGCATCTTTTTATAGACGACGTTGCTTGGCAAACTTGACGGTACGTCTTTATAAAGACGATGTGGGTCTTGCTATAGACAACGTATCACCCGGGCGTTTTTGGATGTGGTCGTTACTTGGCGCTGGGTGATGGTCACGATCGCTGCCTTCTCGTGCCTGGGCATGAAGCACGCTGAGGTGGCTTTTGTGGATGGCTCATGCTCCCATGGCGGGGGTATGACTATCTCGGAGATGCGGACCGGACTCCGTTACCTGCAAGGGGGCGGAGTGCCCGTGCCACTGCTTAGATCTGGGGTTCCCTCTGGTGGCAACCGGGGGCGTCCTTCTTCTAGCGGTGGGCGGTCTGGGGGGAAGGGGTGGACTGGTCTTACTGTCACGGTGAGGAATTCCCCTCCGGGATGCCCAAACCCGCCGGCACTGCAAAACCAGCGGAGCTCTCAGCAGAGCAGGCTGGACCCTTCCGGGGGGAACCACTTGTTTCTTCTGAGGCTCCCCCCCGACGATCAGATGTCGATTGCAGCATCGGAGGGTGAGCTTTCTGGAGAGGAAGATTCGGCTGCGCTGCTCTCCTCCGGGACCGTAGCAATGCCTGGATTGGATCCAGAAATAATGGCTATGCTTTGTCGGGCCGCCGTAGGGGTAGGGCTCGATTGAAGACTTTCACCGTGTCCCGAGCCGTCAAGGTTGCACGATTGGTTCCCGGGGGCGGTCCACGCTGGTTCTCAGCGCCCCGCCCCGGTGCCATTCTTCCCAGAGGTGCATTAGGAGCTCACCAGGTCACGGACGGCACCTTTTACTGCCAGAAACTGATCTGCTGGATCCTTCTCCCTCACCACCCTCGATGGGGGTCCAGCGTGGGGGTACGCGGGAGTTCCCCAGGTGGAGCGTTCGGTTGCGATGCAGTTGTGTCCTAATTCCGCCTCCAACCGGCAGGGAGAACCGGGCCTCCCCTCCCGGGTCTGTAGGTACACGACTGGCCAGCGATGCTTATACGACCTGTGTAGAAGCTTCCTCCGCCTTACACGCTACGACGTGATTGCAAGTGCACCAGGCCAAGGTACTGAGGGACTTGCACAAGGGTGGTCACGACCTGGAAGTTCAGAGAGAACTCCGCACCGCGGCGGACCTCGCGCCACGAGCGACGAAGGTTACGGCGTGGTCTCTGGGGCGTCCGATGTCCACTATGGTGGTCTGGGAGCGCCATTTCTGGCTGTGACTGGCTGACATGCGCGAGACGGAAAAGACACGATTCTTGAACGCCCCCGTTTCCCAGGCCGGCCTGTCGGCGACACGGTGGGGAACGTGCCCAGCGGTTCTCCGCTGACTAGAGCAGACTGAGGCCATCAGGTACATCTTGCCGGTGTGCAGCTGCTGCCGTCGCTGAGGGCGGCCCCCTGCCACTGCCAAACAAGAGCAGAGCTCCTGCGGCCTCCAGCAAAGCTGTGCCGTGGAGCCGGTCGCAGGGCAGCCGCCCCGCCTGTCCAGGCCCCTGCCAAACCTGGTGGCAAGCGAGAGAGCAAGAGGCCCGGAGACGGGCGACCCAGAGGTGGAGGGACGAGCTCTTCAGGAGATGGTAAGCACACCACTCCCTCCCCCGGAGGATGGCCGGGCGGAGAATCTTTTTCCCCAATGACCTCGGGTCGGTGGTACCGCAAATTCTCGCAAAGAGCACTTCCTCTATTTTTTGGGTCCCAGATGGTACGGGGGGTTTGTTGACGATCTAAGAGTACGTATCACACTCACTCACCCTCCCTCTCTCGCCAGTGAGCAGCGTGGCGGATCAGGGAGAACGCCCACGGCTACAGCCACGACCCTCTGCTCAAACGCAGTCAGTGCTGCACACACTAGAACCCCCGCCTGGACCGGGCAAAGAGACCCCGGGGCCGCCGGGTCCTCTGCGTTCTATTCACGCTGCTGTCCCGCTGCGGGTACGCCTTTAGTTCTGTTGGTGCCACTTATGCGGTGTCTGGGAGCCTGGCTAGAGCTACCCAGCCCATCTCGATGGCTCCTTCGAACCGTCAGGCTCGGCTATGCGATTCAGTTTGCCCGGCGCCCTCCCAAGTTCAGGGCGTCCAGTTTACTTCAGTGAAAGCAGCATATGCCCCTGTCTTGCGTGCAGAGATCGCCGTCCTACTGGCGAAGGACGCGATAGAGACGGTTCCTCCAACCGATATGAGGTCAGGGTTTTACAGCCCCTAACTGCATTGTACCCAAGAAAGGCGGTGGGTTGATACCTATCTTGTACCTGCGCGTCGTGAACCGGGCCCTTCTCCGGCTCCCGTTCAAGATGCTCACGCTGAAATGCATCTTCAGGTGTATCCGTCCCCAAGATTGGTTCGCAGCGATCGACCTGACGGACACGTACTTCCATGTTTCGTTCCTTCCACGCCACAGGCCATTTCTGCGGTTTGCGTTCGAGGGGCGGGCATACCAGTACAAGGTCCTGCCCTTCGGGCTGTCCCTGTCGCCCCGTGTCTTCACGAAGTTACGGAGGCAGCCCTTGTTCCCACGAGAGAGCAGGGCGTTCGCATCCTCAACTACCTCGACGACTGGCTCATACTCGCCCAGTCTCAGGATCAGTTGTGCGAGCACAGGGATTTGGTGCTTTCACACCTCAGCCTGTTGGTCCTTCAGGTCAACTGGGAAAAGAGCAAACTCTCCCTGACGCAGAAGATCTTTTTTCTTGGTATGGAGTTGGACTCGGTAGAACAGACAGCACTCCTCACGCCAGAACGTGCTCAGTCGGTGTTGAACTGCTTGAATACATTCAAGAGCAGGATGGCGGTCCCACTGAAACAGTTTCAGAGGCTCCTGGGGCATATGGCAGCTACGGCGGCAGTCACGCCGCTGGGACTGCTTCATATGAGAGCGCTTCAGCACTGGCTCCATGGCCGATTCCCGAGGTGGGCGTGGCAACGCGGCACCTT
>JADLZN010000469.1:0-321169 GCA_018155175.1 Sinocyclocheilus anophthalmus
CATTCTATTCTACTCTACCAGGATCAGTAAACAGTGCTCCATAAAATGTGTTGCACATATCTGGATATTTGGGTTAAAATGTTCTGGAACAGTGTTGTAAATACACTTAACCACTGATTTCTAGCCGGAAGGCCAAACAAAGTAGTTTCGCATTCACAACGAAAAAAAACACAGCACCTCACGACATGGCGGCGGCGGCAACAAACAATATTACAGCGAGAATAAAAGTTACGCTTTTTTTTTTTGCGTGAACATTTGGGCGGCTTTATGCAAACCTTCCCACATAGTGACATAGACACGTGGGGGCGTGTTAGAACGAGCCATTTTAGGAGGGCGTGGACCAGTCTAAACTTTTATAAAGAAAATCTCTTTGGGTTTGAGACTAGTCTTGCACCTTTTAGGGAATTTACTATGAACAAGAGCTTGTAACACTCCAAGAGAAAGGAAAACTTGAAATCACAACATATGACCCCTTTAATTACCCCTCACAGGAAATAAACCAGGAGTTATATTCAGTATAATTGGGCACAAGATGCAAATATGTCTCTGCAGACTATTCTAATTGATTGTTAGCTTGGTAGTTAGCAGAGTCTTTTTTTTTAGGGAGGGTTTTTTTAGGTTTGTGGTTGGGGTGTTTTTAGGGGGGGGGGGGTGGTGGGGGGGGAGAGTTGGGGGGTGGTTTGTTTTTTTAAAAAAAAACTGATGGTCTTTTTTATTTTCCTGTGTGTCACCTTTGATGCCGCAGCTCAGTAAATCCACTAATGAAGGGTTTATTGAGTACAGTACAACTGAGGTAAGTGCCGCAGAGAGAAAGCAGTTGCAGAGGTCAGATCTGTGCATCATACCTTGTCACTGTCTACAGTGTTCTGAGAGGTTCTGGATGCGATGGAGATGGTGTCCTGCTGACTGCTGCCATCTCCTTGACTGTCAGCATCCTCACCAGCCTCCCTGCAGCCAAACACACAAATAAAAGTCCCGATTAGGGATGTGCCTGAAGCTGGATACTTTATTCAGCACAGATAATGTTGTCAAAATGAATAAATTCAAAGAAATAACAATATTCATTAGATACAGTCAGTCCTTGTTCTTGCTGGATAACAGGTGAGCCAGCTGAATAGTTTAGATAAACAACACAAAAAAGTGAATGTGTAAAGTGAATGAGTGTAACCTTTATGAATGAAACAACACAATCTCATTGCCTTCATAACTATTTGACGTTTTGGCGAATACTTATTTCCATATGTACACATTTTAACAAGCGAATGGAGCTTGCATGAGGAGAGACAAGATGGCAAATGTTTATACATGAGCATAAGCCTCCTGCATCGTCATGCATAAATGGGTATGAATATTCATGAATGTAGTGTTTTGTCTCATTCTTTCTACAGATTTACATTTAGCAGATGCTTGCATCCAAAGAGACATACAAATGATTTGATCGCAACAAACAAAGCAGAATCTACAAATAGCAACGTTTACAACTGCAGCAGCATTTTGAGAGCTGAGATTATGATTGCATTATGAATGAATTCAGCGTTTCATTTTTAGGACTGGAATAGAGTATGCAAATGGTACAATGTGTCTGACCTCTTGCTGTTGTTGCGGGGTTTGGCTGGGGTTTTGGGAGCATGGATCGGTTCCTTTAGCGCCCCCTTCAGGTGAATGATTCTCTCCTGAATGACCTCTCGGATGTTTTTAATCCATTCTTGCTTCACCTCAATACTGGACGCCTGACACAGACACAGTCATGCACATTCAAAACAGAAGATTCCAACAGGACGACACAACAATCATGAAAAAAGCAGGAAATGTTTATGAAAATCTGTGCTCACATGCAATTTCACTGACTGGAACATGTTTATGAATACTTACCACTCTAATAAAAGTAATTTATTAATAATAAAATGATGTAATGTACCTTGAGGACAGTCTTGTTGTCAGATGAGGGTGTGCGTCCCACCCACAGGGCAAATTTACACGGGTCTCCTTCCACATGTTCTGTCACCCCCAATTCAGAAGTCTGCAAAAGCAGAAAAATCAGAACATCACCCACAGATATTAAAATTAATTCAGTATGCATGGAAATGTATGGCATAAGCGTATGGAGTATTTAAAACTGAGATAACCTAAGAGTGAACTTTACTGAAAGCGGAACTCTAATAAATTTGTCTGACAAAATTGAAAGCATTTCCTCAGTAAAATCCTAAGCAGAGTCTTAAAATGTGTATGTGAGACAATTCCAGATGACCAGAGAAAAAAGCAAAGGCACATCTGGATCTGTTCACAGGCATACTGAGCACAGAGAGAGGGGTGACAAACGCCCCATCTGGTCCACACACCTGCACGGGCTGCTTCCAGGTATGTGTGGAGACACTTAACAGAGTTGCATAATGCAGTAAAACAGAATTCAGTCATAACTGTGTTCATGTGTGCACTAACTGACCCTCCCATTATTAATTATAGTCAATATAATAATTTTTCATTCATATTTGAGAAAATAAATATTATTATAGCTTTTTTATATTTATTATAGTTAGAATTTAATCATCAATATTAATTTTATTAAGGCATAAGTTTTTTTTTTAAGAAATAGCCACACATTACACAGATATAATGTTACTCACTTCATGACAGTTTTATTATTATTTCATGAATTATAAATTTAGCACAGTTTTGAAGGACTATGGCATATAGAGGTTTGTTTTTAGTTTTCAACCAATTTAACGAATGCCTTTAAAACTTCAAAATAAATCTGGGCCATTTTTTTTTTTACAAAAGCCTCATCCATATTGGATAACTTTACCTTAGTGACATACATATTTTACATATTTTCAACAACAATATGCAATAAAAGAAAACTTTTCAGCAACAATGAGATTAAATTTGATTAAAATTGGAAGTAGAATTACAAATGTTATATTCAAATAAATAAATCTTTCGATTAAATGTCACATCTCAAATTAATTAAAGAATCAGCAAAATAACCCCCCCCACCCAAAAAAAAAAAACAAAAACAAAAAAAAAAAACAGTAAGCATTCCAAATGGATAATAATCAGAAATGTTTTCTTGAGCAGCAAATCAGCATATTAGCATGATTTCTAAAGGATCACGGCAGAAGGATCATGAAGACAGGAGTAATGATGCTGAAAATCAGCTTTGCATCAAAGGAATAATCACATCGAAAACATTTTTCCAATTGTAGCAAAATATTTCAGAATATTACTGTTTTTATTTTTGATCAAGTAAATGCAGCCTTTGTGAGCATAACATACTTCTCTCTATTATCTTAACAACTTCTTAACATTCAAAAATCGTACAAAACCCAAACTTTTGAATGGTAGTAGGGTATGTGATGAATGTTTTACGGGTTTTTGAGATGCAATGAAAATTATATCTACAAACAAAAAAATATAACTAAATACCAGTAGTTTGTTCTTGTAGATGTATTTGGATCGTCCCGCTGAGTCTTTGATTTCTTTGCTGAAGACGAGGGAGATCTCGAAGAGGAAGAGGTGGCGGTCTCGTCCCTTACGGATCAGAGATTTGGGGTCCCACACCTGGAAGGTGTCCTGCACGATGAGTTCACCCTGAACATCCAGATTCTCATCAAAACCTGACGGAAGAAAACATCACGCCAGAGGCTGAAGGTTAAGCGGATCAGTGGAAAAGACTCATAAGTGTGTGTGTGTGTGTGTGTGCGGCGTGCATGTGGTGTGTGTTTGTGTGTGTGTGTGTGTTGTGTGTGTGCGTGTGTGTGTGTGTTTTGGTGGGCAGTGTGTGTTGGTGTTCGGTGGTGTTGTACCCCAAGCATGCTGACGGCATTGCGTCGGTGGCTCTATTGGAACACTCAACATGACCTCCAGCCCGTCCTTAATTTCACCTTTACCTTCTTCACAGCAGGACAGCAGCTCCTGTAAGCACACACACTGTACTGTACTGTACTGTACACACTACACAGCATCTGACCTTCTCAAAAACACACGGTACCTTGAGCAGCAGCTGGTATTTGGTGATTCTCTGCACAGGTTTGATGAGGTATGATGAAATAGAGTTGACCAGACCATGTCTCTTCTGAATCTCCTGCTCAGAACAGACAAAACAATCATCATATATAACAAGAGCATCGTTCCACACACACACACAACACAACACACACACAACACAACACATTCGGTGAAAACGCAATTTTAAGTCTGCTAAAAAAGACTCTTCTTCTATTTATCATTCTGGGATTAACTCAATTGTTGATTGGTGTGATGCTATTTTTTTTTTAAAGTGAACACTAAGAAAACGGAGGAAATCATTTTGATCCTAAGGGTATTGGAGATCATATGCTTGTATTTGTTCACAATCAAGAAATGACACAGGTGCAACCATACAAGTATTTAGGAGTGCATATAGATAAATATCTCATGTGGGACACTCGTGTTAATTGGGTTCGTGCTAGCTAATGCTAGCTAATGAGTCTATTACAAATTTCCCCTTCTGGGACAATAAAGTATATTTCATTTAATTTCACTGACCAGCTGAATACAGTGACATGCTCAGGGTCAGAGACTCACTGACTACATCTAGTGACCACTTCACTGTGCTCTGATGAGTAATTTCATTTCAGCTACATTTACTTTAGTTCAGTAATATTTTAAAACATGTGGGCAATTTGCTGAAGATATAAAATAAGACAAAATATATTCAGAGTTATTAAATTATTGATTGAGAAAACTCATCTGTACTTACGTCAAAAAAACTCCCAGCATGCTCTAGGATGAGAGGACGGGAAGCGGGGTGTGTGGCAGGCGAGCGGAAAGTAAATGATCAGCGGAAACACAAGACATAGCTGTAGAGCTATCAAAGCAAAAGAAAGAGGGAATATAGTAGGTCAGTGATGTCAGTAATTTCTATAAAAAAAAATAATTTAGTGGAATATGAAGTCTTAAGTATGTTAATGTTTAGCATATGAGCAAAATTCAATAAACAATGCAAGGCAATTATGCAATTGCAGTAAAATAAAAGAAAATAAATAAATAAAATAAAATGAAATAAAATAAATAATTACATTAATTAAATAAAATAAATAAATAAATGTGAATAAAGGGGTTAGGGTAGTCGCTGTAATAGTAGAATTAATGCTGCGTATTAAATAGGTAAGAAAAATGGACTGTAAATAAAGTGTACATATAAAAACACTATTTTAATGTTGTTTTAAAAAACCATAAAATGTGAGGTTAGGGACACACCATCGTTTTGCGCCCCGTCTGGGGGGTTTGAACTCCCGTCACACGCCACTGTCCTCGGGTCCTGTCATCATTGTCCGCTTTTCCGAAATCCTATACCACCCGCCCAACCCGCCACTGCGTCCTCTGTTCCCCACACCACGCTCCCTTTGGTTCCGTTTCCCAGCAGAGACAGCCTATTACGCAACTCTGTTACCGCCCGGCCCCCACCCAAGAGGCCAGACTGTATTTGATCCCATTCCACTTACCCAATCACGGCGATTGACCGAGGGAATCCCTATTCGCGCCGTCCGGTAAATCTCCTGTGATGACTTCACTCGTGCATCGCTGCTTTGCCTTTGGCTTTCGGATGGTTTTCCTTACGCTATTTGGGTCTCTTTTCCTACACCCAAAGACCCCAGCTAACAGAACCACCCCTTACCACACCCGCCACGGAGTGAGTTTAGGCACAACAAGAGTCAGAGATAACCACACACAGTTGCATTTCAAGAGGCCGATGCATATATCCGCCAAACGCCAGACACCAACCGCTATCCCCATTTTACCAGCCGCACCTTCTCGCTCTCCCCATCAACATCCGTATATAGACCCGGCACACTCGCTATCTTCGGACCCTCAACACGGGGTCGTGTGGCCCCATAGAAGGCCCATACAGAAGACCCAAGCGCCCCCTACCAGCCGCAAGACTAAAGGTCCGACACAGCATCGACCACATCCCCAAGACCCGTGTTCTACACCCGGTAAGCGCTCAGGCTTCGCCCCCTTATTATTATTACTACAGCCTGCACCAGACCCACGATCCTAATACAGTGGCGGACGGGACCAGACAATAACCAAGAAGCATGTGAGAGAGAACAGCTTCTCTGGATAACAGATAACCTGCAACTCTCACGTAAACAACAGCACCGCGGCTCCCCCTCCCTCCCCTCCCCCCTCGATCTCGAGCTCTGGAACCTGTGGTGCTGTGTGTCCCCAACGCGTGTGTGATGTGGGGTGTGTGTGTGCGAGGCTGTGTACGCCCGTCCACTTACTCTTCTTAACCCAGGGTCTGATTTCCTCTTTTCCTGTTGAACTCGTGGTGGTCGTGTTCACGCAGGTTGGACATCTGGGTACAGTCAGAATGCGCCTCTGGATGGCCATCATGGATATCCAACTACAGATTCTTTATTATCCTGAAACAAAAGAATGAATGAATGATAAATAATCTTTAAATAAATATATTTTTATTTAAAAATTATAAAAAAAAAATCAATAAAATTATATCAATCGATATATATATAATTATATATATTAAGTATAGATCACCGAGATAAAAATACAGGGCTCTGGACTACTAAATAAAATTATTCATTTCATCTATTAATAAGAATTACTTCCTTTATTCTCCTACATAGAAACTTAAAGTTTGTATACAAAATTTGTTGTCTAGCAGTGTTTTTTTTGAAAAACTCCTAAATCAAGTGGTTTTGGCTGGTTTTCAGTTGTTTTTGTTAATAAATGAGCTGGTTTTAACTGGTTTTTGCTAAATGACCTGGTTTAGCTGGATTTGAGCTGTTTTTTATTGAATCAGCTGGTTTTAAGCTGGTTTTTGCTAAATCAACTGGTTTTAAGCTTTTGTTGCTAAATCAACTGGTTTTAGCTGTTTTTCGCTTTAATAAGCTGGCTTTAGCTGTTTTCTTTTAGCTTTTAAAAACTACTCAATTAAAACTTAACTATTTCAAACTGAAAACCTTTTAACTTCAAACTTTCTGGCTAGGCTTTTCAAGCCAACTTAAAGTTTGTCTACAAACTTTACTCATCTAGCAGTTGTTGTGTTTTTCGAAATCAAGGGGCCTCGGTTGGAGCGGGGGGTCAGTTTGCTGTTGTGACTTTCTATTAAATGAGTCTAGGTTGCATGGTTTTGCTAAATGACCGGTTTTAGCTGGGTTTTTTTTTTAATGGGGATTTTGCTGGGGTCCTTTTTCATGAATCAGCTGTGTTTTTGCTAAATCAACTGGTTTTAAATGGTTTTGGCCATTTTTTTAATAGTTATTATTATTATTACGTAAAATGATCTACATAATGATAATAATTTTTGGCTAGGTGCAGTACCTCAGAGCTGATGCCGAGCGTGTTCTCCAGACTGCAGCGGTATTTGCTCATACGCAGGGAGAAATCTCTGTAGCGCTTGTCCACTGCCGTCACCCACTTCTTCAGCTCGGTGACGTGCATGTGCCCTTTCTCCACAAAATTATCTGCCAGCTGGATCAACATCTTCACTTTCTCCTTTGTTTGCTGCGGCACACATGAACATTATATGTGTGAGCGTGCGGTTTGTTCATTACGCTCAAAAGAATGACTTGTTCGAAGAGTTCACGTGGCAGTATGTGTCACACATTAGAGACGAACATGAAAAGCAAGAGGAAGAGGTGAGGGGAAGTGTTTGTGCCTCTGTACCTTGGCAGAGACGCGGAATTCTTCATATTCTCTCAGCAGTTCCTGAGTTTTCTCCACTGAGTCTCCAGGGGACGTGTGAGAGGCGAGATACACCTCTCCTGCCTCCTCGATCCACTCTAATGCCTGACACAGAGACAGACAGACTCACACACAAAGACCCAATATAGAATATTCTAATACTCTTAACTAGGGATGCACTCATACGTATCGGTATCGGGCCCGATACTGAGATCCTGTACTCATACTCATACTAGTTAAAATGCCCCGATACCAAACGCCAATACCACACAAAATGTGATAAGTGCCATATTCAGACAAAAAAACACAGACAACAGAACAAACAGAGCAGAATGGAGTTATTAGAGATTAAAAATGTCTACGAAGTATATGTATGCAATAAATATAAAACATTCAGAGTACACGCACTTATAGATGTGTGCACGAGTTGATAGCAAACGCGCTGAGGGGATTGATTTCGCGCGCGGGGGCGGCGAGAGCACACATGCCCGAGCCTTGTCGCGTGAATATCTTCTCACAGACATCACTGGAAAGTTAAAACAAATTTGATAGTTTCGGATCGGATTATTGTCAAAAAAAAGTAAGTCAAAACCATGCACAAGTTACTAAACGGTATGGGAGAGAGAGAGAGAGGGAGAGGAGAGCGCGCACTTCTGTTGTGTGCATCTTGATGTTCACCATGTCACACTTAACACACGTATCATTTGGATTAAAACTAAATCGTAAAAATAAGACAATTTATAGGGGCATTCACTATAAACATAATTTATTTTCAACATTAGGCATACACGCCTTTCTGGCGAAAGTGAATCTAGCAGCCTGTGTGAAATGCGCTAGACTGTACTATTCTGCATCAGTACAAATAACTGCACGCGTTGCGCATGTTTTGCTTGCTTCATGAATGTTTCTGCATTATATGAGTGGCTTTAGAATATAAACCGCAGCACGTTTCAGATGAAAAAACGTGACTTAAATATCACAGTTAGGAGATTTATAACGAGTGGCTTCCTGTATTTTTACAGCAAAGCGCGTGATTACAGTACTAAGTCGCTGCAATGGAGCAGCTCTAATGCTATTAAATTAAAGATGATGTACCATAGAGCAAAAAAATTAACAGTGAAAGTAACAAAAACTTGTAAAATACATTTTAATGGGCATAATTAAGTGTGAAAATAACAGAAAGATATACAGTCAAACCAAAAATTATTCAGAGACCAGATATAATTTTTGATATTTTTTTTACTAGTGGGTGCAGGACACTATAGTTCATTTATGTAAAGTGAGGATAGCAAAATAAAAGTAAACTGTGACAAATTATACCCAAGATTTCTTCATACAGTGGACTACCAGTAAAACAGAAAAAAGTTGAGGTTTGCATGAAGCTGGATGACAGCATGCCCAGGAGACCACAGGCTGTCATTGAGGCTAAGGGCTGCCCGACTAAGTATTAATAGTTGTGTAAATACTGTCATACTAACAGCTGTCTAATTTTTGGTTGATTGTAATCCATTAGGCTACATACCTTTCTATCAAAGTTATCTAACATTATCAAGCTGAATTTGTTCTGACACTGAGCAAATTGTTCTGAGTTATTGTTATATTTTATTACCATTTTCTAAACTATAGTGAATGAACTGTGATATAATGTGAGAAATGTTGGTGTCTGAATACATTTTGGTTTGACTATCTATTTGATAAATAAAGTTAACCAACTAACATTATAAATACTATTTTGGTTTCTGTACCCAATATTTAAATTTTTTTTCAAATGTAATAAAAATATTGGTATCGGTACTCGGTATCGGCAAGTACCAAAAATAAAAGTATCGGTATCGGGCGAGCACTGGAAAAAGTGGTATCGGTGCATCCCGACTCTTAACAAAGTGAATTGTGTGAACTAATGATTGAATGAATGTAATGGTACTGTATACCACTGTGGTACTGTGTAATACCACACACACACACCACACACACCAAACACACACACACATATAAATATAGAGATATTAATATATATATAAATTGAGTTATGAGTAAAATCAGAAAGTTTGTAGTGTGGAATGGGGAAGGTGGTAAGATTAAAAACATCAGCGTACAAATATGAAAATGTCCTTACAAACAACACATACCAATCTAACCTATTCCCATACGGGGCAAAGTATGAATGAATGTATGAATGATAAATAAATAAAAGAATAACTAAGTGATGCAATAGATAGTTCAAGGAAAAACATTTGAACATAGAAAATATTTTAGTTTCAACATTATAATATATTACAAAATGTATTTCGGGGCAAGAAAAAGACAGTTCCAATCTTACCAGTAGCCAGTAGTTTGAATTTAATTTAAATGTGTACTAGTTCCTACGTTTATAGACAACAAAAGTTTTTCTTCAAATGTGCACATGCAAAGTTATTTTCTGCTTTGAAATATATAGCGCAAACAGTTTTTACTATATTATATTTATAATATATTTTCAAAAACCCCCCCCCACACAAAAAAATAAATAAATAAATAAAAAAAAATAAAAAATAAAACAATACAGTGGGGCAAAAAAAGTATTTAGTCAGCCACCAATGGTGCAAGTTCTACCACTAAAAAGATGAGAGAGGCCTGTAATTTTCAATCACAGGTATACCTCAACTATGAGAGACAAAAAAGAAAATCCAGAAAATCACATTGATTTTTAAAGAATTAATTGGTAAATTCCTCGGTAAAACAAGTATTTGGTCACCTAAAAACCAAGCAAGAGTTCTGGGCTCTACAACAGACCTGTAACTTCTCTTAAGGAGGCTTCCTCTTGTTAAAGGCAGTAGCGGTCCGGAATCACACGTGTGAGCAAGGGTTTTGGGTCCAAGTGCAGGTTTTATTTTACTGCCAGGGAAAACAAAGGAAAAAACGGAACATAAACAGAGCTAAGACTCTGAAACAGGCTAGAACACGCAAATGGGCACTGATGCAATATGGCCACCTCTGGCTTGCATCAGTCCCGGAACAGACACTGGAAACACTCGTAACCCTCGTGACTACAAACAAACAGTAACTCGTGACACAACTCAACCAAACATTAATCATCCGACCCCGAGTGGCGTGGGGAAGGCGCCTAAATAGTCCACCCCCCCCCGCCCACCCCACCCCCGTGTACGGGCCCACAGCTGTGTGTTTGTGAGTGTGTGCACAGGTGTGTGGAGTGAAGGTGATGGAGTCGGATGGGGATTAGCTTTCAGCTGTGTGGGTGTTGTGGAGTGGGCCAGGGGTGGTGTCCAAGGGGACGGAGGAAAGGAGTACGGGGAGGAGGGAGCTGGCGACGATGGTGGTGGAGAGGGAGAACACAGAAGCACCAGCCCCTGACAGGACCCTCCCCTAAGGAACGGCTTCGACGTTCAGAGCGCCACCCCCCCCCCCCCCAGGGAACGCCAGAGGGGAGGAGTAGGGAGGGTGGGGGGCCCATAGGGAGACTGTGGTAGCGGGGGACAAGGGGAACTCGGGACATCATGCGCCGCCGGGCTGGGACCAGGGCCAGAACAGCGGCCAACACAGCGGTGCTGGTGGTGGAGCATCGTGAGCGGACACCGCCGGCTCGGGAGCATCGTGAGCGGACACCGCCGGCTCGGGAGCATCGTGAGCGGACACCGCCGGCTCGGGAGCATCGTGAGCGGACACCGCCGGCTCGGGAGCATCGTGAGCGGACACCGCCGGCTCGGGAGCATCGTGAGCGGACACCGCCGGCTCGGGAGCATCGTGAGCGGACACCGCCAGCTCGTGAACATCGTGAGCGGACACCGCCACCTCGGGAACATCGTGAGCGGACACCGCCAACTCGGGAACATCGTGAGCGGACACCGCCAGCTCGGGAAAATCGTGAGCGGACACCGCCGCCTCGGGAACACCGTGAGCGGACACCGCCGCCTCGGGAACACCGTGAGCGGACACCGCCGCCTCGGGAACATCGTGAGCGGACCCCGCCAGCTCGGGAACATCGTGAGCGGACACCGCCAGCCCCGGGGAACATCGTTGAACATCGTTGATCGAGCGGACACCGCCGCCCTCGGGAACATCTGTGATGCGGACACCGCCAGCCGGGAACTGTGAGCGGAACACAGCAGCCGGGCCGGTTTAATCATCGGACGGCGGACACCGCATGATCGGGAAACATCGTGAGCGGACACCGCAGCTCGGGGGAACATTGTGAGCGGGGACACCGCCGCATCGGGGACATCGTGACGTAGGGAGGAATGATTTGGGACGGGCACCGTTGACGCCTCGAGGGAATCGTGGAGCGGGCACCGCCGCCTGGGAACTCGTGAGCGGGCACACGCCGCCTCGGGGACATTCGTGACATGCCGGGTCATCCGCCGCCATCGACGACGGGACATCTCCGTGCGCAGGGCACCGCCGCCTTCCGAGACAGTCGATCGTGCGAGTTGGGAACATAGTTGCGAGGGCACTGTCCCCGGGACATCGTGGCAGACTAAGGGGCCACAAACAAATCGAAGATTGCGCGGGCACCGCCGCCTCCGGGACACCGTGCGCGGGCACCGCCGCCTCCGGGACATCGTATGATGGAATGTGGGGCACCGCGCCTAAGGGACATCGTGCGAGGGCACCGCAGCATCACGGGACATCGTGAGCAGGGGTGGTGAACATCGTGCACGGGCACTGTCGCCTCGGAGACATCGTGCGCGGGAACATCGTGCGCGGGCACTGTCGCCTCGGAGACATCGTGCGCGGGCACATCGTGCGCGGGCACCGCCGCCTCAGGGACATCGTGAGCGGGCACCGCCGCCCCGAGGACATCGTGCGCGGGCACCGCCGCCTCAGGGACATCGTGAGGACGAGCCTCAGGCGAGCACCGGGTCGCCGTCCACGGGACATTCGGGTGTATTTAGGGAAACGCCGGGCAACGCCGCGAATCTAGGGAGATCGTGCGCACCCCACCGCTTGTACTTCGGGAACACGCGCGCGGGACACTGTCGCCTCGGGAAGACATCGGGGGTGCGGGACATCGTGCGCGGGCACCGCCGCCCCCGGGACATCGTGCGCGGGCACCGCCGCCTCGGGGACATCGTGCGCGGGAACATCGAGCGCGGGCACCGCCGCTTTGGGGGAACTACGAGCGGACACCGCTGTCTCGGGAACTCTGCGAGCAGCCCACGCCGCTCGCACCGACATCAGCGGAGGTTCCCGCACGCCGCGTACCAGCCCGCGATGCTCCAGGAACGGGCGGGAGGTACTGGGTGCAGCAGACGAGGTCCGTGACGACCCTGGGATGGCCGCCTCTGGAGAACTGTGAGCAGGCTCTGCAGCCAACTCCATCATGACGGCTGAGCCGCTCAACTGCAGAGCCAGGTTAACATAGTCCTCCAGCGCCTCCTCGGGGTGCCAGAACGGCATAAGGGACTTGAATGGCTCGGCTAGGCCACCCCAGAAACAGACCATCGAGCAGGTCCTCTCCATCGCCGACTGGAGAGCCACTCCCACGAAGTCGCTGGCGTAATCCTCAATGCAACGGTCTCCCTGGCGGACATCGAGGAACTTTCCTGCTGGACCCATGCTTGGCGGATTATTCTGTCACGGCGCGGTCAGGAAAGACACACCGTGTAAAAGGTTTGGGTCCAAGTGCAGGTTTTATTTTACTGCCAGGGAAAACAAAGGAAAAAACATAAACATAAACAGAGCTGAGACTCTGAAACAGGCTAGAAACACGCCAATGGGCAATGAGCAATAAGGGCCAACCACTGGCTTGCATCAGTACCGGAACAGACACTAGAAACACTCGTTAACCCTCGTGACTTACAAAAAAACAGTAACACTAGTGACAAACATCAGACTACAAACCAACATTAATCATCCGCCCCGAGTGGTGTGGGGAAGGCGCCTAAATAGTCCTCGTGACGGGCCACAGCTGTGTGAGAGTGAGTGTGTGCACAGGTGTGTGGAGTGCAGGTGATGGAGTCCCGGATGGGCGACAGCTGTGTGTGTGTGGAGTGGGCTGCCCAGGGTGTGGTGTCCAGGTGACGGAGAAGAAAATGTCCGGGAGGATGGGAGCTGGCGACCTCTGGTGGTGAGAGGGAGAGCACCAGACGCCAGCCCCTGACACCTCTGTCCTCCACTGGTTACCTGTATTATTGGCATCTGTTTGAACTTGTTATCAGTGTAAAAGACATCTGTCCACAACCTCAAACATTCACACTCCAAACTCCACCATGGCCAAGACAAAAGAGCTGTAAAAGGACACCAGAAACAAAATTGTAGACTACCCAGGCTGGGAAGACTGAATCTGCAAAAGGTAAGCAGCTTAGTGTGAAGAAATCAACTGTGGGAGCAACTGTGGGAGCAATTATTAGAAAATGAAGACATACAAGACCACTGATAATCTCCATCGATCTGGGGCTCACGCAAGATCTCACCCCGTGGGGTCAAAAAGATCACAAGAACTGTGAGCAAAAAATCCCAGAACCACACGGGGGGAACTAGTGAATGACCTGCAGAGAGCTAGGACCAAAGTAACAAAGGCTACCATCAGAACACACTGGGACTCAAATCCTGCAGTGCCAGACGTGTCCCCTGCTTAAGCCAGTACATGTCCAGGCTCCTCTGAAGTTTGCTAGAGAGCATTTGGATGATCCAGAAGAGGATTGGGAGAATGTCATATGGTCAGATGAAACCAAAATAGAACTTTTTGGTAAAAACTCAACTTATCGCGTTTGGAGGAGAAAGAATGCTGAGTTGCATCCAAAGAACACAATACTACTGGTAAGCATGGGGGTGGAAACATCATGCTTTGGGGTTGTTTTTCTGCAAAGGGACCAGGATGACTGATCCGGGTAAACGAAAGAATGAATGGGGCCATGTCTCGTGAGATTTTGAGTGAAAACCTCCATCAGCAAGGGCATTGAAGATGAAAATGTGGCTGGGTCTTTCAGCATGAAAATGATCCCAAACACACCGCCCGGGCAACGAAGGAGTGGCTTCGTAAGAAGCATTTCAAGGTCCTGGAGTGGCCTAGCCAGTTTCCAGATCTCAACACCATAGAAAATCTTTGGAGGGAGTTGAAAAACCGTGTTGCCCAGCGACAGCCCCAAAACAGTACTGCTCTAGAGGAGATCTGCATGGAGAAATGGGCCAAAATACCAGCAACAGTGTGTGAAAACTTGTGAAGACTTACAGAAAACGTTCGACCTCTGTCATTGCCAACAAAGTGTATATAACAAATTATTGAGATGAAATTTTGTTATTGACCAAATACTTAAATTCCACCATAATTTGCAAATAAATTCTTTAAAAATCCTACAATGTGATTTTCTGGATTTTTTTTCTCATTTTGTCTCTCATAGTTGAGGTATACCTATGATGAAAATTACAGGCCTCTCTCATCTTTTTAAGTGGTGAGACCTTGCACAATTGGTGCTGACTAAATACTTTTTCCCCACTGTACATGACATTAAATGCATTCTAAATTTTAAAAAAGGCCAAACAATTATGTGAAAACAGTTGTATATATTATATAGTGGTATTTAATAAGAATATTTGTGTATATTTTGAAATGCTGTATGGGTTGTTACCAGTGGTGTAGTGGCTTCTTTATCAGTCGGCTTTGCGTATACCCACTTCTAAATCCCCTCTGATGTGCATTATTCATTAGTGTCCTGCATTAGCCAAAATCATGACAGTCCACCATGACTAGCTAATCAAATCACATGTAAATAAATGCCAATATTCCCTAAACATACCCAGTAAAGACCAGTAAAGTCAGGATGCGCCGGCTTCCCTTTAAATTTGATTGATATCTGCGCCCACGCCCGCCTCTCATCTCGACAAATCACGTGAATGCAAGCGGAGTCGGTCTGTGGCGTGAGTGCATGTCAGGAGTGATAAAATAATATTTAATTATTGACTACTAATTTGAATCAGTGCATTATAATGAAAACAATACCTTAAAAAGGAAAAGAAGCATGTTTTTGCGATCAGATTTTTTAAACCGGTAAACTCCTGTAAACTTTTCAGTCCAAGGATCCAGTAAACGAATGCCTTCAAACAGTAGCCTAAGTTCAAAACAGCTACAGAGAAAACCCGACCGATTTCATTAGAGATGGCTTAGAGTCACGTCCAGAATTATTCTTTTCAGCATGTATTTGGCTTAAACAAGAGTTTTATAATGGACGCTACTGAAGCCTGAAGGTGTTTTTTAGATCTGAATGTGAAAAACACACACACACCCACCACACACCACACACACACACACACACCACACAACACACACACACACCAACACACACACACACAACCACTGTACATTTACAGGAACACAAAGCATGCGCACCCGCAAAAGAACAACACAAACATTACTCTTTCACACGAAAAGGTTGGTGAATGCACAAACCACAAAAGTGCAGTTACTAGAGTCTACAAACACACACACACGGACGCACGCGCGCACACACACACACACACACACACAAACACACACACACAACACAACTAAACACACACAGTAGTGTGGCTCAGTGTTTTCACCTGTTTGGTGCTGCGTTCAAACACCACATACTGCTGACACTGATCCAAACGTCGCTTCTTCATGGTCCAGAAATGCAGAACTCTGTTTTCCCTCTGTAGCAGTTCATTCAGGCTGGCTGTTCAAAACACACACACAACCACACCACACACACACACACAACACACACACACACACGACACATGCTTAACATGAATGAATGAATGACTGGATAAACGAAGCATGTTTTGTGAGAGAGAAGCTAAGAAATGCTGAAAATATGAAAAGATGAAAAGAAAAGACACACAGTTATCAGATTCTGATAGCTTTGAAGCTCTGACCTTTGACCTGCTGCTGAGGGCCGCGCGTGTTGCTGGACGATCCCTGAGTGCCGACGTTATTCCGATGGATGTATTTCAGAAACACCTCAGCATTTCGCCTGGCCAGAGTACACGCCTGAAAAACACAGCAGACTTTACAGATCCAAAAACAGACCCTCACATGCACACCAAATGTTGACCAAATTATGACCAAATATTGTGTCTGCTCCTCTCTAAGATGCAGGAGACCCGTTTGTGACTGTTGGTAACTTCATCTGGGCTGACTGATACTGATAGAGAGGTCACTGTTCAGCGGTGACCTTGAGAAAAGCCTCTTTCTGCTCCAGGTGTTTGCTGATGAGAGGCAGCACATGATCCGTCTCTGCTGAAGACCCCAGTTTATCATGAGCTCCACACCAGTCCTCGTCTCTGCGGTACTCCTGCTCCAGACTCTCCAGCACGCTGCACACCTGTGAATAAACCATTCGTGTGACATTTAGCATGACGCAGGGCTCGGGAACTAGCTGTCACTGCCGTGTCACTAGCTGGTCAGATATTATGGATATAAATAATAATTTTCTCTTCATTCAAAACTGCCACCAGTCACCAGAAGTACACTTCAGCATACTTAGTACTTAGTATGAAAAGTTCTTCTCCTTATACTTAAGTGCAAACTGAAATTAACGTTGTCGGGAAATGTAATTGCATGTTAGTTACAATTATAGTTAATGTATAATAAATGAAAATAATTTTAACTTTGTTGAATGCTTATGGGAACACTGAGTGGACTTATCTATTATTCTGTAATTTAGAATTCCATGGCTTCGGAATAGGTTAGGTAAGCTAAATAATCTAAATGCAACTTAACTAGGTATGCCAGTATTTTTAATATTATTTGTTTTATTACATATCATGTATGATAAAATGAAGTTGCAATTTAGTACATGTAAAATATATTAACTTTAAATCTATCCGTGTGCCATCAAAATTGTTTTTGGTTCACTTTTAGCAGTTTGTGTTTATTTATTTTGTAATGTTGGTTTATGTTTTTATTTGTTGAATTGTTGTGTTTTGTATGTCGAGTATTGATGCCACATCTTTCAAAGACGTTTCTCAGCAGATGCCTCACTATTGTGAAAGATCCATCCACAAACAGTTATGAATATGAAATAAGTTATTGATTAATCTTCATGCTTAAATAAAATCTTCACGTTCATGCTACAAATAGTTTGACTAACTCAGACAATTCAGGCAGTTTATTTCATATTCTAGCTTGTCATAATTTTGACAAATGTTTTAATTTGTCAAACTTCTGACATGACTAGAAATTTGATTATGAATATGCGAGGTTACAGAGCCCAAACAAATGGGATCACCAATCACCATTATGGTGACTTCAAAACAATTACAGCAGTAAACGACTACATTTCTCACAGTGGCACAGTTAAAGACCACTTTATAATGTGAATTCACAGTAAAACAAGAGCAGTAAGTTACTGTGATGTTAGCATCATCCTGCTGTTCATTCACAGTCATTTGTACGAAAATGACCCAACATGCATTGATTTCATAGTCAATTTCTGACTACAGTAATTTATTGTAAAATAATACTTTTTAATCCTGTAAATTACTGCCATTTTTTTACACTGTACACTACAAGTGCACATTCAACAAGTAAGCACACTTTTTTCACATTGGTAATGTGCCACTGAAACTAGTCTTGGGACACTTGACCGTCTTGTAGTAAGTCTTCTAGGGTTGAAACAGTCATATGGTGAAGTGGACTGCTGGGTGATTCTCAGCACCTGCTCGGATGTCTTGTAGAAGGCTACAGAGGCGTTAACCAGCTTGAGTCTGTCCTCCATCTTCATCATGAGCTGCTGCCAGTGTACTGCCACCTTCTCAGCACAGCTGCGGATGGCCTCAGGGTCGAAGTGTCCGGCCTGTAACATGATCTCGGCCTTCTGCTGCACCTGCAGTGCGCTCTGATGGGTCTTCTGAAGAGAGTTAGCATGAAACAGAGACTGCAGGGAGAGAAAAAAAAAGAGAGAACAGCAAGTTAAATATACCTTAGACTGGAGGTTACATTACATTACATTCAGTCATTTAGCAGACGCTTTTATCCAAATGAGGACAATGGAAGCAATCAAAATCAACAAGAGAGCAATGATATGCAAGTGCTATAACAAGTCTCAGTTAGCTTAACGCAGTGCACGTAGCAAGAGTTTTATTTTTAAGTTAACAGTTCATAATAGACTATTACACAGTATGCAGCTACATAGTGTGCAGCATGTAGGGAGCACTGTGCTGGTGTTCCATTCTGAACATCGCCAATATGTTCTGTAAAAAGGAGGACACGTTTTAATTTAATAAACTCTTAAATCACAAGCATTAAAGGAGACAGATAATTAAAAGTGAGCAACTATTAGAGTGGATCATTTGAGCATATTTTACAGTACACCGCTGACAGCTTTAGGTTTTCTACAGTCAAACGCCGGCCTGTGTTCTGTCTGCTGGCATTGTCATGATGAAGGAAAAAATAAATCTAACTTTAATAGTCAGCTACAGTCATTTACCAGCAGAGTCGAGCAGGTAGAACCTCGTCCAAAGCAGGAAATAGAGACCAATGCCAAATCCTGTGATAAATGACATGACTACTGTACTGAGAGATAAAGACTGATAGCAGAAAGCATGACGCATTCCTTTGATTTGCTTGCCTGGGACAAAAGAAAAAAAAAGCTGTGCTGATAGTAAATATTATTTGGCAGAATCTGGCCCTGTATCGCCAAGTGAAATTTTATGAATGAACGATTCCTGCTGGATCTGTTTGGAGTATTCTGAGAGTAATCACTTCCATACATCTCTCAGTGTTAAACTGTATGCTGAGAGCACAGCGACGGAAGGTTTTTGACTAAAAGTGAAGTGAGAGCAGAGGAGATGTGATATTATCGACTGTGCAGACACATTTTATGTTGATAGATGTTGATATGTAAATGTGAATGTGCTTTTTGAACATTTCAGACTCCATAAGCGGTCGTTCTGGACGGGCGAGGGATTTTTAGTGCATGTTTGAGTATGTCTACATAGCACATCAAACTACTCCTGTTTTTCTTTTTCCTTTATATGACCATTAAAAAAAAGAACAAGAGAGATTGAAACGGAGAGAAAGAGAGGTGGGGGAATGAACTTCAGTTATTTCATCTGTGTTAAATTCAGGGCTGAAGCGATGTTACTATAGATGTCTCACAGATAAAAGTTATACAAAAATGTTCAGAATGTACAGAGAGAGGAGAGAGAAACAGGAGCAATGAGGGATAGGGAGGCCTGTGTGTGTGGGTGGGTGTGTGTTGTGTGTTGTGTGTGGTGTGTGTGTGTATGTGTGTGTGCGTCTGTGAGGTTGTGTGTGGTTGAGTGTGGGTGTGTGTGTCGTGAGACGTGTGTGGTTTTTGGTGACAAATGAGGACATAAATTTGTAGAATGACAAAGGTATGACATAGGTATTATAAGGAGAAGGTGGCTTTTCAGGACATTACCCCATGTCCCCACTTTTCAAAACGCATATAAATCACACAGAATGGAGTGTATTGAAAAATCTGAAATAGCACAAAGTTTCCCGTGAGGGGTAGGTTTAGGGGTAGGGTTGGTGTAGGGCAATAGAATATACGGTCTGTACGGTATAAAAACCATTACGCCTATGGAATGTCCCCACTTTTCACAAAAACAAACCTTGTTGTGTGTGTGTGTGTGTGTGTGTGTGTGTTTTACCTTATCCCGCTGGAAACTGCTCATGCTTCTCGTGTGTGTGGGGTGTGTGTGTGTGAGAGCGAGTGTGAGTGTGTGTGTGTGTGTGTGTGTTGGTGTGAGGGGTGTTGGTGAGTGTTGTGTGTGTGTGTGTGTGAAAGAGAGAGTGAGTGTGTGTGTGTGTGTGAAGTGTGAGTGTGTGTGGTGTGGTGTGTGTGTGTGTGGGTGTGTGTGTTTACTCTAATGCGAGCTGGAACTGCTCATGCTCTCTCTGTAGTTGTTCGGCCTCTGACAGTGAACTTGCGTTCACCATACTGGCATCCAACATAGACTCACCATTACGAATCCAACTCAGAACCTAAAAAAACACGTAATACAATGAACACAACTTCAGAAATGTTTTTGTACATTTAACTGCATGCAGTATTAATTGCAATAAAATAAAAATGTATTACAGTTTACATTTATATTAATTGCATTTAGCTGAACTTTAAAGTGCTTTTGACACACTTAAGTAGGACTTAAATACATCCTTATATGCAATTTCATAATTACTTCTATTGTCTTTGAAATAGGGTAATGTTCTGACAAGCATTTATGGTAAACTAAATTATACTTTAATGTCATTTCTATTGAAACTTGTACGTCATGTATTTAAATATATTTTAATTACACATTTGTGATGGTGAAGTTGCAATTTAGTACATTTAAATTAAATTATTAAGTCTACATGTAATATCAAATAACACTACAGCTAGAATTATAATCAAGTACTTTACATCTGCTTTAGTATGTTAGTCAACAGCAAAATAAGTTTACTTAATCTATCTATCTATCTATCTATCTATCTATCTATCTATCTATCTATCTATCTATCTATCTATCTATCTATCTATCTATCTATCTATCTGTCTGTCTGTCATCTATCTCTTCATATGCATTAAGTGCACACAGAATTAAGTGCTGGGTAAGGTTAGGTTGAATCATCTGCATGATATTACACTGAAATAGCTGTCAGTCTGATCTGAATATGACACTGTCAGTGTGGAGTGATATCTTGGTGAGACTGAGCAGAATTCATAACTGCTCATCATTTCTCTCCATTAGCGCTCATGTAGTGGCAGACACGTTAGGGCCGTCCCTGGCGACAGCACTCTGGCTCTCACTTAGGCTATGAATAAGATTAGCTCTGAGAGCCACACTGAATCAGCCGGCATAGCCGCTGCATCTCTCTCTATTGATTATCAATCAGAGGAAGTCAAAAGAGAGCCACATGAGACTGTGTGTACGTCCAGCACTGCGATACATCAAGATCGTGAGAGACAGAAGAGCAGATGAGTGACCAATACTTTGTTATTTTTGACAAATGGATCCGCTAGGGTGAGTCCTCTAAAAGACCTGCGGCATTATGGGTAAAGGGAAAACACATACACTACTGTTCA
The DNA here is from genome assembly GCA_018155175.1 of Sinocyclocheilus anophthalmus. Lineage (NCBI taxonomy): Eukaryota > Metazoa > Chordata > Actinopteri > Cypriniformes > Cyprinidae > Sinocyclocheilus > Sinocyclocheilus anophthalmus. The sequence goes on from JADLZN010000469.1 coordinate 21,687, forward strand.
AAAGTTTGGGTTCAGTAAGATTATTTATTTAGTTATTTAGCAGTGGCAGATTAAAATGATTAAAAGTGACAGTAAAGATCCTTACAAATAAATTGAAAATAAATGCTGTTCTTTTTAAATTTCTATTCATTAATAATGATAAAAAATATATATCATGGTTTCAACAAGTGTTATAAATAAATAAATAAATTCTTGAGCACCGATTCAGCTTTCCCATAATTGGATTATATTAAATTGTAAAACATAGTACAATAGAAAAGTATTATTTAGATGCATAATATTTTTTATTTTATTTTATTAATTATTTATTTTAATTACTTATTTTTAAATCAAATAAATGCAGGCTTAGTGAACAGAAGAGAATTACGGAAATGTTGAAGGTCTCTTTATATCACTCCATCATTCAGGAGTGATACACACACACAAAATGTAGCCATATTTTGACACAAATCAGGTGAATGATATATAAAAATAAAAACTGTAAAGTTTGGTGTATGTAAGTCCTACTGAAATTGAGATTTCTGTCTCACAGCATGAGGAAACAAACAAAAAAAAAAAATCTGATTAATTATTTTATTTTTTAGAAAACTCCCTTTAAAGATATGGGCTGTATTTAAAATGTAAAGACACAAATAGACAAAGTGTAATGAAATAAACACTTTTAAATGTGTATTTAGGATGTTTTCCTTTCAATAGACTGAAAGAAGTTATAATAGAAGCAAAATAATCAAAAATCTCTAAATTAACCAATGCCTGAAACGTATGTAACCATGGTTCCCTGAGAAAGGAACGATACACTGCATCCTCTAGGGGTCGCTATGGGGAACGCCTCGTCGTGACCCGTGTCTGAAGCATACATTGAAAAAACAACAACAACACATTGGCCGGCAACAGCCATGACGTCACTACCGGTGTGACTATAGTATAAATAGGCACAGGGAGAACACATCATCCACTTCTTCGTCTGAAGCTTGCATCCGAAGCATGGCAAGAAACCTAGAGGACGCAGTGTCTCATTCCCTACTCAGGGAACCATGGTTACATACGTAACCTGAGACGTTCCTTTCAAGGGAACTTCAAACTGCATCCTCTAGGGGTCGCTATGGGGAACGGTATACCCATGCCGTCATGCTGAGGGGAGTGCATGCCAGAAACCATGACAAGCACTAAGTACCAACTCTACCATATTGCCATGGGAGTTGCCTCTGGGATGTTAGACGGCTGTCAGTGACATTATTCCCTATGGCCAAAAGCCTAGGCTACATACCCCAAAAAACTTACCTGTTAGGGCCAGAACTCCTGGGCACAGGGTAGAGCTCAAGGCTTGGAATCAGGAATAGATTCCTTTAAGGGAATACGACCAAGAGCCTAGAATCATACTAAGTCTTGGCCTGTCACACAGGGGCTACCGCAAATTCTCTTTGTATGTGCTGAAGGAACTATCTCAACAGACCACTAGTAGCAACACCCTGTTAAAGTAGGTATCCAGATGATACATAGGTGGAGTGGTGCCCAAGGCGGAACCGTGGTTTTAAACCACTCAGAAAGAGCACGAGGCTGCTGCGCGTAGCTCTTACCATATAAGATTTTAGAAAAGAATGCAGAGTACTAGCATGCGAACTTACCACAGTGTGGATTTTAGAAAGTGTACAAAGACTTCACGTGCACACTTACCATAACATGGATTTTAAAAATACTGTTCTAAGGGGTTCTCTCGGCACTCTGAAAGAGCAGCCCATAGATGGAAATGGTACATCCCAAAACGCTATGTTTGAGAAGTAATCAAGTCAATCTATGGCTATAATTCTGGAGTGGCTAGCAGTAAATCTCTAGCAGAGGGAGCAAACACCCAGCTCTCAATCGAGAGGGAGCTCAACCTGCAGCATGTTCCAAAGCTGGAACAGCTAGCAATAATTTACTAGCTGTGGTGAGGCAAAAACACCCAGTTCTCAGCGAGAAGGGGATCGACCTTACAGGCATGTTCCAATGCGGACGGTAGAAAGTAATTTGACTTAGCTGAGGGAGCACAAACCAGCTTCATTGAGGGGAGGGGGAGGGGGAGGGGGACTTCGACTACAGCGCGATGTTAGAACTCCAGAAGTGTAAAGTGGCTCAAGCTAGCCAAAAAAACTCAGCACAATCAGAGAGGAAGAGGAAGGCCTAGTTCGACGATGCTGCTTGGTTAGGTGCTTGGGGAAAAAGAGAAACTATCAACCTCAGTGAGGAGGAGAACTCCGAATTCAGAAGGAAGTAGCAGTCATAGGTAAAGGGGAGCACATGCCTCAGCACTACCGCAGAGAACCGCCATGGAGTGAGGATCCAACTCATCAGAGAGAATTAACTCTCGAAGAAAGCACCATGCTCACCAATAACCCTCCCCCCCCCCCCCCCCCCCCCCCCCCCCCCCCCCCAATGGTGTGAGGGGAGCGATGCTTCCGGAGTGTGTCGACAGAGACACACTAGTTGAGTGGAACCCAAGGTACCGGGGTCTAAACCAACTCAGAAAAAGGGAACAAGATCAAAAATGCATAACCCTTACCATACAGGATTTCATAAAGTGCGCAGAGTCTAGCGTGCACACTTACCACTATGTGAATTTTAGAAAGTGCGCAAAGAATAACGTGCACACTTACCACTTATGTAGATTTCAGAAAAGTGGGCAAAGCATAACGTGTGCACTTACCATAGTATGGATTCAAGAGTTTTCCAAGCATCAGCTCACAGATACCCGGAAGTACTGAGCCAAATGGGAGAGGCAAGCTCAAATACAACCCTCTAAGGTGAGGGGAGCACTGCCTGAGACAGCATTTACACAAGAAGGTTCTCGCAAATGCCACTTATACTTCCCGCTCGATGCCTCAGCAAGAGGGGATATCCTGGTGATCGGGAGGCGACCTAGATATATGGTAGACCAGACAGGGCAGCCTGAAAGCAAAAGTCCAGCCTGGACGTCAAGGACATTTTTGCAGTGCAGTGCCGGGGGCCTAATGATTAAGATGGCTCCCGCAGAAGCCTGTGACCTGGCCGCATAATCCAGGAAGTATGAAGCCGAAACCCGACTTATCGTACCATCTGGACATATATCAACGAGTGAAATAAAAACACTGAGAGTCGAGCACCCGGTTTCTGAACCCAGCAGAGGGGGGTGCTCATCGAGGACCTACCCTCGAAAAAGGACAGAAACACACAGGTCCCCGGGAAACACTGCAAAGAAAGCTAGCAAAAGGCTTATACACACAACCACCCGCGCATAAATACACACTTATATATAATATTATATATATTATATATATATTATATATATATATTTAGAAATGGATTCATACTCACCCAGCAATGTTCCGGTCGGAGCGTCCGAATAAGCCTTGGTACGGACCATCAGTAAGGTGGTCACTATGAAGCCATAGAACCAACCAAAACATCATAGGTCCAGTAAGGAGACTGTAATGCAGGAAGCTTCCACCTAACCTCGGTTAGGTGGAGATATGGTGGTTACAGGGGAATTTAGGAAGTTGAAGATAAGGGCAGATGTAAGACCCCAAAAGGAAATGAGTAGATACTGAGGTATCACTCTGATCCGGACAAAAACACTGACGCCCTGTCTGGATCACATCCCTTAGGTCTTTTACCTACCTTCCTTTGACCCGCGATTCTTCCTACCCTACCCGCGGGCGGGGGAGGAGCGAGAGCCGCAACACTAGCCTTCTGTGCCCGTCTCTGATCCTCAAACCGAGACGGGCCAGGACCCCTGGGTTGTTCGGCCTCAGACCTGGACATTCGTGAATTGAAGGATTTGAAGGCCACTGAGCGTGCCTTCACCTCCCTGAACTTCTCAACCACCGTCTCAACGGAGGTACCAAAAATACGGAAGGCGAAACCGGCACATCGAGAAAAAAGATAAGCACTCTCTGTTTCCCGATTAATATATGCAGTTACCACAGATGTCACTCCATCACGGATGAGAAAGATCCAGGGGTGCGGCGCACTCAGCGACCTCATCACGGTAACCTCACCCTATCGCGGTCTTTCAGCAGGTCAGCCTGATATGCTTGGAGCATCACCATCGTGTGCAATGAAGCGACAGCCCAACCTTCTGCTGCTGTGTATGCCCTGGCATTCGAGAGAGATGTCAAGCAGGGAGTCTTAAGAGAGGACGTCTCACCCATAGAGAGATAGCTGGCCAGCGTCTCTCTATAGGGGCATCTTCTCATAGCCGCTTTCGCGCATCGCCTCGATGTTGGCATAACTCGTATGCTGGAATCGATGGATGCGTGAGGAAAAACGGCCTCTTCCATTCCTTCTCGATCTCTGTATTGAGATCAGGAAGGAAAGGAAGGCTCACCTGAGCTGGAGGGTTATGGCCAGAAAAATAACGTTCATCGAGAAGACCTCGTGTAAAATCGCCCCTGAGACGATCCATAACTTTCAAAAGCTCATCATACGCAGGGCAGGAGGATTGGGAAGGCTCAGCCTCAGCTTCTTTGCCTTCCTCAGACATTTCCTGCTTTTCCTGGACCGAACCCAGCAGAGCACTGGCCCTTGGATCAGACAATGTTAATGAAATAACATCATCCTCCAGCGGCTCACTCTCGTCCACAGCCGACAATCGCGAGAGGGAAAACCCCTCTTCAAACTCATCGGCCAGATCCACCTGCAATCCCCATGAGCTCATTCTTCTCCGTGCCTCAGCAGCGGCGGTTCTTGAATCGCGGAAAGCAGATGGCACCCCCTCTTTCCTCGAAAAGAGAGACAGACGAGAGCGGAGTTTTTTCATTGGAAAACGCTCGCAGTGCACGTCGATTGCCCACTCAGAGGCATCGCATGCGTGCGTGCTTTTCGCCCAAACAAATAACGCATAGCTCGTGTGTGTCATCAGATGTTTAAACAACGACAACACGGATGCACACATTCTCTAAATGCTTTGCTAGTGCTCGCCAAAATTATATGAATAGTGATCGATCTTACCACAGTAGTGCACGCTTCAAACAAAACAATGAAGTCAATGAAGACGAAGAAGAGGATGATATGTTCTCCCGGTGCCTATTTATACTATAGTCGCACCAGTATTGACGTCATGGGCTGTCACCGGCCAACGTGTTGTTGGTGTTTTTTCAATGTATGCTTCAGACACGGGTCACGACGAGGCGTTCCCCATAGCGACCCCTAGAGGACGCAGTTCGAAGTTCCCATGAAGGGGAACATTGTATTGTCTTGTCTTAGCCCTTAACATCTTGCTAAAATGAATAAATAAAAAAAATCTTTATTACTTAACATTTACATTCATACATTTAAGAATTACTGTAGCGGTCTTGCATTAAGCACCACTTTGTATACTATGTAAATGTTTTTCCCAACTCTGGTCCTAGAGTACCACCAAAAATTCACATTTCAGGTGTCTCCCTCATCTAAGACACATATTTCAGGTCTTGGCGTCACTACCAATCAAGTTTGGGAAACATTGCTACAGTATATAGTAAGGACGATATGCTAAATGGAATATATCTTTGGGAAATAATTTCAGCTGTGGCTCTGAACAGCTAACATCTGCCTGAACTTTATCCCAAGACTACACTATGAATATGAAGAAAACAAACAATAAACATAGCTTTGATTATCCAAGCAGCAGGAAGGGTTTTTCATTGATAACGTTTCCCTTTTGGCCCTGAGATGGATAAGCAGATGGGACAGGTTATGCATCTCAATCGGGATGTGATGAGCCACTATGTTGAGAATTCTGCTGTGTGTGTGTGTGTGTGTGTGACCTGTTTAAACTCAGCCTGTAGGTGGCACAGCTGCACACACTGCTCCAGGTGTTTCTGTGTGTGTTCAGCGCTCAAGTCCAGCTCATGCTGTTTCTCATTTAGAAACTCCAACAGCTCCTGAACTTCAGTGGCCAGATCCACCTCCTTCTCACTGGTCAACTCAATACCTGCATATTACACACATTTCACCAGAATCCTTAGCATTTATACTGTCTGAAAGTACATGTGTACTCACGGCCACTGGGTGGCAGCATGGCAACTAGTTCAAATCCAGTGTTCTCGGCAAAACCTCTTGACAAAGGTCAATTCTACAGTTTAGTTTATACATATACATAATTATACAAGAAATATTTGACCACAGAATGCTGCAATTGATCATTGAGAATCAAGTGTACCAGAGAAGGAATGTATCGTCACAGTTAAATGTGCATAACTGCCATACAAGTAAACAAACAAACAAATATGCCATTGTCCAGTTTTCTTAATACAATTTTTTTTTTTTCTTTTCTTTTTTCTTTCTTTCTTTCTTTCTTCTTTCGGTCTTCTCGTTCTTGTTTCTGCTTCCATAATTGGGGTACACATTATGATTGGTAATTCTGAGTATCATTATTAATATTATTAATTATAATAAGACAGAATATGGTTAATGAGTTTTATTCATGATAGTCCAAATAAATACCCAAAGAAATTATTTTTGACTAAAATTGATTCAATAATTATGTATTATTAGAATTACAGTTGGGCAAGTATAAATAATAAATAAATAAATATTTAAGACACCACATAGTTCAATTTTCTATAATAACTTTCTTTGTGTTTTGTTTTGTTTTTCTGTAGATTTTGGGGTTTTTGGAAGAAATATGATTTGCTAATTATGATTTATTATTCATAGTAGATTTATTATAATAAACAAATATGTTAATGAGTTTTATTTTCTTGTAGTTCACTGAAAGAATAATCCAAATAAATTATTTTGCTAAATTTGATTTCTAATAATTATTTCTTGTTAGAATTAAGTTGGGAATATAACTAAATAAATAAATAAATAAATACTATATACAAACATTAGTTCTCAATGTCTTCTAATAACTTTCTTTGTGTCCGTTTGTTTTTCTTAGATAGGGGGTAAATATGAATTGGTAATTATTATGATTATTGTTATTATTATTAAGACATACTAGGCTAATTAGTTTTATTTTCATGTAGTTTACTGAAAGAAAAATTATTTTGCTAAATTTGATTTCTAATAATTACTTCTTACTAGAAATACAGTTGGAAAGTTTAGTTTAAGTCAGTAGAAAGAAAGAAAGAAAGAAAGAAAGAAAGAGAATGAATGAATGAATGAATGATATGCATATAGAGCATCTAGTAAAGCTTAATTCAGTGATTGTAAATGTTGTCCCAGCAGCAGAATGAGACACACATGCGTGTGAGAGATTGTCACAGTAATGTCTGGAACAGACGGCGTCCAAAGACCCATATGTGAGAGAGAGGGGGGTGAGAGTTGGGTCAGCACTTTGAGGAGAGGAAGTCTGTTTCCAGTGTTAAAAATATCTGTGAGACACAGCGCTGGACATTGGGATGATATGAAGATGAAAGCAAAGAGCAAAAGAAATGTGGGTTAAATACAGACACAGTTGAAGAGATGGGTGACATTTGGTCTAACTTCTGTGTAACACAGTTCTTTATATTGAAACGAAAGCTGTGCTGAGCGTCATTAGTGCCGCCCATGTGACTGCGGACCGGAGATCACAGCACAGAGGAGACTGAATCCTATTGGTTCATCTCGCCGTGTTTCTGTGCAATGCCACCTGACACTTCCTCTGTGTGGCTCTCCTCCTCTCCTCTCCTCACGATCACATGGAAGTTCATAAGTACTGTACGAGTGTGTGATTCCGTATGAATTTGGATGATTTGTAGGGAAAACATCACCATGAAAGTCCACCCTTAAACCTAATCCTCAGGAGGTGTGAACGTATGTAAATGAGCGTGCACAATTTCACAACCAATTCACGCAAATTTAAATCCATACAAATTGTCATGAGACTATGTTGATCAAATCTCTTTACAAAAAGAAGTCTTTGCTCTCCTAACATCTAATTCCCATCTGAGAGTTTAGGATGATTTTAAGCCATTTTTAAAATATTTTACACACACACACACACACACACAATACATATATATATATATATTTAGAGATAGAATATATAATATATATATATATGATATTGTGATTGCTTAGTAAATTTATGCTTGTGAGCACTTGAGTTGCATTAGGTATGAAAAGGTGCTATACAAAAAAAAGTTAAATAATTATTATTATTACTACTAATCTATATAAAAAAAGCAAAAATATCAAAATCATATATACGTATATATATATATATACACACACGCATATACACACATACACATACACACATACATGATTTTGATAACAAACTGTTCACTTTGACTTCTGGAAGTCATATTGAAAATGTGCAATTTATCATTTTAAAACTTTTGAACTTCTTAATAATTTTTTTTAAGAATTGCGCTTAGGAAGATCCATACAAACTTCTTGGATTAAGAAATCCCTTAACTTTTATCTTAAGAAGATGTTCGTGAATCCAGCCCCTGGTTATTTTTGTGTGCAAAATACATCAGGTGCTCAGTGAACAACTTGTACTATTGAGTTAATGACTGTCAGAGTGAAAGCACCTGTACTCTTTTCACTCTCTCTCACCTGAAGCTTGGACCTCCATGATGTACTGATGCAGGTCTTGACCCTGCTGCATGACCTCGTAGGTCATGTTGTTCATGGCCAGTTTTCTCTCTGCGTGCCGCTGGAGTCTCTGTTCAGCCAGACTGGGTTCTTCTGCGGTGAACTCGCTGACCTGACGAACCAGATCCTCATTCCACGCGTCTAACTCCGCCGTTACCTGCACGACAGGAGGGACAGTTTAACACCTGTGCACTTAAAAAAATTACTGTGAATTTAACGGTAAAATACTGTAAAAATGCTATTTTTCAGTAAAAATGCTGTTAAATTTAAAAACCTGTTAAATTGTTAACGGTAAATTCCCCTACTATATACGGTGAAAAACTGTATTAGACATTACATGTAATTTTACCGTAGTATACCGTTTTTGGAAGTGAAAAAGATGAAAAAGATCAAATGTGATGTTTTTTTGTTGAAATAACTATGTTTCTTCTTAGTTTTTTCTCATCAGGGATGTTCATTAGGGTTGTATGTTACGTCTAATCTTGTTAAATTAATGTTTATTTGCATTATTTCAGTATCATGTGTGTTAAACATGATGGTGTTTAGTGTTTAGTGTTTGTGTGAATGACGCTGTGCTCCTTCTATATATGTTATTTTTTAAAAGCTGCTTGTGATGGGCTTTGTTTCATCATGTGACTTTCTCATCACCACTTGCTTTTGGTGGTTATCAGTGTATTACTAAGGTACAAAACAGATTTCAGTACTTTAGTAGGTTGGTATATTAACATTATATATCAGTTAATGAAATTACGGTATTTAACTGTAATTTAAGTTAAAACCATAAAACCTAAAAAGTTGCTACCGTATTACATTTACAGTGTCAATAGTGTCAATTTCTTTATTCACAAGGCTTCATGGGATAAGCATTTTATTTGCTTCTTCAAATGCTCTGAATATAATATTTTTTATTAATCTCAGAGCCAGTTGTTTTGGTTCAAGATCAGTAACTATTTGTTGATTTTTAATAAATCTCTGAAAATTATTTCAAATAAACGAATCTAGCATGCAACACACACACACACACACACACACACACACACATTTCACCTCAATGGTGTACTGCTCAAAGATGCGCAGTTGCAGGAAGATGTCGAGTTTGATCTTCCTCTCGTGGAAGAGCTCCTCCATGTGGCCCTGGGCCTCCTCTAGCTGCTGTAGGACGCCCTCGGTGTGAGCGATAGAGCTCGTGTGAGGCATCTTATTACTGCTCATCGCTGAATCTCTGTGCGACACACAACTAATGTGTTAAGAGTATAGGTTTGGTTAATCTACAAGTCACTTATACTAAAGAAATATGCTGGCTAAAATACAACTTAATGCTTATGAACATCATATCCATGACAGTCCGTAAAACACAAAATAATACAGCCTCGTTCTTTAGTTTGTAAAATTAAATTGGAAACACATATGCACTGATGAGTTCACAACTGATGCATGGGGCAGGTTATACATACATTTACTTTAAAATCGGTGTTCAGATTGCTGGAATCTTCTGTGGGCCTGAATATAACTTTACACAGATGGCTTTGGCAAATGACTCTGTCACACCAGTATCATGCCAAGACGTGTAATGTTTTAGTTATGACTATACTTTCAATACAGTGCATATATTTTAAACACTTATTCATGATACTGCATGTTTGCAATGTAAGAATAAAATCCAATTTTCTGCCAGGACATAGCTGTTAAGTTTATAGGCATTTCAATCAACTTTAAAACAAAATACAGAAAATTGCTTCATATTAACACATTACATTGAGCCATATTTGCCTGTTAGATTACAATTATAAGCATATTTACTGTAAACACACTTTCTAGTTATTTAAGGGGCTCAATGTTTGGCTGGTGAGCACAGTTCACTAAGCTCTTACTGTAACTACAGCATTAAGCAATATTTCTTGACAGCAATTCAAAAGCTGCTGCGCATTCTGAGGAATTTTTTTGTAAGCAATATAGAATTCACTAAGATTTCATTTTAGCAGATGTGGTAACACTTTAGAATAGGGAACACACATTGACTATTAACTAAGAGTTTTCCCTCAATAAACACCTAATTTGCTGCTTATTAATAGTTAGTAAGGTAGTTGTTACGTTTAGGTATGGGGTAGGATTTAGGGATCTAAATTATAGTCATGTAGAATATGTGCTTTATAAGTACTAATAAACAGCCAATATGTTCGTAACATTCATGCTAATAAGCAACTAGTTCCTAGTGAGAATTGGTCCTTAAAATAAAGTGTTACCGATGACCAGTGAATGATTTTTTTGCCCTTTATGGCTCCAGAAATGGACCGGACTACCCATAAATCAAAGATGATGGCATCTGGGTAGCAAGCTTTTTCAAATATATTCAGAAATATTACTGTGAATGGAAAGTCCCTACAAGTATATTCACACATCCCTTGCAAAATCTGCTGAAGTATTTCTCTTTAATAAAAAGGTCATAAAACTTGGGTTACACTTTATTTTAAGGTGACGGTAATACAGTGTAATTACACACTATACTTGCTACTATAGGGTTACGATTAGGGTTAGGGTTAGTCACTTGTAATTATGCATAATTTACTGTTATTGTTACAGTAAGTACATGTAACAAATGTAATTAACACACTAATAGACTATGAATGAGGCTATTAAACACAGATACACTGAACAAAATTATTAACTCAACATTTTTGTTTTTGCCCCCATTTTTCATGAGCTGAACTCAAAGATCTAAGACTTTTTCTATGTACACAAAAGGCCTATTTCTCTCAAATATTGTTCACAAATCTGTCTAAATCTGTGTTAGTGAGCACTTCTCCTTTGCCGAGATAATCCATCCACCTCACAGGTGTGGCATATCAAGATGCTGATAGACAGCATGATTATTGCCCCCCCCCCCAACCCCGGGTTTGGGGGGTGGGGTTTTCGCATATCAAGATGCTGATTAGACAGCATGATTAATGCACAGGTGTGCCTTAGGCTGGCCACAATTAAAAGGCCACTCTAAAATGTGCAGTTTTTACTGTATTGGGGGGTCCGAAAACAGTCAGTATCTGGTGTGACCACCATTTGCCTCACGCAGTGCAACACATCTCCTTCGCATAGAGTTGATCAGGTTGTTGATTGTGGCCTGTGGAATGTTGGTCCACTCCTCTTCAATGGCTGTGCGAAGTTGCTGGATATTGGCAGGAACTGGAACACGCTGTCGTATACGCCGATCCAGAGCATCCCAAACATGCTCAATGGGTGACATGTCCGGTGAGTATGCTGGCCATACAAGAACTGGGATGTTTTCAGCTTCCAGCAATTGTGTACAGATCCTTGCAACATGGGGACGTGCATTATCATGCTGCAACAGAGGTGATGGTCGTGGATGAATGGCAAAAAAATGGGCCTCAGGATCTCGTCACAGTATATCATGTGCATTCAAAATGCCATCAATAAAAATGCACCTGTGTTCGTTGTCCATAACATACGCCTGCCCATACCATAACCCCACCGCCACCATGGGCCACTCGATCCACAATGTTGACATCAGCAAACCGCTCACCCACACAACGCCATACACGCTGTCTGCCATCTGCCCTGTACAGTGAAAACCGGGATTCATCCGTGAAGAGAACACCTCTCCAAAGTGCCAGACGCCATCGAATGTGAGCATTTGCCCACTCAAGTCGGTTACGATGACGAACTGCAGTCAGGTCGGGACCCCGATGAGGATGACGAGCATGCAGATGAGCTTCCCTGAGACGGTTTCTGACAGTTTGTGCAGAAATTCTTTGGTTATGCAAACCGATTGTTGCAGCAGCTGTCCGGGTGGCTGGTCTCAGACGATCTTGGAGGTGAAGATGCTGGATGTGGAGGTTCTGGGCTGGTGTGGTTACACGTGGTCTGCAGTTGTGAGGCCGGTTGGATGTACTGCCAAATTCTCTGAAATGCCTTTGGAGATGGCTAATGGTAGAGAAATGAACATTCAATTCACGGGCAACAGCTCTGGTGGACATTCCTGCAGTAAGCATGCCAATTGCACGCTCCCTCTAAACTTGCGACATCTGTGGCATTGTGCTGTGTGATAAAACTGCACATTTTAGAGTGGCCTTTTATTGTGGCCAGCCTAAGGCACACCTGTGCAATAATCATGCTGTCTAATCAGCATCTTGATATGCCACACCTGTGAGGTGGATGGATTATCTCGGCAAAGGAGAAGTGCTCACTAACACAGATTTAGACAGATTGGTGAACAATATTGAGAGAAATAGGCCTTTTGTGTACATAGAAAAAAGTCTTAGATCTTTGAGTTCAGCTCATGAAAATGGGGACAAAAACAAAAGTGTTACATTTATAATTTTGTTCAGTGTATATTTACATACATCCAACAATACAAAATATAACTCGATTTACAGATATTTAATTCTGTTTCAAAGTTTGGATCCATTTGGTTCTTAATACCGAGTCTGCATTTCCAAGTTTGTAAAAGTTTACATATCAACGATACATAAACATTTGAACAGGACAATTTGTGTAAATTAAGTTATTTTGTCTATTTTGGGAAATATGTAAATACCTGTTATGCAGCCTTTTTGAGATTTTGAAAAGTGTTTGTAAGTGTGTAAACTCATGAGCGAAACTATGTGTGTCTTGATACCTGAGTTGTTGCATAAGGTCTTCTCCCTCTTTAATGACGTTGAGTGTGGCCTCCAGCGTGGCTGTCTGCTGCTGCTGAAACTGTTTGATCAGCTCCTGAACCGAGTCCACCGAATCAGAACAAACTTCTTCCAGAAGCTCCTTCTGCAAGTCCTCCATCCACGTCCACAACTGAAACACACATGAACACATGTGCAGACTTTCAGTCACAGTATTTCCTCATGATATTCCTCCTAAATATGACATAATTTCTAAACCTTTCTGCACTTTTACATTTTTATTGAGACATTATTGGTATTTTATTAAGTTGTTTTACTATCAATTTAGGTAACACTTTATTTTAAGGTGTCCTTCTTATGCATGTTACATGTACTTACTATTATAATAACAATTAAATTATGCATAATTACATGCAAGTAACTCTAAGACAAACCCTAATCCTAACCCTAATCAGATAGTAAGTACATGTAGTTAATTAATATTACTCAGTACTTATATGTATAATTACACTGTAAAAAGGACACCTTAAAATAAAGTGTAACCAACATTTATTATGCACAACAGAGCCCAAACCTGACCCATATACAAGCACAGAAACACACTTACTCCTGCAAAGACCTAAAAAAAAGTTTCTAAACTTCTCTACAGACTCAGAGATGGAGTGACCTGTCTGCACAGATTATAATGCTCATCTAACAATAATCTGTCCTGAATCCAATATTAGAAAGCAGCCGGAAATATACGCTCTCATTTCTCATGCTGCTTCCATTTTTAACATCTCAGTCTAAAAGATTAAACGGTATAGAAATGATACTAGATTCGTTAAAAGTCAGAACAAAATGCCCCCCAAACACTGGAGTGCTGGGTGATGTTGTGTTTCTGGGTCAGTAGAGAAAGGTTGCTGGTTTGATCCTTCAGAAATCATTATATTATGCTAATATGGTAATATGGCTAATATGATATGGAGCTCCATTATTATCAATTGTTATTGTTGCTTAACTATTAATAATGTTTCTTATTATTATTAATGTTGGAGATATTTTTTGCTGAATCATTGCTTACTTGCCCCCAAATATTTTAATAGTAGTGTATCATGTTTTCCACCAAAAAAATAAGCAGTATTTTCAATATTCATAATGATAATTAATGTTTCTTGAGCAGCAAATCAGCATATTATAATGATCTCTGAAGGATCTGAAGGAGTAATGACGCTGAAAATTCAGCTTTGTATCATAAGAATAAATTACATTTGAACAAATGTTCAAATAGAAAACAGTTCTTTAAAATTGTAATGTTTCACAATGTTGCTGTTTTTACTGTATTTTTAGTCAAATAAATGGTGCCTTGGTGAGCAAAAAAATTAATTAAAATCCCTAGATTTAATTCCAAATAATGTCCAATAGCCAATACGCTATTTGGCTATGCAATTAAATGAATATATGCATTTCTGCAATGTGTATTGTAATTTTTTTTCAGTTTGCAACCATAAAAAAATTCAAAAATAAATAAAATAATGGGAAAAACCATGCAAACATGGAAAGAATGCAGCCCTTAGATATGAGCAGAAGAGATCATTTGTCTGATATTACATAAATGAAATTAAAGAACTGTTAAAATGTTGTTAACTGTTATCATGATGATTTGTGTGCATCCTGTTTTCTAACTTCTAACTGTGCCGACAACCAAGAATCAGCAAACTGATGCAACGAGTCCCACAATCACTGCAAATAAACTTATGTCATCTTTGTGCTGCATTCAAAGTCTCTGTAAACACATCTTCACTCTTCCTTGTGGAGGAATAAAAATGCTTTGAATTAATTTTGTGCATAATTAATTAGCTTATGAGAAACAACTCACGGAGCCAATCTTGCTGGTGGATGAAGTTCCTGAACAGGACCAGAGAATATCAGTCACACAGGCATGTTTGATAAACACAGATCCCTTTTTACAGTGTTAACACCTTTGAACAATGAATTGCCATGACCTTTGTGATCACTTGATAAATACTTCTAAAAATGATATAGAATTCCCATGAGATTTTAAGAATTTATAATCAATCCCTGACAACATTCCCAGGTTCTCCATGAGCGTGGGAACATCAGTTCTGCCAGATGCAGAACGAGAGTCTGTAATGATGAATAAGGCGTTTCCAAATCTACAGCGAGGAGGCTGGTCATGTTTAGCTTTAACATGTTACAGGCGTAGAGCAGTTCTACAGGAGGATGTGATACTCATGATAGATGATTCCCCCAACAAGGGCTTGAGACACACTCAGGAATATTATTCATATGAATCATACAGAAGAGCTCTGAACAGTTACACATATGACAAGTTTTACAATACAGGAAAAATCGCCCACATTAGGATAAAGCTAAACACAATGGATACATTCAACCAAACCGCACAGCAAAGACATACAGATATTCCTTACAGAAATAAACACGGCCTACATGCCACTTCAGGAGCTCATTTCTCTTTACATTAGTTTCAAACACTGTTGACATAGTTACAAAGCACAGTGGTGAATGTGATGTTGCCATCTTTGTGGTTTCCATAATAACTGTATCTGCGGTTAATATTGTCACAATATGAATTACATGTTCATATATACAGTATCTCACAGAAGTGAGTACACCCCTCACATTTTTGTAAATATTTTATTATATCTTTTCATGTGACAAAACTGAAGAAAAGACACTTTGCTACAATGTAAAGTAGTAAAGTAGTGAGTGTACAGCTTGTAAAACAATGCAAATTTGCTGTCCCCTCAAAATAACTAAACAAACAGCCATTAATGTCTAAACCACTGGCCACAAAAGTGAGTACACCCCTAAGTGAAAAGTTTCAAATTGGGCCCAATTAGCAATTTTCTCTCCCCGGTGTCATGTGACTTATTAGTGTTACAAGGTCTCAGGTGTGAATGGTGAGCAGGTGTGTTCAATTTGGTGTTATTGCTCTCACTCTCTCATACTGGTCACTTGAAGTTCAACATGGCACCTCATGGCATAGAACTCTCTGAGGATCTGAAAAAAAGAATTGTTGCTCTACATAAAGATGGCGTAGGCTATAAGAAGATTGCCAAGACCCTGAAACTGAGCTGCAGCACGGTGGCCAAGACCATACAGCGGTTTAACAGGACAGGTTCCACTCAGAACAGGCCTCGCCATGGTCGACCAAAGAAGTGGAGTGCACGTGCTCAGCGTCATATCCAGAGGTTGTGTTTGGGAAATAGACGTATGCGTGCTGCCAGCATTGCTGCAGAGGTTGAAGGGGTGGGGGGTCAGCCTGTCAGTGCTCAGACCATACGCCGCACACTGCATCAAATTGGTCTGCATGGCTGTCATCTCAGAAGGAAGCCTCTTCTAAAGATGATGCACAAGAAAGCCCGCAAATAGTTTGCTGAAGACAAGCAGACTAAGGACATGGATTACTGGAACCATGTCCTGTGGTCTGACGAGACCAAGATAAACTTATTTGGTTCAGATGGTGTCCCGCGTGTGTGGCGGCAACCAGGTGAGGAGTACAAAGACAAGTGTGTCTTGCCGACAGTCAAGCATGGTGGTGGGAGTGTAATGGTCTAGGGCTGCATGAGTGCTGCCGGCACTGGAGAGCTACAGTTCATTGAGGGAACCATGAATGCCAACATGTACTGTGACATACTAAAGCAGAGCATGATCCCAACATGATAACAACCCCAAACACACCTCCAAGACGACCACTGCCTTGCTAAAGAAGCTGAGGTTAAGGTGAGGATTTGGCCAAGCAGTCCAAGACTAATCTTATGGGGCTGTGGGGGCATCCTCAAACGGAAGGTGGAGGAGCACAAGGTCTCTACCATCTGGAAGAGGACTCCAGCGGCAACCTGTGAAGCTCTGGTGAACTCCATACCCAAGAGGGTTAAGGCAGTGCTGGAAAATAATGGTGGCCACACAAAATATTGACACTTTGGGCCAAATTTTGACATTTTCACTTAGTGGTGTACTCACTTTTGTGGCCAGCGGTTTAGACATAATGGCTGTGTGTTGAGTTATTTTCAAGGGGACAGCAAATTTACACTGTTATAAAAGCTGTACACTCACTACTTTACATTATAGCAAAGTGCCATTTCTTCAGTGTTGTCACATGAAAAGACATAATAAAATATTTACAAAAATGTGAGGGGTGTACTCACTTCTGTGAGATACTGAATATATGAAGAGTTAATTTGCAAAAACTGATAAATGCCACTTTAAAAAAAAGAGCTGATTGCCGTGCATTATTCTCCACATATAGCTCGATCTGAACCCTAAACACATTTGGTCAAAAAAGCTGTTTTTTTCCACTTTCAAGGCATCGCGAGTTCACCTTTAACTGCAGAAGCCGACAAGCGCCCTTGCTGTTTTTGAACAGAAACCGATAAATCCATTTTAGCAAATCAGCGCTCTGTATTCAGGTCAGGTGACAAGACTACTTTCACTTTGAAAAGACGTGCTAGCTGAGAGGAGTTTCATCAAAGCTGATTAAAAGTGATTGAGGATGGATCATTTCGACAAACTTGATGAATCCGGGTACTACAAGTTATCTTGACCGGTACTACGTATATGCTTAACGAGTCACTCCGCTATCGTTGAATGTCTGGCACCATCTTGTGACTGAAAACACTTAACCACAGCGTGTTACAATAGAAGACTTCAGCATTAATTTCAACATATATGGTAAAAACAAATCTTTTTAGCCGTGTAATAAGCGTGATAATGTACATCCAGCCAGTTGTTATCTCAGATAAACCCCTCAGGCTGCTACAGGATACAAAGATAGATCTATATTATATATATATATATATATAAATATATATATATATAAAGGGCTGAAAAAGTCAAGATACTTTGTTCTGAAACAAAACTAATCTAGCATAAACTTCAAATAGACGTGTGCCCATCAAGGTATATAATGCTGAGGTGATAATATATCTGTTGAGCGTGTCTCTGTCGGAACATTTACAGAGGCTACATTCACATGACACTGACCTTAAGTGTGTGTGTGTGTGTGTTCAGATTCCGACTGAAATGAAGTGTTTCTGGAGTGCTGCTAAACCTGAGCACTTCTGAGGGCCTGTGCTGTGACCTCTTTCAGTAGGACGGTGCACAAACTCTCCAGGCCAGTGTGAAACATTGTAAATGTTTGGCCTGCAGGAGAACCTCCTTTAGCCAAGAACCGCTGATGTTAGTCTCAGCTCACATAATGTAGTGCTTTTTACTCTCAACACACACACACACACAACACACACACACACACACACACACACACACNACAACACACACACACACACACACTCTCATTCACTGCAGCTGTGAAATGGAAAGTGATGGGAAAAATAAGAGCACCAACTTCTTTCAAAATAAGTAAGTTCACCAAAACCTATTTTGCAAATACCGTAAACGTACATAAAGCATGTCTTTATTCACCTTGAAATAGATGTGTTTAGCAAGATCTTAGTCTCCATAGAGAGAGAGAGCGATATCAGGACATCAGAGCCAGTCGTGAGAAAACCACATTCCTACAATCGCCATACATCAACAAAACTATAGCTCACGCTTGAGCTCCATGAGACAAGCACAGCACCAAACCGCCCCAGAAAGATGGATTGTGCCACTTAACCCTCCAACATATTTACACTCTCTGTCCTTCTCAAACACAGAGAGCACGAGGTGATGGATGTAGTGTGATGTCACATTACTGCATAATAAATCACTAATAATCACTGCTATTGACTGCTGCAGTAACGTGCCTTAAACACGTAATGAATTACGTAATGACAAAAGCATTTAACATTTCACACAAGGGCCTGATTGGCATCTGGAAAGGTAAACAGCGTGTTCTTCGAGCACATCTGGCACTGCTCAGCAAAACCTCCCAGCATTCCTCTGTAATCCACCAGGTATGTGTGTCAGTCGTACCTCTTTAGTGTGCGTGTGGAAGGAGACGGACATGTCCAGCAGTAGTTTTCTTTGTTCCACTCTCCTGACGAAGTCCTGGATCCTGACCTCCAGGTGTCGTGCCGCCTTATAGATCTCCTCAGGGTCACACTCGCCCGTCTGGGCCAACTGCTCGGCCGCTTCCAGGAGTTTATCTGCATTAGTGTAGGTGTTCTGATCCGGGAGAGAGAAGACCAGGCAAAGCTCGATCAATGAGCGTTCGTTTATGTTAACATTTAGAAATGGACATAATATTAGTAAAGTCACATGTATTTATATAGCACTTTACACAGTGCAGATTGTTTCAAAGCATCTTCACAGTAATAAACATGAAAACAACAGTGTCGTTGTTGTGAAATGAATACATTATGAAACAAATTCAATTACAGGCCTATACAGAAGACAACAGAATCACACAGTTTAGTTCAACGTTGATTCAATTCAGTTTAGTAACTGTCAATGTTGCAAAGATTATTAATTATAAAACAAATTCAATTAAGCTATAAAGCAGCTCTACAGAATGCATCAGAGTCACCATTCAGCGTGTCAATTCAATAACAGTGTCAATGTTGCAAATTTAGTGTTGTAATCTAGTTCAGTTGTTCTCATCTGCTATTATTATTATTAACACTAGACCAGAGCAAAATAAAGTGATTGTAAGTGATCTAAGTGTTGTGATAAATGGTTTGTCATTTGTCATTTAAATGGACCACACTACTTTTGTAGCACTCATTTATTTATTTACTTAGTTCAAGATATACTTATAAAGTTAGTCAAGAGTTCTTGCAGCAATACAAATGATAATTTACTCAGAAATCATGTTCCATTGATACAGAAAGACAAATCTAAAAAAACTACTTTTCTATTCATTAAATACTGAAAACAAAACTGCTACAGTTTCCACAAAACATAAATAAATAAATAAATAAAATAAGCAGCACAACTATTTTCAACACTGATAATTACAAGAAATGTTTCATGAGCAGCAAATCAGAATATTAGAATGATTTCTGAAGGATCATGTGACACTGAAGACTGGAGTAATGATGCTGAAAATTCAACTTTACATGAATAACAGGAATAACAACTATTGTAAATTGCACAATAAATTCCATAATGTTTACTGTATTTTTGTTATCAAATACCAGTAAATCTTACCAACCCCAACCTTTGAAAAGTATATATATATATACTGTATATACATATACATATACATATATATGTATACATATACATATACTGTTTAAGGCCTTCAGGCATAAAAAGGGGGAAATTAAATTTCCCATTAACAACAACAAACCCAGGGAAACAACAATTTCCCATTAGAGATGCCAAGACAAATCGAATGCTTCACAAGGAATCAATTAAATCAATGACAGGATTAATTACTACGGAGCCCCTAAAGGGACATGTTTCAAATCTTTCGTGCTCTCTCGCAAAACTTTTGCATTCCCCACGTTGGCGTAGTGACCAGAAAGCTTAAAAGCACGTGTGGTGAAACCGGCGTCAGCTTTTTGTTATTCAGCAAGCGCTCTGTGTGGGTGTGTCAGTCTGATATTCGTTTGTGAGTCTTATTTGGTGTTGTTTGTCCAAATAATGTCAAAAGCACAAGACAAAAAGGAGCACCTAAGCAAGGGCGAGGGCAGGCAGCGTTTCATGCTGTGTGTTCCTCAGTTTGTACGTTGTCTGCCTGGGAGCGGAGCATGCTGAGTCGGCTCTCGAGAGTGCTGACTGCCCGCATTGCGGCCCTCTCTTTATCTCCGCTTCTGATTATTACGGCAATGTGTCGGGGATGAGTGAGTGTGGTTATAAGACAATGCCCCAGGTAGAACAGACGCTCGTGAGCTATCTGTCTCCCGATGCGGCGTCGTCTTTAAAGGCTCCGGCATTGCCCTCCAAGCCGATACGCACAACATCAGTGCTGGTGGGCAAGGGGTACTCGGCAGCGGGTCAGGCTGGTGCGTGTCTGCAGGTGTACCAAGCCGACCTGCTCAAAGAGCTGGATGAGGGTGAGTAGGTAAAATCCGAGGATTTTACAGAGCTCAGGAGGACTGCTGATTTGTCTCTCCGCGCCACTAAGGAGACCGCCCGTGCCATCGGCAGGTCTATGGCAGCTATGGTGGCGGCACCTTGCACCTTCTGGCCTGTTCGGCGACGCCATCAATTCCGTCGTCGATAGGTACCAGGAGGCTCGTAAACAGGTGGCGACGTTCCAGAGGTTCCTCCCTCGCCGCTCTCTAGCTCTGGGGGCTGCCGGGCGGGAGCAGCCCCCTCCGAGTACCAGCTCCTCATACAGGGACGCACAAAAACAGAGCGTTGCCAAAAAGGCTCCCCAGCGTCGGGGCGTGAGTAGCTAGGTCGGGGGCCTCGAAGTCTAAGCTGGATCTGCGGACCGTACTTAAGACTAAGGGGTCCTCGGCCAAAAAGTCCTGACGCCACTGGCCCAGGACTCATGAGGGCAGGCCCTTCTGGGGTGGAGCGGGTTACACCGCATTGCATGGTGTCCGTCTCACCTCAGTGCCCTCAGGAGATCGGTCTGCTAACCCTGCCGGAGTTACAGGGCACAGCAGTCTCCCGCGAGCGCCACTCTCAGTCACCGCCCGGGAACATAGCACTGGACGCATACGTGCACAGAAGCTGCCCCCCGCCCTTTTTCCCCTTTTTTTTTCCTTTTTTTCTCTGGAGAAGGGCGGACCAACTGCTTGTGTTCTATGGTCCCCCTAAGAGAGGTCTTCCAGCTTCTAAACAGACCCTCAGTCGGTGGATAGTAGATGCCATTTTGATCGCTTATGAGTCCTCTGATCTCCCTTCGCCTTTAGGGGTCAAGGCTCATTCTACTAGAACTGTGGCAGCCTCCAAGGCCTTCCTGGCAGGTGTCTCGACGCAGGACATCTGCGACGCTGCGGGATGGTCCACACCCCTAACCTTTGTCAGGTTCTATGGCCTAGACATGCGAGCCACTCCTGGCTCTTCTGTTCTCTCGCCCTAGCTGTGCAGGCTTCCACACTAGGCAAAGATTTGAAAGTCTGGCGGTGTGGGCATTCTCGTTCCCCTAGCGTTTTCGACGAAGCTCGAGTTCCTGAAGAGGAACGTCCCAGGTTACGCATGTAACCATGGTTCCTCGAAGGAACGAGACACTGCGTCTCGGAGCCATACTTTCGGCATCTCTGCCAGCGCTTGCTTCACTCCTAGAAGCTGAAGCCGGTTTCACTGCACATGCTTTTAAGCTGCCTGGTCACTACGTCACCCCGCCCGTGACGTCTCGTCCATCCATTGGACTGATTAGATACATGGTTCAGAGCCGGTCACGCTGAAGGGCATTCCTAAAGAATCCTCCGACGCAGCGTCTCGTTGCATGAGGAACCCTGGGACATGCGTAACCTGAGATGTTTTCTATGGGGAGAAAACGTTTAACGTGCATTTTAGCATCCATATTCTGGCCTATTCTGCTTGTCTGTAAATAATATTTTATTAGTAAAATTATTAATAAGGTTATTCATATTAATAGTGTTATAATAGTAATTATTAATATGGTGTGTACTGAATTTGGTCCTCCAATGTCACTGTTTTAGTACATGAAGCCACATTAAGCGTTTCAGAAAGTTCAAAGCAAGGTTTTGGGACAAAGCACTGACTATATTTCTTTATACTTGAGTCCAAGTTCAATAAAACTCTAGGAACCGCTTCATTGTGAACGTACAGAGCTGTATGAACCACTGCAAGCTGTAAA
The DNA here is from genome assembly GCA_018155175.1 of Sinocyclocheilus anophthalmus. NCBI lineage: Eukaryota > Metazoa > Chordata > Actinopteri > Cypriniformes > Cyprinidae > Sinocyclocheilus > Sinocyclocheilus anophthalmus. Next base: position 44,526 of record JADLZN010000469.1, read on the forward strand.
GTAAATAGGAAGAGTTTGTCCGAACTCAACTGGTTGTGCGAGAGAACAAATTGAAAAATATTTTTTCCTCTCTCCATGTTTTTTTTTTCCACCACCATGTCCCTTTACGGTCTCCGTAATTTGCTCTTATCACCTTAAACATTTTCCTCACATGTGAAATTACACGTCCATTGATAACTAATGCAGTGGGTTATCCCATCCTGGCACACATCACCCCATTACAATCAGCACGAACCCCATAAGAACCAACAGTTATCACGGATTATCACCTTGTGGCCTTAACACAGCCAAAAACAGAGGAAAAGCGGCACACTGGCTGCTGGGACAGGAGCATCTTCACCCCAGTCCACACTGTTCCTCACTGTCAGACACAAGGTACTGTCAGGAGAGGTCGGCTAATTATCATGAGATAATTACATGTGTATTCACCTGCTGTGACTGTGGAGAATGAGAACACATTTACAGCTCCAGAGGGTTTCAATCCTTCATTAAACACACAGTTACAACATTACATTTCTAGTGAGAGATTTCATCCATTTCATTGGCAAATATTAGTCCATAAAGCCCTGCTAATATAAAAGATCAGAGCTATTGTCTCTCTGTTACACTGTTAGCCCATAAACTTCATGCTTTCACACTTTTGTGTGTTTAAAAAAGTAATATGCTGTGTATCCTGACTAAGGATTTTTCTCTAGATCACTGTGGATTTGTCAGTGTTGTTCGTGGTCACACATCAGACGTGACATGATCAGACTATTAAACCCAAAGAGTTAAATAGAGGAGATCATCACACCAGTGATCAGGACCAAAGCCATGAGACAGGAAGCTGTCAACAGACTTAATAGTGTGACAATAATCACCAAACTTGCAGCATTTAAACTACAGATGGATAAATCACATTATGTAATTTTTTAAATGAGGGTAACAATGAGTTACAAAAGGATTAATCTTTTTCATCCTTTCAACTTATAACCAATGATACTGTATTTGACTAAACATTCGAGAGAACACAAAGTACTTTTAGACTTAAGATTGTATAATTATTATTGTAAGGCTCTCTGAAATACTTGATTGTAATTGGTCAACGCAGCAATCTGCAGTGTCATGACCACTAAACTGTATATTTAACCTTTGTTAGAGCCACAAGAAAATAACTCGTCCACTTGTATATTAAAGGAGTGGTTCACTGTTTTTTTTCTAGGCTTGATTGTGTTTATGGGGTGCAGTCTAACATGTGTTAATGCTTCGTTAAAAAAAAAAACACATTATTTTTCACACAATTTACATTTATTCCACACCCTCAGTCCCTTCTCTGAGAAACGCGCTGATCATTTCCTGTTTTTATGAAGCCCCGCCTTCAGAAATAGGCGATGGGCTCTGATTGGTTAGCTAGTCCAGTGTGTTGTGATTGGCTAAACCGCCTCTAGTGCGCGTCTAAACGTCCCGCCCCTCACCTCAGCGGCATGTGCTCCGGTTGTATTGTAAACAACGGCATCGTTAATATCGCTTATCAGTTTGAGCCCGATTGAGAAGCAGAGGATATTATTGAACGATATTATTATTGGCCTATGTTTTTTGTTTGTTGTTGTCTCATACTTTTAGATATGATGTTATTTGTAAATGCTACTGCTTATGTTAGCTTTTAAAAATACAGTTTTATCCTGATTAAAGCTATAATACAGTATGGCAACTGCACGCCATGTTTAACGCTTCTCATAACTATGTGAAAATCAGTGTATAATTAGAACAGTTCATTGTTGGAGCTGACGGCTGAATTGAGAGAGAGAGAGAAGAGAGAGAGAAGAGAGAGATGCAGAGTGTGTTGTGCAAGGTTATTTCGTAAACGAAAACTGAAATAAAATAAAAACTCAAAATAATAGAAAAACTAAAACGAAACTAAACTAACCACAGTTATTGAAAAAACTAAAGAAATAAACTATAAGTATCAAAAATAAATAATCATTTGCGTAATCATTACGTTCTCACCCCTTGACGGAAAAATATGAGCTGTGTGGAGGTTTAGGGAAATAGCCTACCTGTAATGGCGCATCATGCACGTTATCTGACGGAGAGACGCAAAGCAGTTTAAAGCCTGCACGGGTCCTGTTTGGTAAACGTGCACCAGCAGTAGGCTACTCAACAGAACACCCGAGTGACCCGACCCATTATCTGACAGCAGCACTAATTTAATTCTGTACCAGACCAGAACCGTTTGACAAAGACCGCGAGTCACGACCCGAACCGCACTCGCATTAAATCTATTACATCAGGTAAGCAAGATTATTTATTTTATCAGGTAACACAAGCAATCAAACCAACATTAGGCATTAAGTTGGTGCTTTGAAGAAAAACAGACAGCAGCAACATGATAATTAACAGAAAAAAAGATGAGAACGCACATCCTTTCTGTAAACAACACAAAACTTTAGCCTAGCATCTTGTGATCACTCTGCCAGGCTTTTGAACAAATGTGCATTGGCTAAATCACATCATACACACGCTTATAATTCTTCATAAATGAAAATAACATTAAAATATAAGCCTTTACTGATAAATGCGATTGCCGTTATTATTGAATTTCATTAGTCCCAGTTTTGATTGATGCACGACTGTTCAAGGAAAAGTGAGCAAGACACCACAGTTAAAATATCATGATTATGGTTAAATAAGAAAAAAGACATAACCAAATTAGGCTACATTTATTTTCATACTAAATACCTCAACACACATCACTGGATACTAAGCTCAACTTGTGTAGATTTAGTAAAAAAGGCTTGCCTGCTTTCTTTGGCATATATTTGTATACTTTTACTATCTAATCAATCTCAGCATGCGTTAATTTTGTGTCGGTATATGTTTGCCTCACTAAGATTATATTATGCCTACGTCTTTCTTTGGGCCTGCACTCTGGAAGTGATCTGTTAAATCTAAAAAACTTTAATTACTAAAACTAAAACTAAAACTGAAACTAAACTATATACAAACTAAATAAAAATGCGTTCACAAAATAAAAACTAACAAAAATATGAATGAAACTAATAAAAACTCAACTGAATTTCGAGCTAATTTGAAATACATATTTAAAATAAAATAATTAAAAAAATTCTAAACCTAATAACCTTGGTGTGTAGAGCAGGGGTACGCGAGGAACAGGATTAAGAACTGCTGCTTTAGAACATTGATTTTGAAACTTGTGAATCCATTAGAATCGTTCTTAATAGCATCTTAATACATCAAGCCATATTAAGTGTTTATGTTTTTCTACGGGAGGAAAATGCTTAACGAGAGACTTTGTGCATTGGTTTCTAATTCTGCGTTCTGTGCACGTATTGCGGGTCTGTCTTTTCTGCAGGGACCAGTATGTTTTTTATTATAGTACTAATTTAGTTTTAATCGTTTAATCACCACCATAGCTTCTTGTCTCCATTGGCAACATGCATGATTTGTGTCGATTGCAAGTGATGTCACAGGTATCGTAGAGTGCAAGTGGCGATTGCAAGTGACATTGTAATTTAGTTTATTTTTTCTTGTCTTCACCACCTGGCTACTGTTGTAAAATGTTGAGAGATAAAAAAAAATCAATAAATAGAACAAAATAAAAAATAAAGACTGCAAGTGACGTCAATTGCGGAAGCGCAAGTGTCTGAGAGTGCAAGTCTGAGAGTGCAAGTCTGCAGCCAGATCCTGTTGCCCCCTTTGCTGCCTTTTCCCGATGGCGGGGTTTATCTGGGTTTGTGATGTCACGTACCCAGGAAGTACCTTGTTGTAGTCCCTAGCAGCCGTTTTTGTAGGCATTAAACCGACAGAATTTTAAAAGAAGATATCTCCGTTTGCATTTAACTTTCAGCTTCGTAACTTTGCAGATATCGTTTATGCTCAAACAACAACATTACACACTAACTAACGTTAAAAAAGTGAAATCGCAATCAACCACCCCTTTAAAATAATAATGGGAAAAATCCTAACGCTTAATATGGCACCTGTAGTCCCGTCTCACAGCTACGTGTTCAATGAAGGTGTTAAAAAATGTATTTGGTTTTGGTTTAGTTCTAGTATTCTTTGGTTCCTGTGTTAGATTTTGTTCCCAGTTTTCCCGCCATTTGTTTGTTTCCATGGATGTTAATTAGATGTCACCTGTTCTCTCTTCTGTTGATGAGCTTCCCTAGTATAGTTAAGCTCTCATTTCTTTCTGTTCTTTGTTCTGTGTCGTCAGTGTTAAATGTGCGTAGTTTGTTTCTCTGTGTGGATTAAAGCTTTTACTCTTCGTCTTGCTCCTTGGATTTTATACTACTACATCACGATTTGTGACAACTGTTATACATTTCTAAACAGATTATTAGCTATTGTACACTTTAAATAGTTAAGAGTGTCAAGATACTTTGATAATTTCATACACATTCCTATTTACACAGATCTGATTTCTAAATGATGGTTAGTATAAATTACCAATAATAGGGTTCCCAATTCTAGGAGTTCTAAACACTAATTTTGTAAATAAGTTGTAAATAAAACAAAGATCATTGGAGCATGTGTTAGCCTATCTAATTAAAAAAAGAAGAAAAAAAACCCATTTAATTCAATGTCATTACAGTTTGTAATTGTTTGTGAAATTTACTAGCAATTTCTGAAAAGTGAAAACTGATTCAAAGTAAATCCTACACCAGTTTTTCTCTCTCTCTCTCTTAGTGCAGTTAAAGCTAATTTGAATGGAAAAAGTGAAATAAATATTTAAATCTATATACTTCAAATCTCAATATTTATTCATGCTAATAAAAAAGTACACACAGACTTTGAGATCAGGATCTCAGCTATATAGCATTTTTTCTTTTTTCTGTTAATGTTACTGTACATACAATCCTTTATCAATATTATCTTCTTTCTGCGGCTTCTTTGATTTGATCATTTGACTGATGAAGTGCATCTTTATTTTTCCTTTGCTTCCTGTACATACAGTAATCCATAAACTCGTCTAATGTTATTACAGTAGAAACCCTGAGAACTAGCGGATTGCTTTCACCACATCGTGAAATATGCCATGAGACCAGGTTGGAAATATGACTGCTTTAAAATGCATTAGGGATTAGTTTGAGGTTAGCAGCACTAAAAATATATTATATATGCTGCATTCCTGATTTTTCTTGATCACACACACATACATGTATACACGTACATATAAGAGACATGAATCCATCACTCAATCAGCATGTGGCCTAAAGGTGTTTTCAGTCTCATCTCTTAATCTTCATCAATCTATTCTTGGATATTATATGTCTGATAAGTCAGAATAACAAAAGCTGCATATGTCTCGCTGGTTACCAATAATGGCTGAGCCAAAACAATTATTTAAACGGAGTCCGATTGTCTCGGGCCCTTCTCATGACACTGAGACTCACGATCTGTCATCTGTGATATTATGGATTATTCATCTCAGGGGAATTATGTGGATGTGAGAGGCAGGGCTTAGTGTCCAGTGATCTCCATCTCCTCTGTGTGCTGTCAGATTAATACTCTGCAATGTATTTAACAGCACTTTGTTTAAAAATATCAGTTCAGCAGGATCTAATCCTATTTAAGATGACAAAAAGTGTAAGTTCCGTTCAAATTTGTCTAGTTTTTACATGACAGCATTGAGTAGTTAGATTCTAACATTTTCTGCAGAAAATGTAAATGGCACTTGAAAAGCTGCCTGAAAATCAAGGCTATTCCACCAACTATTGATATCTGAACTCCTAAGTTAAAAACATTAGTATTGTGTTGTTTAGAAATGAATACAAACTTGTTTTCTTTGCATTATTTGAGATCTGAAAACGCTGCATCTTTTTTGCTATTTTGAGAACAGTTGTCATTTTCTACAAATAAATGCTCTGAATGACAATATGTTGATTTGAAATTTGGGAGAAATGTTGTCAGTAGTTTATAGAATAAAACAAAAATGCTGCATTTTCAGCATCATTCCTCCAGTCTTCAGTGTCACATGATCCTTCAGAAATCATTCTAATATGCTGCATTACTGCTCAAGAAACATTTCTGATTATTATCAATGTTATGAAATCTTTTGTAACATTACAAATGTCTGCACTGTCACTTCTGATCAATTTAATGCATCCTTACTGAATAAATGTTTTTATAAAATAAATAAATAAACTTACTGACCTCAAACTTAACTTTTGAACGGTAGTGTATTTCATCACTTAATGTCTTATAATGACTTTGGGAACTCAACTGTTGCAAAACAGTACAAACGACACTGGAACACAGAGGTTATCCAATCATAATAAAGATTATTTACAGACAGAAGTCATAATGTTACAGCAGCAAAAATGGCATTTTTAATTCTTAGGGTCAGTGAGTGGTGCAAAATAATGAATAACTGAATTACGGCTATTTTTAGGGCTAGCAACCTTGACTAATATTATAAGTGGACTAAAAATATATACTGTAACAGTGTAGAATATGCACCTAATGCATTGAAGCTGCTATATTTGCCATCAAAAAGGAGACTCAACATATACAGTCCAGTAGTCCAATTGCTTTTTTGTTCAACAATGCAGTATGAGGGAGGTATGTGGCGGTTCTCCAATAAAATCAGCATTCAATGTTTACTTGGCCTTTGTCTTGTGTGCAATGTAGAAACCACAGCCTGAAAAGACACATCTCTCTGCCAAACCCCCCAAAAAAGACCAATATTACCACACAACTCTCTCTTAAGATGAGTTTACAACAACAAAATATATCTACTGTGAATTTTCACACTTACATCCTCATTTTTGTGTCTAGGTTACTTACAAGTACTTAGGATGAACTATAACATTGAGACATTTGAATCGCTTTATAATCAAGTGAAAAAAACTTTTTTAGGACACCGGCCCTCCAGGACCGAGTTTGGACACCCCTGTTCTAGATCCCTTAATCCTACTCCACACCATACCAACCTGCCTTATTAACTATTAATAAGCAGCAAATTAGAAGTTTATTGAGGCAAATGTCACAGTTAATAGTTAATTAATAGTGAGAACTGGTCCCAAAACTAAAATGTGACCAAAAACTGCATTATGTGCAATTATTATTTATTTTTTTGATAAACTAAAACTTTCCGTTTCTGTGTTTCTGTTTAAGTTAAAAAAACAATTTCGGTGCATCGCTACTATTGACAATGAAACATTTTGAAGATCCTTTTTTAAACCTGTTTATTGGATGTGTTGCTGTGGTACTGAACCTGATACTGGTACTGAACACATTTCCTGAGAAACTGTTCATTTGGGTGTTTTTGGGTGGATCTAACTGAATGGCTCGATCTGAAAATAAGCGGTTTAGATAAGAATAAGGTTTAGATAAGAATGATGTGTATTAGTCTGACTGGCAGTGCATGAGTGCCTTGACTAGATCTGGTTTGGAGGAATCTGATCCGATGCGGCTGTTGTCTCACCTGTGCCACCTCTTCAAAGTCATCATGGCGTTTCTGCAGGGCTCTGGCTCTGTGCAGGGATTTGCCCACACCTGTGTGTTTACTGAGGAACGCCTCTCCATGATTCTCTATCCAGTCAATCACCTGCAACATACAAACACACACAATCCATTCAGTGCATGGAAAAAAATAACAATCACAACACAGAGCTGAAAGAGAGTCTATAAAGTGAGCTTCTGTTTTCATTAGTTTATTCAATTGATGTGAAAGCCAGTTATTTAGTAAACATAAACACACACACACACGTTTACTTAGATATCTAAATGGAGACATTCCACAGGCGCAATGGTTTTTATTCTGTACAAACTGTATTTTCTATCGCCCTACAGCAACCCTACACCTAAACCTACCCCTCACAGAAAACTTTCTGCGTTTTTTTCAATTAAAAAAAACTTGTGGTTATTTTTTTTATACGTTTACAAGATGAAGACTCCCCCAAGGTGAGGTTTTGGTCTTTGCAGGTTTAGCTCACTTTTTGGTACACATTTGTCCCCAAAATATGGTTAAGTAGGTACACACACACACAAACACACATATATACAATATTATATATATATAAATGTAAACTGTTAACCTAACCCTACCCCTAACTGAAATATAAAGTCTGGTTGTGGTGTGATGCTATATTAGGTACTTTTAAAACCTCTTTAAAGAGTTATATCAAATAAAAACATACACTTTACTGTATAAATATTTTCCTGAACTCTAGAGAAGACACGGTTACTGGGCTATTTTCGCCAGGAGAAAAATCTGAGATGTAAAAATCTCCATTTTCTCTATTTGTTCTCATTGCTACTTAGGGAGAAACATTAAATCAATCTCATATGTGATTTTTCTTTAATGCAGGTGTGTATCCAGGTGCACAACATCACATGGATACTGAACCAATCTGAATCTGTGGTTTAATTTATTTAATTTTAGAAACAAACTGTAACAGGCTGGTTGATGAGGTGTCTTCAGAGTGAAGTAGGCCCAGACGAAGAGTGACTCCTCCTAGTGTCTCCTCGTCTCCAAGTGTCTCCTGTTCCTCCTAGTTCCCGGATCGCTGAGGTGTGTGCTCCTCCGGCCTGCATCCCTGCTCCTGTAAAGCCAAAGGACTCGGATTCCCCCACGCATCATATCCTTTGAACTATTCCACAAACGACTCATTCACCATCCCATCCTCTGGACCCTATCCCTGTACTCTCTGTGACCGAATAAACCAGTTTTATATATACTAACCTGTTGCGTCAGACCTCTTCCGTTACACAAACACCAAGCATCTGACCTCTTTTTTTCCCTAGTTACAGTCATGGTATCTGTGGTTCTTCTACTACACTTGCGAGTTTGCAAGTGATAATCAAACATGCAAACAATTGCGTCAGGGAGTTCTTGTTTCTGCTATATTGATTAAAGCATCCAGTGCATGTTCTAAAAACAGCTTCTACTTTCACACGCACATTAACAGAGGCTGATGAGATAAATATAGTCCTGCGTGACGAGTCCATCACAGGATATGGCTGCTTAAGGCAACGTTCTGCAGTTCACAGATGGCACCCATTACATAAATCAGTCCAAACACTTATTTGGCCAAATAAATCAACTTATAATTCAATAACAATCAGGCATTTGTGTTTGGCTATCAGTCATTGTGACTTGCATGATGGTTGATGCTGTGTTCATAACTATTGATTATGCTTTGAAATGGATGTTTACATAAAGCAAATCAAACTTATGATAATAATCAAGTACAAGAAATAATCAAGGAAATGACATAATAAACTGAACAGGCTGGAGTATTTTGTAAACATTCAGAACTGCTATTACAGTTTCTCCTGTTTTAGGCTGTAATGACAAATAAAGATGTATGAGGTGATGATAAGGAAAAAGCTTTGCAAAAAAAAAAAAGTTTACAATTATGGAAGCTTATTTTCACCACAAAAATAAAAAAAATGAAATAATAAAATAACAAAATACAAAAATGAAATAAAACCAATAAAAAGGTAACTGCAACCTTTAACTCTTCTGACTTTTTTTCTCACAATTGCAAGTTTATATCTCCCAATAGTAAGATTTGTGAGATATAAACTCAGATTGTGAGATAAAAAGTCACAATTACAGTACTTTATATTTTTCTATTCCATGGTGGAAACAAACTTTCATATAAAATGCATGTGCCAAGTTCTTAAAATTTAATGACTATAAAAATGTCAAGTGGTGTAAATGTCAAGTTAAAAATAAAGTAATATTTCCCTTATACTTTGTGAAAAAGAAATCACTTTATTGTGCCATAAAATATGATATATATTTTACTATTTTTGAAATTACATAGATCACATTTAAAAACAAATAACAATAAAAAGAATCACAAAAATGTAATAAGAATATATTATATTAGCAATTTCAGATTTGTAGCAATTTGTATATATATTTATACTGATTATTTATTTATTTATTTAGGATTAATAGATTGGACACACATGCCACATCAGTTACCATGGGGACTGCCATGACAATTGCAATTAAATGATGACATTTTACAAAGAAACTTGTCTCACACATTGGTCTAAAATAAATGTCAAGGAACCACTGTGACCTTTACCATAAAAACACAGGAAAACTAAAGTATGTGTAAAAAAAAAAACCCTCAGATGTATAATGTCAGACTGATAGAGAACTCTTAAGTGCATGGAATGGGAATCTCATGGGTGTGAAGCAGTCAGTCTCTCACAGACTGTCCCACTATGACCCTCATTTACTCCAGTTATCATGGTTTCCCAGGTAACCGAGTCAAGAGCACTTGTGTGCTCTGCTGATAACCCCATGACTCACTGCTAACCCCAACCAGTTCACCACTAGCCCCAGACAAAAAGCAGAGAAAACACAGCAGACTCGCTCTGATCTTATCAAGACAGGCGTCTGACTGCCACAGATTGAGGCACGGATCATATGAAGAGCTCTAGGAACAGCGTGTTTAATGCAGACAGGCAAAAGAGAGTTTTTAAGAAATCAGCTCATCCAGAAATTAGCATTTCTCTTATGTGGAATAGAAAAACTGTTGTTTAGCAGAATGTTGACTGTCCACCTCCAAAAAGGACATTTTCAGGAAGCATGTTCTCATTTGTGGTGAACTATTCCTTTAACTTGTAGCATTTAAACACAAACAGGACTTGCATGTGTAGGAGTGTGGGAGGTTTGTTCATTTACTCTAAACTCAACCTACTCATTACCTGTATTTAACTACACACTTGAAGACATTTGGTCACTCTCCATTACTTAAGAATTGCAAACATTTCAGGGTGAGGCAAACTAACATCCCCAAATATGGGTAATAATAACAATCTGTCTCTCAGAAAACATCCAGTATGTTGATATCTCATTAAAATCGATGATCCAGGTTTATCAGAGCCATATGTTTGTGTTTAAAGTGTTTAGCATGTTCCACCTGATCGGCATTTGAAGGGTGAAATCCAACTGCACCAATCAGAGATCAACTTTAATATCAGAAAATCAGTGAGTGATGCTTTAACCAATCATCACGTCAGATCAACTTTAAACAAGGTAAATTAAATTATTTCCTTGATAAATCTACAAAGCAGTGCATGAACAGAACTGAAACACAGTCCATCACCTGAAATACAATAAATTTGACATCACTATTACCAACTACCTCTGATTTAAGTGCCACATGAAATGGTGACCTTCCCACAGACCTTGGGCAGAGCCGCCACTCATGACTGCTCCCCAGCCCGTGAGGGAAGCATCTGTCATAAGGGTTACATGACGACAAAGAGCTCCCAGCACGGGACCTTGAGACAGGAACCAAGGCTTCTTCCACATGACTAAGGCACAAAGGCATCGCCGCGTGACCTTGATCAAGCGAAATGGGTTGCCCCTCTCGGAAAACCATTTGGTCCTGAGCCACCAATGCAAGGGTCTCATGTACAGCAGGCCAAAAGGAATGATGCTGGATGCAGCTGCCATCAGACCCACTAGCCTCTGAAACTGTTTCACAGTGAGTGACTGGCCTAGTCTGATACTGTTCATTTGCTGCAAGAATCGAATCGATACGAGCAGGAGACAAACGTGCCAGCATCGTTGTCGTATCCCACACCATGCCAAGATAAATGGTCCTCTGAACTGGAGAAAGCACACTCTTCATAGCTTTTAGCCTTAACTCCAGCTCTGTCATATGAGTGAGGACGACATCTCGATGCCGAACCTCCACATGCTCTGATTGAGCCAGAATCATCCAATCGTCGAAATAGTTTAGAATGCGGATGCCCTGGATTCTAGGAGAGGAGCCAGAGCTGCATCCACACACTTGGTGTAAGTGACACCTCTCGAGACTGGTTTCTGGTGTAATATGAGAGGCCAACTTGGTGCCCTGAAGCGGAAACCCGGCAGGGACCATCCGATCTGACTGCATTGAGGACACTGAGGAGAGATGGGCACCATATGATGAGATAACCTCCTCTCTTCCCTAGAGGAGCCTGTCCTAAGAAGACTGGAGCCTTGAGTGTCAGGACCTCTTCACCGAAGCCTTCCTAGAGAGAATGACAGTCCTCAGATCCATCTTCTCTCTAGAAGGCTTTGGCTGAGAGCGCCATTCCGTTCCCTGATTTTTTTGAGGGGGACACAGAAGCGACGCTCCTTTTCTGCTGCACCCTGTATGAGGAGCTTCCCGATGGCTGCCTTCTAGACTCCTGGAACCTCTTGACAACAGAGCTCACTGCATCGCCGAAAAGGCCCAAAGAGACTTCCAGGAGGAAGAACCTGTCCTTCTCTTTCATGTCGGACAGGTTCAACCACAAGTGTCTCTCAGTGGCCACCAAGGCTACAATGGAACGGCCGATAGCTCTGACCGTTTCCATGGTGGCTCTGAGGGACAGATCTGTGGCCTAGCAGAGTTCTTGTATATCCTCTGAGCCGTCCTCGCTACCCAGGTCCATTAACAGGTCAGCCTGGGATGCCTGCAAGACTGCCATAGTGTGCAGGCGAGGGCCAGCCTAACCGGCCGCCATGTAAGCCTTACCCACCAAAGCCAAAGTGGATCTTAAGGGCTTGGATAGCACTGGAACCTTCAGGGATGATGCCGCTTTCAGGGACAGATAGCTGGCCAGTGTCTGTTCAACCCGTGGTATCATCCCATAGCCGTTGTCTTTCAGCCCTAAAATGTTGGAGTAATTTGATACATTGGGGCTGAAAAGATGAACAGAATACAGCCTTTCCCATGATGTAGACGATGAGTCCTCAGTCTCACTCTGTTCCATGCTCGCCACATCAACCTCCTCAGAGGAAGAGAGGCGAAGCATAGTGCCCTCCCTCTGGGGGGAAGAAACCGCAGTGCGGGCTTCTGAGCCCAGAGAAGGAGCAGTGGATCTAATACGTGAAGGCAGGAGAAAGGCCAGCAGTCTACTAACCCTCTGACAGATCCATTTGCGATCCCCACAGATCCTCATTCAAACGTGTGCCTCAGCAATAGCAGGACCGGAACCGCGGTAAAGATAAACTTGCACTTTAGTACATTTGAGATATATTTCCTTTCAAGGTATACCGCAATCAAATAAGCATACGTCTTTAAAGCACAACAAAATATTATTAAAACATAATGAAAATGTACTTTAAAGTTAATTTGAGATTATTACAAAGTGCGTGTTGAAAAATGTTAAGAAACAGTCATGAATGTGTGCTCTCTTTAATTACACCTAATTAAAGTGTTATTTTTTTATATTAAGATTATTATCTGCAAGTACAGTTTTTTTTAAAAATACTTTTAAGATTGCGGTACACTACAAGGGCACATCGTTTCTCACTTTGGCGTCATAAGGTTCAGAGAGAGAATAGAGAGATTAAAAACAACCAAATCGGTCGTTTTAGGTCAGCAGTAAATGAAGATGTGTCATCGGGTGCGCTCTCTACCTGTGTTTGGCCTGAATCTGGCCCCCGTTTGGCCTGGGTTTGGCCTCATAGCTCTTTAGCTCTTTGGTTCTGGTTAGATACTTGAGTGTGGACAGGTTATGCTGGTCTGCAGGACTGACGCGGCTGATAAAGCCTGACTGAATACAGGCACAGAGATGCCACAGGCACGCTGAAAAGAGGATAAGGGGAGAGATATTATGCTCCTATGGGCAAAATCCAACACTGAACTACTCGAAGAAAAAAATCCACACTGGTATAAAAATGTACAACTCTGAATTTATGGTGACACTGTTGACAAATTTGCTACTTTCACGCATAAGGCACTTTAAAATTCTGATGGAATTGCAGCACAATCTCAAGACAAAACCTGAAAAACGATTTATTACTAGTATGATGTGGTACCCTGGTAAAATTAGGAAATCATATGGTAATAAACAGGTACTTAGATATATCACAGTATTTTACCATGTTTATTTAGCTTGGGGTTTGCCATAATTGCATTGCAACCTGATATCTAATAGGCACTTAGTGAGAGTGTTGTGCGAGTTGTAGACATGTGAGCATTCATCTACCTGCTGGACGTCTTGCTGGAAGAACAGAGCTGCAGTCTCTGATGCAGACGGACTTTACGGTGCTGCCAGATGCTCTCCAGACGTCTTTGGTGATGCAGGACCTCATGGACCACATCCAGAATACAGTGCACGGCTTTAGAGTAGTTAGCTGATGCAGTCAGAGACTCTGAGTTACCGGGACTCAACGGCCGCTGAAGAACGTCCAGCAAAGCCGACAATCCTGACTAAATGAAGAGAGAGAACGAAATGAGAACTATTAATCAACAGGGATGCATAAAGACGGTAAAGACAATCAAAATGTTACAGAATATTTCTATTTCAAATACTTTTTTTTTTTCTTTTGAACTTTTTAATCTTCAAAGAATCCTGAAAACTGAATCATGATTTCCACAAAATCTTGAATTGTAAAAAACAATTTCACAATATTACTCTACTTTTGATTAAATAATGCAGCTTTGGTGAGCATAAGAGGCCTGTTTTAAAAACATTTTGAAAATCTTACTGACCCCAAACATTGAATTGTAGTGTCTTTATATGAAGTGGTTTAAAACGGTGTTCATTAAAACATTTTGACCAAACAGAAACTGTACCAGTTTTCATTTTAAAATGTTTGAATGCAAAAAATATTTTATATTTGATATTGTATTGTGTACTGAGGTCAACATGACAACGTGACAGTGAATGATTCTATGTTTTAAACGAGATCTACAACAGAGCACATTCTCTAATGTCAGATCTTTAAACAGAGTCATGGGTAAATGATCAAGGACTTGGAAATACATGGATGAATATTCAATCATACACAGGACACATAAAAACACTGGTGTCTGAGTATGAAGGGTGGAGGTCTGTGAACTCATGCAGTACAACAACATCGTGGCATTGTTTTCCTGTTATGTCTTCAGATTAATTAGGACTGGTTCACTAATTTATTTTAGTTCAAACAACATTAGTACAGCTGTAGAATGCTGATTATGTAACATAAGCACAGAGACTGAACAGTTTTAGACATGACCCACACCTGAGTGATTGGTGAGAAAACTATCAAAAATAAGGGTGTACATTGATGATTGTGCCAGCACACCTGGCTCCCGGTGAAGTGAAATATTATCTTTTTTAGATTAGTTTAGCTAAAGTCTGTTCATAAATTCAAATACAGGATATCGTACAGAGTTGAGTTCTCACCTCTGTATAAGCTTGAGAGACCTGTTCATAAAGCGTCTGATGGTGATGAATGGCCAATTCCAGATCCTGCATCTCTGATGGCAGCCCGCCCTCACTGCACATCTTACACCACGCGTCCACACCAGACAGAAACTGCACAAACACAGACCATTAGAAACTATTACACCACTGCCACCATAGTTTTTAATAGCATTTGCCTGTTCTGAGAGCTACAGATGAGAAACACAGATGATAAATAAGAAATCAGGCACCTGCTCGGATTTCTGATGGAAGACAGCAGACATGGCGAGGATGGTGCTGCGTTCATCGAGAGCGGCGGCGAAGCTCTTCCACTCCTGATCGAGCTGTGTGCTGATCTGTTTGATCTGCTGAGATGCGTAGTGACCCGCCTCTGACAGCCGCGATGCCACCGACATGATGCGGTTTATGTTCACATATGCATTCTGGAAAACGTGAGATCGGAGAGCATCGTTACATGTGAAGGCGGGAGCAATAAACAAACATGACCTATGAGCAAGCTGTCATATAAACTAGTGAGAATCCAACATCAGGGTATTTAAATAAAGCAATAAATCACTGGCAGATGTGCACTACAGAGATTTTACCAGAGATGAGGAAACCTGAGAGATCACGTTTTTAAAGTGAGGTCACATTAGTAAAATTTAGGCATAATTTTGCATGCAAAAAGGTACAATGTCCATTGTCAATAGTGTAGTGATGTGTGAAGCTCAGCTAACATGAGTGAATTTGCTCACCCTTTTCACTTACGATCACGTAGATTTCTACTGAAATGGCTGGATTTGTAACAGTAAATGTGACACCTTTAGGCACAAGGCCCTTATTTGACCTAACCTACAGCAAAAGGTGCAAAAGCTGTCACTGGGGCAGCACTTTTTCAAAAGGTACAATTTGAGCACCTTTTAGGTACCAAAATATACCTTTAAGGTACCAGTATGGATCCTTTAGGTACAAAGTTGTACCTTTTTAAAAGATACAGCTCCAGTGACAGCTTTTGTGCCTTTTTGTTTCTGGGAGTGTTTGACAAAATAACGGTAATGCATTTCCTAATGTGGCTTTCTATTTTTATATAATCCTGTCAACAACATGATAAAACATACCTATGTTCAATAAATATAATAAACAATTAATAATTGTTAAACAAATGTTCATTAATTGGAATAAACAAATCCTTTCATCAAATAATATAATTCATTAGTTGAACTGTATGAATGTGCATATACAATAAACAGTATACAATATTTGAAGCCATATATTAAGAGGACTAAAGGTAGAACAAGCCATCCGTTTAACCAGATCAGAGTAATGACACCATGAACACAAGCAGACTCATATTAGAATCAAAGTTAATGAGGCATAAAACAACAATCATGCTGGGATAAAGAAGAGGAGGATGAATGAGCAGCGTGAGTGTGTTTGTGTCTCTGAGCTCAGATGATTGGGAGGTTGATTAAAGTGCTAGGAGGAATTCTGGCTAGCTGAGCAGACTGCAGGAGCTACAGAGACAGCTCTCTGAACGACATCCGGTGAGCATCAGAGAACCAATCAGACTGCATTAGCTGCATAAAGGCTGGCGGATGACCTCTGCTATGATGGTGGGAAGCTGGTTAAGCTGGTATGTTCCTCAATAGACTGGGAACAGTTGACCAGCTCACCCACCTCCTGAAGGGATAGTTCACCCAAAAATGACAATTCTATCATCATACTCACCCTTGTGTTGTTTCAAACCCATAAGATTTTCACTGTCATTTTTCGTAAAAAAATAAAAAAAGAGACTTATATATTTATAAAGTATAGTACGCATAAAATATGTGTATATGTAGATAATCTTTACATTTTGTACAAAGCGCTTTGCACGAATTGCATGGGACATCGCTATTATCAGAAATATACGGTGATATATTGAATGTATTGAATATTGGTCCACTTTATTGTTAGGGTCTCTTAAAGTTGCCTGTTTTTTATTTGAATTACCGTGCATATTACTAGAATATTAGCCATTTAGAGATAGTAATTAGAGACATATTATGCCTCTATTCTACATGACCTAGTTCTTACATCCCTAATCCTACCCACTACCTAAATTTAACAACTACCTTACTAATTAATAATTTATTGAGGGAAAATTCGTAGTTAATAGTGAATAAGTGTTCCCTAATCTAAAGTGTTACCGCAATATTCATAATTTTTGTTCACACAATCAAAAAGCATTCAAATCATTCATAAAAACATTGTGTAAGCAATCCATATGGATTGAATGGTTTAATTCAAGTCTTCTGAAGAGAAACAATCACTTTATTTGATAAACAGAATTAATTTAGTTTTTTTTTTTTATTCATTCATATAAACATTGATCAATGCATATACATTTGGTGCTTTCAAGTCCTCCAAGGAAGTTGGTAATTACGAGTTTGAGAGAGACGAGTCAAAAGTATTAAAAATGACTTTGGTCGGAGTAATATGTCGATGTACCATTTCTACATAAAATTCAACATGATTTCTTAACTCAGCATCTACAAACTGATTAATAAAGAGTGTGCATCGGATGTGTTTTAGCTTTTTTATGTTCTTGAGTTTCTTTCTTGTATTTATGACTTTGTATTGGTGACGTTCATGTGCATTCAACTTGTAAGTACGATTTTTCTGACATGGCTTGAATGCATCAGTAGAGCTCATTAAATATATTAAACAGAAGCCCAAATGTGCTTGCCTGATACACGAGAAAAACCTCATTGGTTCTCGTATGTCAATTAAGCACTATGAGCTGCCATTTATGATTGTGTCTTTACGATTGTGAATGTGGTTGTATCTCTTCAGAAGAGTTAGATTAAACTGCTCAATTCATATTGATCACTGTTGCTTTTCAAGGCATGGACAAAATAATATTCATGTGGAGAGATTATTCATGCTGCAAAGATGACTGAAATTCTTAAAGATGAATAAATGTATATAAAATAAAAATTTTCAGTGAACTTTCCTTTTAAAATGGTATGAATGACACACTTTCATGACAATCCTTAAAGGGTTAGTTCACCCAAAAAAAAATCTGGTTGCTGTTTTAGTCACCAGAGGTATCCTAGGTGTATATGACTTTCTTTCAGATGAATCCAGTCGGAGTTATATTAAACATTGTCTTTGATCTTTCAAGCTGTTTAATGCTACTCAGCGGGTGTTGCATTGCTTCAGTCCAAAAGAACTTAAATAAAAAGCGCCCATCCATACAAAAAAAGTGTCTCACACGGCTCCGGGGGGTGAACAAAGGCCTCCTGTAGAGAATCGATGCGTTTTTGTAAGAAAAATATCCATATTCAAAATGTAATAATCACTTTAATGTAGCTTGCGCCAACAGTTCTACGCGGAAGCAGCTCCGGGAGCATGACGTATGAGTTCAGCATTGCGCACGCTCCGGTGAGTCTCGTGAAAACCAACGTTTGTTAACAGGAGCAAAGGAAGCAAAGCTTCCTTACTTTAGCAAAGGAAAAACCAGTCTCCTCTTGGCTTATATCGAAACTCTCCGACATTTTTCTTTACAAATCCTAATTTTGTACTTCTAATTAGTGACCGTTGTTTTGATCTCTCCCCTGCGTTTCTGCGTGTGTCACTTCTGAGCGGCGCATGCGCAATGCCGACATCTTACGTAATCCTCCCGGAGCTGCTTCCGTGTACAACAGTCAGCGCAAGCTAGATTCAAGTGATTATAACGTTTTGAATATGGATATTTTTCTTACAAAACTGCATCGATTCGCTAAAGGAGGCCTTTGTTCACCCCCCCCGGGAGCCGTGTGAGACACTTTTTTTACGGATGGGAGCTTTTTATTTAACTTCTTTTGGACTGATGCATGCAACACCCGCTGAGTGGCATTAAACAGCTTGAAAGATCAAATACAATTTTAATAACTCCGACTGGATTCGTCTGAAAGAAAAAAGTCATATACACCTAGGATGCCTCGGGGGTGAGTAAAACGCAGCCTAATTTTCATTTTTGGGTGAACTAACCCTTTAAGCTGTGTTTTATGATTTGGAGAATTGATCATTTGGTATAAACGTACAAATACTTATGAAATTAAGACGTTAAGCAGTAGTGACATTCTACAAGACTAGCAAACTAAACTTCTACAAGCACCACCATGACATACCATGGAGTTCATGGCAAAGTGGTTGTGTTGAGTCTGTAGCTCCACAGCGTGCTGGTAGCTCACACCGATCTCTGTGTGGCTCTGAAGAAACAATTCCTTATTGTGACTGATCCAGTCAACCATCTACAGAGAGATGAGAACAGAAAGTCATTTATTACATATAACCCTGCACCATTCCTTTATTAAGTTTACACACCACTACGTTTGGGGCTTTATTATTAATTTGACAGCATGCATAATTAATCAAACACACAGACTAACATACGACAGGCTAAGGAAAGATAACAGAATGACAAATGTAAAAACCTTAAGCATTTTGTTTCAACAGACGATAAGGAATCCATTTAGATAAGCATGTTAATATAGAGAGATATTATTGGATTAACAGCGTTCTGTGTTTTAGTAGGACAAATGAAGGATTATTGTATACAATCAGCGAGGTTTGCTGTGTTGTCATGACAACCCTTCTAATTTAGATGAATCCACTTGTTGATAATATGTTGCTCTAAAGCACAGGTATCAGTTGTTTAACACAGTTTAACACAGTCTGCATCATAAATGCCTTTTTGTCAATGTCAGAATTTGCTATTCCCACCTGAGACATCATATAGGCTACGTACAGTTGCAAGAAAAAGTATGTGATCCCGTTAGGGTTTACCAAAAAAATTTTTTTATTTTCTCTGCCATTAAAGATCAGATGAAATGTTATGACTAATGTATGCAGAAAACCATGGTTCTAAATTCTAAAAGCTGACTTCTACAAAAGTTCTTCTACCTGGAGTCCAAACAATAAGATAATTAATGCAAAATCCATTCTAAACCTTATACTGCTGCATATTTTACACATCAAAGCTTTAGTTGTTGCATTAATTTATTCATAAGCATGCTTTAATTAACAGATCAAAATGCAACATAATGAATAATACACAAATATGCAAATAACAAAGTCATTAAAATTCTGTCCACATGTTTCACCGCCATGGCCTCCGCTGCCTCTGAGTTATAAACAATATATCCTTCAATACCGAATAACTGTCCTAAATAAATGTTTAATTAGAGCTGCAAATTAATTGCACTGGTAATCAAGATAAGAGCTGAGAGACAGCATAATTGATAATGTAGCTGACTGCCTGCATTCCTATTACATTAAATGGACAGTTTAATCTAATAGGTCTGGGCTCATTCTAAGAGAAGTTGGACTGAGGTATTAATTAGCAGAATGACTGCTCACTCTTGGCCTTTTGACACAAGAAGGCCTGGCACATTGACAGACAAATGGTTTTCAATCATGCACACCCGCGACGAGTGAAAGGTTGTGTGTGTGGTAGCTAAAAATAAACAGCTGCACTCTGAGTGAAATTAAATCATCAACGCAAAGCACTTATGTGTACTCAGCATCAGACGGGCCCCTGTGAGCGGCCCCTCTGGCCCATCACCTTATGTCTGAACATTTATCGCAAATTCACTGCTATCATAAAGTGGCCAGAGTTAGTGTGAGGTCACACTTTTAACCCTATAAAGCCTACAATATCATGCTAATTTCCAAGGCCTGAAAAAAAAAGTCTTCTGTCATCTGATTGATATACTTTCTTTTTTTTTTTTTTGCAAGAAAAAGGCCTTTTAGTATAATTTAATCTTGTGGCTGTGAAATCTTTAATGATTTTTCTAAAGTACAACTTTTATAATTGTTAGTAATATTTCAAGATGAACACTTACTGTACTAAAGTAACTTTTTACTTTTATCCATACTTGTGTGTGTGTGTGTGTGTGTGTGTGTGTGTGTGTGTGTGTGTTTGTGTGTGTGTGTGTGTGTGTGTGTGTGTGTGGGTTGGACTTCAGAGCTTTCGCCATACAACTAAGCATTTAAATATCATCTTTCTAAGACATATTAATGATAGATATAGAGTGACAACTACTATTTATATCCATTTTATATCCACAAGAGCAAATCTGAGCATTCTCTATACCCTTTTCATTTTATTTACCATATGATAGGTTTGGACATATTTATTTCCTACCATACTTCATTATTTGCCCCTTACAATTTTCAGATTTACATAATTCGGATCAGCCTTTAAAATACACGGAGCCACTTTATATTAAATGGGTTTAACAACTATGTACTTACATTTAAATTAATAATTTGGTACAATGCACTTATTATTTAAAAAAAATACCTGCATGTAATTGTCTCTGTAATTAATTTCTGTAATTACATTTATAATTACATTTATAATTACACTGTTGACCCATCCCTTACACCTTAACCCACCCTTAAACCTACCCATACCAACAAACCTGTCCCTAACCTTACCCGTATCACACCTCAATAGCAGCAAAACAATATGAACACAATAAGTACATTGTACTTAATTTTTGATGTAAGTACATAGTAGTTAAGGCCACTTAATATAAAGTGGGGCCAAATACACACACATTTGCAATCTAAATGCATTGGGAAAAAGTTAAATAAACCAAAGTTTTGTGAACAGTTCTGGGGTAAAGCATACCTAAGCATACATAATTGCATTTTCCCCTATTGTTCAATTTTACTACTTTTTTACTTTGACTTATTTTTATTTTTACTTTGACTTATTTTATTATTTTTACTACTTATTTTAAATTACTCACTCATTCACTTAATTACTTATTCACTCACTGATTACTCACTGAATTATTAATCATTCATTCACTCGCTCACTCACTCACTCGCTCATTCACTCACTCACTGAATCACTCACTCATTCACTCGCTGAAATATTACATGTGCATTCACTAAATTACTCACTGAATCACTAACTCACTGTTACGGTTCATGGGCTCACTGACTCATTTTAGCCCTCTCCGTGTCATTGTGGGTGTGGGTGTGGTTTGTGTTGCCGGTGATCAGTGCCATCAGCTGATTAGCGCCAGCTGTGGCTTATTGACTTGTTTTCTGTCCTGTGTTGTCAGATCGTCCTATGTCGTTACCGTGTTCAGTTCATGTCTCTCTGCTTCTGACCAGTTCCTGGAGTTTCCTTCCCACCTCTGCCGTGGGCTTCGCTGCACGGATCCTCGAGCATCGGCTGCCCGTTTGTGTCCCTGCGCTACCCGGAGTTACCTTCACCTTTCCCCTGTCCGACTCTCGTCAACTTCCTTTATTGGGAATTCCCAATAAATGTTGTTTTTGCACATTCGCTACTGAATACTCATTCTTTCTCCCTGACACTCACCCACTCACTGAATTACTTGATCATTCACTAAATTACTCACTCATGATTTAATATTCGGCACGAATTACGCACGCACGCACTCATTCACTCACTCACGGAATTAATCACAGTCATCCACTGAATTACTCTCTCACTGACTCCACTCATCGCTCATCACTCATCATGCACTCACTCACGAATTAAATCACTGTTCATCTCACTGAATTACTTCTCCTGAATCACTCACTCACTCACTCACTCATTCACTCACTCACTGAATTAATCACTCGTTCATTCACTGAATTACTCTCTCACTGGATCACTCACTCACTCGCTCATTCACTCACTCACTGAATCACTCACTCATTCACTCACTCAATCACTCACTCATTCACTCACTGAAATACTCACTATTCGCTACTGCATTAATCACTTGTCAATTCACTGAATATCTCCACTTGAATCATCACTCACTCACTCAATCACTCACTCATTCACTCACTGAAATACTTGCTCATTCATTCACTGAATTACTCTCACTGAATTACTCATTCACTCCCAAATCCACTGGATTTTTCACTCACTTACTCATTCACTCACTGGATTACTTACCCATTCATTCATTCACTCACTCACTCACTCACTCACTGAATTACTAACTCATTTACTCAATCATTCCCTCATTGAATTACTCACTCACTCACTCACTGAATTACTAACTCACTCACTCATTCACTCACTCACTCACTCATCCAGAATTCTGAACTCATACTCACTAAATTTACTAATCATTACTATGAATCACTCACTCACTGAATTACAACTCCACTCACTCACTTAAATAATAACTTATTATCATTCATCACTCACTCATAATGAAGTACTAACTCATTTACCAATCAGTCACTCATGAATTAATCACTCACTCAGGAATTACTAACTCACTCACTCACTCACTCACTGAATTACTAACTCATTTACTCAATCATTCACTCATTGAATTACTCACTCACTCACTGAATTACTAACTCATTACTCACTCACTCACTCAGCTTATTTACTTATGCCATAAACAGTCATATAATTTTGTCAACTCATACTAAGTTAAACCAGTGCTGACTCACCTTCTCTGCATCCTGTTCAAACAATCGGAGCTGGAAACACTGATCCAGCTTCAGTTTTCTTAGGTGCCACATCTGGTGCAGGTGCTGTCTGGTGCTGTGGAGTTTATCCAGCAGACTGGCAATCTTCGGAACCACACTCTGGAAGTCGGCACTTCCAGAAATACAGTTCCTCCCTGAGAAGCCATCACTGGAGCGGATGCACTGCAGGAGTCTCTGGCCCTCGTGGTCCAGCTCTTCCACTGGAGCCTTCATCACCTTCTTCTTCAGCTGAGTGTGCTCATCAATGAGTCTCCGAGAGCCTTCCACATCCACCGGGAACTCTTTCTTAGCCAGCATCTCCTGCAGATCTTCCAGGCGGGAGAGGAGGTGAACAGCGCTGGCCAGGAACTCCTCGAGAGCGACCCGGAGCTCAATCCATTCCTCATGATTATATTCCAGAGATCCCTCAAAGTCATCAGTTAACTGAGATGGGTCCACAAGTTTAGTCAACCCCTCCACTGATACCAGGCTAGTCTGTCAGCGAGAAGGTAGAAACAGACATGTCAGTTTAGGGTGAAAGTAAGGACGGCCTGCCTCTTGTTTGATGTGAGCCATAAATTAATTATATCAAGGAAACATGAAGTCTGATATTTTATACAAACTCTCTGTAGTATGTTCACTACAAGAGAGAGAGGATTAGAAGACTAGACAGCCACTCAATAATTGCATTTTTACCTCAAAAGTGAACTTGGCACTGCCAAAGTTAGTCTTCTGTTTCTGCCAGAAGTTGTCTGGTTTGATGATGAGAGCGACGCAGATCTCAGCTGGAAATGCTTCCTGCAGGGTCTTCAGTAACGGCTTTATCAAGTCCCACTTAGAACCACGCATATCAATAATCACAGTGAAACCCCTCTTACACACGTCCTCACTGAAACAGACAAAGAAGGAGAGATTTCCATAAATGTATGCAACAATTATAAAGTAAGTATTAGTCTACTAGACTGCTAAATAAAATAAGTATGTAAATTAGTAAATAATTATAACTGGGGAAATGTGAAGATGTTGTAGGTATTGGCTGGGGCTGACTTAGTGATTTTGGGGCCCTAAGCAAATAATCACATTGCTGGTGCACAGGTAAACATATAGTCAATGAGAGGATTTGTGAACACACAGAACTCAGCACCAAACAAAAACTCTGGCGTCTGGAGTGGTGAGTGGATTCTAACTTAAACACAAACACCTCTGATTGGCCATTGCATTCAAGAATTCAAGAATTCAATCATTTTAAATGAGTCACTTGACCCAGAGAAAAGTACAATGATTGAAAGCAAGAGAGAGGGAGGGGTGAGTGTGTCCAGGAGTGCTAGTGTGTCCTTCAGACCATAAAGTGCTGCACATTTGGCCTCATTATTGCATTTAAGCCACTTTGGTACTTGAATTTCCATATAAATGCTATCACTCAGAATCTCTTCTACCAAATATCATCTTGGAGCACAACAGGGTGATTTGTTTAGACACCATTTAAAATGTTCCTGGAGGATTGTTCTCATCATTTTAAGTGGAAACTGCACGGCTTCTATTTCTGGCTCATGCTTTTGAGGAAGCGCACAGAGATCGGAAGATAAAAATAACCCACCAGTGCTTCAGTGACGGTAAAATTAACAACACAGAGATTTCTGTGTACCTCAAAGAGGGAAATAAAGATGACAGAAAGTCAGTAAAAACACTGTGTGATTACGAACTTCATAACTCAAGAAAAACAGAGAACTTGCACGCTCACCAAGTGCCATCCCAGACTTCATCATCATTTGTTTTATTTTTCACAAAACACATTTGATTGAGTCTGTGGTGTTGTACCTTTGTGTTGTTGTTGTGGCAAACGTGTGTGAAATTCTACAATTACAACAATGCAAGAAGAAACATTTGGTTTACTTATAGAGAGATACACATGTGGGGGGGGAAATGAGATATAGAGTCCTGCAGTTGTGACGTCACACACAGAAGACTAATTTGCCATGAGTTCCCTCCAGATTTTCTTATGGGGTTTTATAATGGGGTTTTTCAATTAAAATAAAGCCCGTGGTAAACATAACTTGACGATAATTTGATGTTTTGTTGTACAACATAAAATGCACACGCTCATACCCCAAACGTTCTTATGGAGATACTTATTACAAGAATGCATTTTTTAAAATAAGATAAAAACACCTTTTCGAAGGTGCGTTCATATGAGGTGTGTAATTTATGGTGTAGAACAAAACGTCCAAGTATTATTATAATTTTTTTTTCATTTAGTCATTTAGCAGACGCTTTTATCAAAAGCGACTTACAAATGAGGACAATAAAAGCAGTCAAAACTAACAAAAGAGCAACAATATATTAGTGCAAATGACAAGTCTCGGTTAGCCCAACGCAGTACACGTAGCAAGGTGTATATATATTAGAGATATATTATATATATATATATTTATTATACCAACCAATTCCAAAAAAGTTGGGACACTGAACAAATTGTGAGTAAAAAAGGAATGGAATAATTTACAATTCTCATAAACTTATATTTTATTCACAATAGATTATAGATAACATATCAAATGTTGAAAAGTGAGACATTTTGAAATGTCATGTCAAATATTGTCTTATTTTGGATTTCATGAGAGCTACACAATACCAAAAAAGTTGGGACAGGTAGCAATAAAAGGCCGGAAAAGTTAAATCTACATATAAGGAACAGCTGGAGGACCAAATTGCAACTTATTAGGTCAATTGGCAAAAACATGATTGGGTATAAAAAGAGCCCCTCAGAGTGGCAGTGTCTCTCAGAAGACAAGATGGGCAGAGGATCACCAATTCACCCAATGCTGCGGCGAAAAATAGTGGAAAGGAGTTTCTCAGAGAAAAATTGCAAAAGAGTTTGAAGTTATCATCATCTACAGGGCATAATATCATCCAAAGATTCAGAGAATCTGGAACAATCTCTTACGCAAAGGGTCAAGGCCGGAAAACCCTACTGGATGCCCGTGATCTTCGGGCCCTTAGACGGCACTGCATCACATACAGGAATGCTACTGTAATGGAAATCACAACATGGGCTCAGGAATACTACCAGAAAACATTGTCGGTGAACACAAACCACCGTGCCATTCGCCGTTGCCGGCAAAAACTCTATAGGTCAAAAAAAAAGCCATATCTAAACATGATCCAGAAACTCAGGTGTTTTCTCTGGGCCAAGGCTCATCTAAAATGGACTGTGGCAAAGTGGAAACCTGTTCTGTGGTCAGACGAATCAAAATTTGAATTCTTTTTGGAAAACTGGGACGCCATATCATCCGGACTAAAGAGGACAAGGACAACCCAAGTTGTTATCAGCGCTCAGTTCAGAAGCCTGCATCTCTGATGGTATGGGGTTGCATGAGTGCATGTGGCATGGGCAGCTTACACATCTGGAAAGGCACCATCAATGCTGAAAGGTATATCCAAGTTCTAGAACAACATATGCTCCCATCCAGACGTCGTCTCTTTCAGGGAAGACCTTGCAACATGACAATGCCAGACCACATACTGCATCAATTACAACATCATGGCTGCGTAGAAGGTTCCGGGTACTGAAATGGCCAGCCTGCCGTCCAGATCTTTCACCCATAGAAAACATTTGGCGCTTCATAGAGGAAGATGTGACAAAGAAGACCTAAGACAGTTGAGCAACTAGAAGCCTGTATTAGACAAGAATGGGACAACATTCCTATTCCTAAACTTGAGCAACTTGTCTCCTCAGTCCCCAGACGTTTGCAGACTGTTATAAAAAGAAGAGGGGTTGCCACACAGTGGTAAACATGGCCTTGTCCCAACTTTTTTGAGATGTGTTGATGCCATGAAATTTAAAATCAACTTATTTTCCCCTTAAAACGATAAATTTTCTCAGTTTAAACATTTAATATGTAATCTATGTTGTATTCTGAATAAAATAATTGAAATTTGAAACTTCCACATCATTGCATTATGTTTTTATTCACAATTTGTACAGTGTCACAACTTTTTGGAATCGGGGTTGTATATAATATATATATATACACACACATACACATACATATATATAGAAAGCTAGTGTGTGTCTGTTTTTTGTTGTAAAAAAAAAAAGATGAAGATAAATATAGATAAAGCAGAATTAAAATACAATAGAAAGTGTTAGAGTTAGAGGGTCAAATAAAGGTTTATAATTATTAATGATAATTAATTATTAATAATTATAATTATAAATAATAATCAATTATTATTAATTTATAATATTATCAATTTATATTTACCACAGACCATGTTTTACTCATAAATAATAATTAAAAAAACATAGGAAAATTGTGAGGCAGCCCATGGCGAATTTGTCTTAGCCGCGGCACTCTATTGTAGCCTTGCAGAATTTGTTCCCATGATTTGCCAGTGTGTTCCCTTGTTTTTGTTCAATTGCGGCCACGTTGTACTAATTTGTTTCTTTTGTCTTTCATGACCATGTTTAAACTAAATTATTGAGGGAGCAAATTAGTTCAACATGGTCACGATTGACCTAAAACGATGGCACCAATTAGGCACAACGTGCCATGATTTACTAAAATGTGAAAATGAATATAAAACATGGCTACTTAATTTACTAAATTCAATTAACACATTATTAAATTTATGGGAATATCTATTTTTATTCTGCATGTAGATTCTAAAGCTTATGATGATTGATGGTTCTTTTTATACTTGGCATTTGACCCTGTTTTATTGTTTTTTTTCCTTTTTTTTTTTTTTTTTTCCCCCCCTTTTTTTTTTTTTTTTTATGCCAATATTATATTTGGTCAATTGTACAGGAGCTTTTTTATTTATTTATTTATTTATTCATTCATTCATTCAATAAAGCCACCTTTATTTATTTATTTATTTTATTTTTATATAAAAAACTTTGAAACAAGAAAAGCCACCTTTACTCACATTTGGTCTTAATTTCAAATCCAGTTTAGCTGCTAATAAACCCGCTGTTCCAAACCCATATCATTTTGTTTCATGTGTTGTTTTTTATTTGTTTAAACCCCTTGTTCAAAGTATGCTTTCAGAGCTACTTTCTTTAGAACATCTCCTTTTGTGCTCCACAGACAGAAGAAAGACAGTCATGCAGGTTTGGAACGACATGATGGTGAGTAAATGATGACAGAATACTCATTTTAAGGCGAACGTGAACGCAGACAAGGATCAAAAGAGCGTGTCACAAACACTATATAATATGCCAGCGCAAGAAGCACAGGTCATAGCCTGAAGGGGGGTTAGCAAGCAGACTCAATAACATTGATTTTCCCTCTTCACCAAACCAGCAGCCTGCACTGCTTTACACTGATCCATGCCACACTGATGATGCAAGCGCTGCTCCCGAGTGGAAATCGAACTGGGCCGGGTTCTGTGTCTACTGTGATATTTATACATCCATAATAGATGTGGATGACTTGTTCTTCTTGCTAATGAGGATATCTTTCGGTTGACAGAATGGAAGGTCCAGTTAATGCAAAGGGTGGAGGAACAATGCTTTGAAAACACGTCAGGCAGACCCTCCTATAATAAACACACATGTTCGAGACACTTAACCACGTCATGAAACAGGGTAACTGATACCTCTCAGTGAACCAGCATCGCTCTTTTCATTTCATCTGCATGAAGTTTAAAGCTGTTTTGTGTTAAGGAGCAGCTGAAAGGGACAGAAGCTCAGATGCCTGTGGGCACTGACACATCAAAACACTGTGAGCTCTGATGATGAATCATGGCTTGTGGCAAAGGTTTAAAGAGATGGGGCTCTCCCTCCCTTCAGTTTCTTTCTCTCTTTCTCCTAATTAAACTCGTATTAAGTCCATCTTTGTTCACTGCTTAGCTCACAGCTTTGATGCTGTCATCTGAGGGCAGTGACAGCATTGATCAGTGGTCCAGTGAGGTCAGCTGCTTTTATAACACCAGCCCGAAACACAGTATAATTTTAAACAAACAAACAAACTAACTAAATATTGTTTCATTAATTTGAAAGTAAATAAATAAATATATTTTCAAACAAACAAACAAACAAACAAATAAATAATAATACCTCATATAGAAATACCAAATAAAAACTGCCTTTGAAATCCATGACTTCAAGACATTTACCTTTTTATGGTTTAATTAATACGTGGCCCATATATTTACAGGCTGCAATTTATTATGAATATATATAAGAACCTGCAAAACCTGTACACATTCATTTTTTAAAAGTACACTACATAATATGAGCTCATTAAAACTGCATGTATAATAATTAACTATAGAAGAAGTTTTAGATTTAGACTTAACCTGCAACACAGCTAATCCGAGACATGTCGAACTAGAGTTATGCAATTCAGCTTCCAATTTTGCCAACACAATTTTTCACTGTGGGAATATAATGCTTGTTCTTGAATAATTCTTTCTGTGAGGAGCTTAGAGAACAAAACCACAGCAAGGCAGAGTTTATTCAAATTCCTGTGCTGTGAATATATTACTCTGTGATCCTTTAATAAGATACATAATGCAGACTAATATTATACTATGCCGTATGATTTTTGTAATGCTATTACTGAGCCCAGGAGGGCAGAGCAGAGACCTGTTTATACAGGATTAAGACACATTAACATCCATAATGCTCGTGTATGCTCTGCAGTTTGTTTAATCCACACATTAACATTAAGCTGACCTGGGCACAGTGGACAGGTACGTCACGAATCGTCTCAGGTCCTCTTGTTTTATTCGATCATGGTTACTCCTGGCAGGAAAGGTCAGGATGGGGCCACCTCTCTTATCACGACCTCCTGCATACAAAAAAAAATAAAAAATAGTTCAACATTGCATTGTTTATACACAGTCAGAATTCTGGGTTCTGGAAGTAAAAACGATGAATCACCGTGTTATTTATGGTTATAATGAGATTCCCAGAAGTCACTGAGTGCATATATTTTCATTTAAATAGATTTGTTTCTTCTTATTTTTGTTATCAGAAATGTGCATTTACAGAGATGAGATGAGATGGGATGAAAAATGATAATTCAACATGTTTGCGTTCTCTCGTTCTCTTCCTCTGACAAACTTAAATAAGTTTTAGAAGGTAGCATAATAAGACTTTTCTATGGCAAGCTTTACTATTACATCCCTATTACTATTGCTCATATTTAGGCTTACTATACTTTTATACATTACTGCGTGTGCTACAGAAATGTATAACACCTCTAATCAAGTGGGTTTTGAGGAAAAGCATGGAGAGAGGAGATGAGATCATTTGGAGTAGCTATAGGAAATGGTGGGGGAAAAGGGGGGCTAGAGAACAGGATCCATGATAAAAATGTGTATGAGAGACGAAGGACGGAGGCAAAAAACAGATAGAGATTGTGCTGACAGATCAACACTGACACCTCTAGAGAATCATCCCTGATTTCTTTAGAAATAAAGTGTCTTGAACACCTTGATTTTGAGACTGATTTCATTCATACACAGGTAAGATAGAACTCACATAAAACTAATTTTGGCGGTTTCACATCATTAAGTATGAAGCATTCACATTCTACTGTAGACGGACAGACAGTGTCTATATTAGGTATTTGATGGCTGCTTCATCTCACATCTTACAAGATTAACTAGCACACAAATCACTGTGCCTCAAATCGAATATTTTGACTTCTGGATGGCATGCTTGAATGAGCTCACTAAATTCAGCCAGCTGTTAACACACAAAAGCATGTGAAACAGCCGCAGGTTAAACTCTGTGATATTTCATCGAAGTCAGGAGAGTCCCATCAGATCAGGATCAGTTAAGAACAGATCTGGATGTACTGTAGCTGGATGTACCTGTTACGTCCTTATGTAATACTGACTTGTCGTTTGAGTATTTTCTTGTTTTTGTGTTTTTCTGCTTGAGTTCCCGCCCCCCCCGTCGCGTTCTGTCTATCCCTTTTACTTTCACTTTTGCAGGTGACGTGCGGATTGGTCGGCTCACTTGCCAATCATTCGGGATGAGCTGATTGGGTCTGATGATGGGAGGGGGTTGTTCTTCCATCGCGCTCGCTGATTAACATCCACCTGTGTTATATAAGGGAAATGCCAGTGTACGCGAAGGGCGGCTTTTGTGAACTTGGGTTGTGATTCTTTTTGTGTGTTTGGTTTAGAGTGTGATGTGCTGTGATTGCCATGTAAAATAGCTTGCCTACTTGGCTGACCCGAAACTCCTGATCTGTGACATTTGAGAGCCTTATAAAGATGTTAAAACTGGAAGGAGGTAAAGGGGTAGGTAAGTTATGTCACGTGACTTACATGGTGCACATGTAGTTTGATTTTGTTGTTAGACACACTAGGTTAGGGATTTGTGCCATTTTCTGTATTTTTTGGTTTGGTTAGTTAGTGAAGTTGAGTTACGACGTCTCGGACGTTGAAGACATTTTCCTTTTCACATTTTTCTTTATTTTAGCTTAGGACTAGACCAAAATGGGTTAGCTAGATTCTTTTTGGTTTTGTTACTTTTTTTTCTTTTTGGCACAATCCAGGTTCCCTTTAACCTCCCCAGTTCTCCAATATTGTAAAGCTGCCGGTGTGTCTAGGACTCTTTTATAAATTCTTTATTTTCCTATACATTTATTCTCTTTTTGTTTTGTGTAAACAACTGACACGGTCTTTAATAATAAAGTAAGTTCACTTGATTTAGTCTCTAGTCTTAGTAATTTTCTTTCACACACCGAGTGTTAAACTGGTACTGGTCAAAACTGGTCAATGTTCCCCTTCTTAGTCCCTAGACGCCTAACAACTAAAGGAGGGTCGTAACAGTACCACCAACACCAGAGCTAAATGAGGAAGGCCCAGTGTCAACCATCATTCATTTTCAAAAATGTGTGAGTGAGTGAGTGAGTGAGTAAATAACAACAGAATGAAAATCAGACGCTTTTTGTCACTCATGCTCAAAACATCTCACACTCACCTGATACAAACGCTATTTTTTCTCTCAGCACAGGAAGGACATCAGACGCTTTAATTCCTTCACTTCTGAAAGACCCTGTGAATGAAAGAGGAGGAAAAGTGAGATTATTTTCATTGCATTTGCACAATCTTATACAGAAAATACACACAAAGTCCACATAGCTACGACATAAAGGTTTCACAAAAAATACTTAAAAAAAATAATTTTGGAAAAATAATTTATATTAAAACTCTTCAAATGTATTGACTTTCTAATAATGCAATACAGTGAAGGATAACCAATTTGGTGGTCTCCCAGTGGTTTGCATCATGGACATTTTAGAATTATGTGATTTTGATGTGATAAAAAATTGTCTTGCATTACATAATGAAATTGGATGAGATCAATGCCAATTGAGTGCTGCCGTTTTTGTTTTTTTTCTTGTGAATTGGAATGTGTGCACAGGATTGGGGGTGATTGAAGAACCCTAGGGATATGCTTGATGCACCCTTCAAAGCATGCAATGAAGAACGCAAAACGTAGGCTGCCTTTCGATTGAGAAGCAACCATAAACTGTAGTTCTGTCAGGACCACTATCATCGGCGGTATGGTTCTGTTCTGGGCAAAAACCTCCCTGCCATCCATGCAGCCTGTCATGAATGAGCAGGAAGAGCAGCAATAATAACCCCCCCCTAGGGTTAACAGAACAGAACAAGGAAGATATCATTAATGTACTTAATGATATTTAAGTGTAACACTTTATTCAAGATAAAGGAGTCTGATTAGCAAGGAATATCAGAAAGCCAAGTCCTGACTGTGGCGAAAGGAGGAGCTGGGGATGGAGGAGGGTAATTAGCTATTAAGCAATGAAAAGCTGCTGAATAATACTGAATAGACCTTAAATAGGAATTCCGGAGAGGTGGCGTATCTATAGTAGAGGTGATAAGTGGAGAATCAGCTGATGCAAGCTTGACTCACGTGACCTGCCAAAAACTAACCGCTAAGCATAACGATTATGTTGCTCATTGGATGTTGATTGGTCAATATAGTGTTCCAGGCATGCAAAAATACAACATATAGTAACAGCAATGATGTGAAACACCTGTTCAATAGCCATGTTTCAATTCATATAAAGCAATAATAAAATGTACAACATGTCTTTTTCCCTCTTAGGGATTTCTAAGGGGTTTCATCATGACCCCCCCACCACCACCACCAGTCTCAGTCTGTACTTTTTAATCTTACTATCATAAAGCAGCAGACTCCTCAGAGAGAGATGATAAGAGCCATCATAGACACTCAGGATGAAGCCATCTGAAGTGAGGTGTCTCCACAGTACTACACTCCTCCCTGAGGCCTCTCTGCTTCACAGGAGCAGATCAATGCTGCTGATTCTTCACATTAAAGACACGATGGCGACTCTGCTAAAGAATGCCTACATTACAGAGGTTCAGAGAGTAACATGATAATGTAAGAGCTGCTTCAGCAGTCTGGCTGATTATGCATCAGATTGAAGGCAGATATAGTTGAGCAGATGATTCAAAACATCTTAACATGGCTACATTAGCTCAACCAAAGATTTGGTACTTGGTACAGCTAGTAAGCAGAGTTGGTGTTTATAATGACTGGTGAGTAACATTCTCATTCAAAATAGGCTCAAAGCTGAAATGAATACTAGTGGCAGTAAAACACACAAAAATTATTACAGGGACAGATTATTAATTGATAAAAACTAAGTTCCACGCAGTTCTTTGCACAATACCATGTTATGACCTCAGAACACCATAGTGCATGATTTGAAAACTTATACATTTTGACGTTTGCATAACATATCCAGTTCAATATATGGCTTTTCTGAGATAGTAAACTGCTCGGTAGCTCACCTGGTACAGCACTGCACCATGTGGAGCATAGGGTATGATTCACAATAAAAGAGTTTCATGAGTTCACGCATACATATAATTAGCTGAAGTATGGTAATGCATATTTGGCGTACCGTCGGGGAGGCTTAGCTGGGAATGGCACGAACTAGAGTACTCCCCAACCGTTAAGTGTAGTATGAATTGAGTGAGGGAGATGGGGCGGAGGGAGGGATGTGATAAACCATCAATGATAGAGGTAAGTAAGCGTATGATATCATGGTGTTGAGTAACTTGAGTGCGCTCATCTGTGTTAATAGGCTAAGTATTGACGCGCCTCCGCCCGAACATGTTAATAAAACATCATTTAAAGACATGTAGAATCTAAAATAGCATGGTTTCTTCAGCAAATATATGTTTGTCTAAGTGCTGGGCTATATACCGGTTCATACCGAATACCAGTGTTTATTTTTATGATATGAATTTTTAAAATACCACAAAACCGGTATATGTCACTTAAACAACGTTAGGAACGCGACACTGTTTGAAAGGGGTCACTTTTCACTGGTGCATTGTGGTGAGGGAACAGCTGTATGTGCTACTAAGCGTGAAAGTTCAGAAACTGACGCTGTAGAAGTAGAACTAATAGAACGTGATGACAGAAGAACTCATCCACAATATCCACGTTGACCGCCACAAATATCCACCGCCCCCTGCCATCAGCTCCCGCGTCTCACACACACGAGCACGACTTTAGCACTAGATTTAGCAACTTTCAGACCCTTTTAGCAACCAGTTCCATAAAAGGTACATACTGACAAAACTAGCCAGCGACTTTTTTGGATAAACCTTAGCTACGGTTCAGTTGGAAGATTTCGCCAGTGCTGTCCCGCGAACGCGAGGTCTGACTTTCCCTGAGAAGTGTCACCTCTCTCTGCGTCTGTTTTGTGCAGTGAGCGGCAGAGAAGCAGTGCTTTCAGTTGGCCGCACCGCAGCAGACTCATCAATAAATGAGTACAAAACACAGTTTCCTAGCACCTGTCGCTTACTGAATTTTTGGAATTATAAATATGAGAGTAGTTCATCTGTTAATATCACATGCACTTTTTAGTTTTTTTTTTTTTAGTTTGTTACTCAAACGCAGGCAGTGCGATGCATGAGACAAAAAAGTAATATAGACAAAACAACCACATAGCCGCTCTTTAATGTAGACGCATGTTGATTTTATCAGATGATGCCGCGATTATAAATGAGAGTGACTCCTGGTTAACATGTATTAAAAGGGGTCGTGTTTAGTCACTATTTAGTGTGGTATTTTTTGACAATATTCACTCATCATGACGGTAAAATAGGGTCAATATACTGCAGTATTTCCTCTTAATCAGTACAAAATATGGTTAACACCTGGTTATGCATGAAAAAAAATACCGTTATGTACCGTGAAACCGGTATAATTTTGAAAAATACTGTGATATAAATTTTTGGTCATACCGCCCAGCACTAGTTTGTCTCATATTTGGTTAGGTTAGGTAGTATGTTCTTTTCAAACCTGATAGAGCATTCACCTTTTAGCACCACTCACTGGACATTTAATTTCATAACTGCTGTGATAAGTACATCAACAACCAACATAATAAAATGCTGTTGCATTGATCTCTTTTGGATAAATGTCACTGGACATTTCACATTTAAAGTGCTGCAAAATGTGCAAGAAGCAATGTAATATACTTTTGGCACTATTTCTGATCCATTTATGGACGAAAAGCTCTATAAACTGTGTGTATGTGTCTGTTTTCTAAAAGCTTTTTTCTCTCTCTCTCTCAGATTTTAAGAGTAACACTAATAGACATGGACTAAAAGCCACACATCTCCAATTCTTACTTAATGTGCTCTTTAACATCTTTTTCTTGGCTCATTATTTAACCAAATACCTAAATTGAAGGCATTTTCCACACAAAACTGCATTGAAATTGCAAAATAACCCTCTTTTATTTAAAACGCACATGACAGTTACAGTTTGAAATGTTTACTTTGCTGCATACTGCTTCATACCTTAACACTACTGTACTTTAGCACACGGCCCCTACCTGCGGAAAATGCTTGTTAAATCAGGTGGGAGTCATTAGGAAAGAAATCTGCACTCTCTGTACCTCTAATAAGAGGGTGAGTGGTATTTGAGAGGTGGAATGAAAGAGTAAATTAGAAAATGAGGAGAAACACAGGAGGCACAGAGTGAGGGATGGACTGAGAGATGAGGAGCAGTAATGGGGCAGAAATGAGGGATTGGATTACAGAAAGACTAAAGCTCAGACAGAGAGCTCAGGCCGCTCTATCTCCAGTCTCATTAATATGAGAGGCAGCATCAGATCAAAGAGTGGCCCGTCTGTCTGCGCTCAGCTCACTCAAACACCTGCATTAGTGCTCAATCTGTCTGTCCTCCTTGAAGGCGACTGGAGAATTTATGAAGGGCAGAGGGGAAGTGCACTTCCCTGTACCTTTCGCTCTCTCAGAGCAAGACATTGATATTTTCGCAGCACCTCAGTAGTATGAATGTTTCGAGGAGCATCAATAGCCTCTCACCTTCTCACCTCATTCGGTGGTGTTAATGAAGCTGTCAGTTTGCACTTATACTGTATTCATCTTCTGCGCTATACAGTACGTACAGGTCCAACATAACTTAAGCTCTTAAGTTAAGATCGACAACATGTTTTTTGTGGTAAAATGTCCATTATCACAAAAATAACTATGACTTGACCTTTATTTTTAGCATCTTTACAGTAATGCACTTACAATGGAAGTCTATGGACCCAGTGCAAAAGAGGATTTTAAAAGCAGAAACATGCTGGTAGTATTTTGTATAAATTGTATTAGTACAGATGTGCTATTTGAGCTTTAAATTTGCCTAAATTGTCCTTTTGAGGTGGGAATACCTTTCAAGTATACTGATACTGATAATTCCTGTGGTTGGATTTTTCTCTGTGTAAGCAGAACTTTGTAATATGATCACAGCATTGGCATTGACATATTATGACTTTTTTATATAACTTTGGCTATACTTTTCAAATACTATATGTTCAACCTTTATGTGGTGATTGACATTATGTGACAAATGCTGTCAATAAAGCTTAACTAAAAGTCTTTCATTCTTATCAGGAGGTCTGGGGAATCATTTTCCCCCATGTGCCTGCATGGCATTTTAAGTGTATTTTAGTTTTTTTTTTTGTATATGTTTTCAAGACCATGTCACATTGTAACCCATTTCACAGTTTTACCTCTAAACCACATTCTCCATTGCATTCAAGCAATTCACAGACAGTTTATGAATCGTTTCAAACAAATCTGGGTTAAAAAAATGGGGGAAATACAAAAATGTGTTTGCAAATCTGACAGCACTGTGACCACCACCACAATATGACACAAGCCAGTTCAGCACTACGTCAAGCATCACATCTTTGCCAAGGAGCTGTGAATAAGTGTTTCAATGCATCACACATACCAATCACTTTACTCAACAACAAAGAAAACAATTCAACAAATATCTGACAAGTAAAAGAGTTGATTTGTCTTTTATGTAGTTCTTCCTGACATCGATGGCAATCACAGCTTCTTCATTCCCTTTTCACTTTAGTCTCTAGTACACTAATGCAAGACCCTACTGTGTGCAATAGCTCAGACCCTGTAGAAGTTTTTAAGATTTTATAATATAAAAAGTGAATCAACTGAATGTGACATCATCTGGCTTTGTGTCTTGAATAGGGCCTAATTTTCATCTATTTAACAGACAGCATAGTTTTATCCTTTGTTAAGAGACAGCTGGTAAGTGCTGAATGAATGTTAGCGAGCTGCATCAAGCATTCACTGACATCAGTGTTTTCAACATATTGAGCATGTATCAGGAGGAAAGAGCATTTCTTCAGGGTCGTCTGCAGAACTGAAGGCAACACAATCGAATGAGCTTTGTCACAAAATAAACTAGAATTTGCAGAGGATTTTATGCTCAACATTATAAACAGACGGCAGCTCTGAAGGATTTTAATGACACTGAAAAAGAATATGGAGAAGAAACCAATTTTACTCAGCATTTGCTATTAAATTTTACAATTAATTACAAATAAATGGCATTGAATTAAAATTTTGAAACAGACTGAAATAGCATTTTTTGAATATGTACTCCAATAATCTTTGTTTTATACAGTATACAACTTTTGTCGGGTACACTGTATTGTGTACATGTATTGTTGGGAAGATATGGGATGTTGGGTGACTTTTTTTTTACATCTTTGGACTTTGTCAGTGTATATTTGTGCACCAGCAGCATGTATGCATTATTTTCTATTTTCATTTTCATTATTTTCAGTAGCAAAACTCAAAATTTGCTCTGCAACAGCAGTGCAAGCAGATCTAGTGCCCAATGACCAAACCAACTTGAGACTTGTCCTCACTGGAATCTAGTTATTTGTTCACTATGGATATAAGCCAAGAAATGACCGCAAACTTCCTCATAACACACGGTAAAAAACATTAAGTCCTATTTACGGTAAAAAAACGGCAGCTGTGGTTGCCGGAATTTTACTGTTAAAAAGATACGGTAGCAACGTTTTAGGTTTTACGGTTTTAACTTAAACATACAGTTAAATACCGTAATTTCATTAAATCATATAATGTTAATATACCAACCTATTAAAAGCTCTGAAATCTGTTTTGTACCTTTGTAACACACTGATAACCACCAAATGCAGGTGGTTATGAGAAAGTCACATGATGAACCAAAGCCTATCACAAGCAGCAGTTTTTAAATATTAACATATTTAGAAGGTGCACAGTGTCATTCACACAAACACTAAACACCATCATGGTAACCCACATGAAACTGAAATAATGCAATAAACATTCATTTAACAACATTAGGTGTAACACACAACCCTAACATACAAAATTGATAAGAAAAAAACTAAGAACAAACATTGGAAACAAGGAATTCTGGGAATGTCAATTTACGGTTATTCACTGTAAATTATACGGTCTTTTTCACTTATAAAAACGTTATACTACCGTAAAATTAATGTCCAATACATGTAATGTCTAATACAGTTTTTCACCGTATATAGTAGGGGAATTTACCGTTAACCATTTAACAGGTTTTTACTGTAGCATTTTCATAGTCTTTTACCGTTAAATTCACGGTCATTTTTTACAGTGTACTCAAATAAAACAGTAGCAACACAGAAGTCTGCCTGAACCCCCGCCTCCTGTTGTCAAGGACACCGTAACCCCCAGCAACACATCCACAAGGAGACCAGGTCAAGCCCATCCCACCAAAAGAAGCTTTGGCCTGCTTTCTCCAGCATGACTCTAGTACAGCTGAAACATTCATTACAAAACAGACCAGCATTACAACACACACACATTTAAACACTGATATCTTCAGAGCAATCTTAGCATACAGCTCATAGTAATGTAGGTACAGCGGCCATATGCTGATCGGATGCTTTGTACCTCTCCCCGGGGAGAAAAGCAAAACGGAGGTTCAGGTAATCCATAACACAGAATCCAGAGAGTGGATTTAATAAAACACAATTCTCCATATCGACTCAGTAAATCAAGCTGTTGGGGACACACGGGGTCCCTGTACTGTACTTGATGTCTGAATTATGCCTGCATGGCTCAGTGCACATTTATTATGTCAATGAAGCACACGTTTGCTAATGTTCTGTAATGGAAGCGATTATGGATCAAGATGTCTCATGGCATAAATCTTTATGACATTACAAACAGACAGGGTCCGTAAGATCATTCCTGTGAGTAAAGAAAAGGACCAGTGACATGACAATATTTCTGAGGTCCCAAACATTTCACTTGACAAAACAAATCATTCTTGCTTTCCACTGTGAAAAAGAAGTGTGCTTAATTGTACTGAATGTGCATTTGTAGTGTACATCAAATCTTAAACATAGATAAAAAATATAATATGAATAAAAGGCCACTCAAGCACACACTGTAAAAATCTGCTGTAACAAACTGCCAAATTCTGACAGTAATACATTGTTTTCATTAAAACAATGCCCTGTTGAAAAAAACACATAGTGCTGGTTAGGTATGTTTTGACACTGGGATGCTGGTTTATGCTGGTCCTTTGCTGGTTTGTGCTGGTCCTTTGCTGGTTTAAGCTGGTCCTTTGCTGGTTTTAGCTGGTCCTTTGCTGGTTTTTGCTGGTCCTTTGCTGGTTTATGCTGGTCCTTTGCTGGTTTATGCTGGTCCTTTGCTGGTTTTTGCTGGTTCTTTGCTGGTTTGTGCTGGTCCTTTGCTGGTTTATGCTGGTCCTTTGCTGGTTTTTGCTGGTTTTTTTGCTGGTTTTTGCTGGTTTTTTTGCTGGTTTTTGCTGGTTTTTTTGCTGGTTTTTGCTGGTCTTTTTGCTGGTTTATGCTGGTCCTTTGCTGGTTTATGCTGGTCCTTTGCTGGTTTTTTGTTGGTTTATGCTGGTCCTTTTGCTGGTTTATGCTGGTCCTTTTGCTGGTTTATGCGGGTCCTTTTGCTGGTCCTTTGCTGGTTTTTCTGGTCCTTTGGCGCTGCGCCACCGGTGGCCTTCTGCTGGGTTATGCTGTCCTTTTGCTGTTTTATGCTGGTTCTTTGCTGGTTTATGCTGGTCCTTTTGCTGGTTTATGCTGGTCCTTTGCTGGTTTATGCTGGTCCTTTGCTGGTCCTTTTGCTTTTGCTGGGTATCTTGTCTTGCTGGCAAAGGACCAGCCCACAGCCAAAGACACTTAAACCAGCATCCAAAAAAAAAAGAATGTCAAAAAAAAAAAAAAAAAAAAAAAAAAAAAAAAAAAAAAAAAAGAGGCATCAAAACATACCTAACCAGCATATGCTGTTTTTTTTCTACAGGGTGTACTGTAGAAAATAATGCATTCTGGGCAATAATTTTCACAGTAAGTAACTGCTGCTAATTTACAGCCAATTTTCTACTCTACTCTACTATATTTATGTATACGGTTTCGTACTGTAGTGCGCAATGCATTGTAGGCTGTCCATTTGAAGCCAATGACGTTTCACAGGAGTCTGAGTATGAGTAAGTTTTCGCCTATCCATGTTTGCGGCACTTGTGACATGAATATATGTGGAATAAAGAAAAAAACTAATTGAAGCAGAGAGGAGAGGGAACTTTGAAAGTGACTGCAATGACGAGCGTGTTCTTGTAGATCTGGACCGGTGACTGTGATGTGATGAACGGGAAGAACTGAAACTGAAAAAGCGGCGCCCGAAACAAACTTGCTCGTGTTCTCGGCACTTATGACATCCCGAATCTCATAAGAACGGAGCACGAAAATGACTGCAGCGAGGAGCACATTCTGTTCAAACTGGAGGTTGTCTGAGTGTTTTCTCTCACATCTAAATCACTCGAACGGTGACCGATGAGCTGGACCTAAACAAGCCAGAACGATGCTTGACAGTGCTTATAAGTGAGTGATTATAAACGCATTAACCGAAGAAGGTAAAATCCTGTCGATTCACTGTAATGCATAATTTATTCGCAACTTTCAGTGTTTATTAAAGTCTGTGCAAAGACAATTCAGATAATTGTTTCTAAACACATTATAAATGTTAGAAATGTAATGCTGAAAACATTCAGAGGCGGACAAAGTACTCAACTCCATTACTTGAGTGAAAGTACAGATACCACTGGTCAAATATTACTCCATTACAAGTAAAAGTTGTAAAGACAGATTTTTACTTAAGTAAAAGTACAGAAGTACTTGCTTTTAAAAGTACTTAAGTACCAAAAGTACATTTCATTTTTTATGTCAATGCACTGTTTTATTGTTGTATGTAATACTTGCAATACTTCTGAAGCAACTTAGAATACAATAAACCTACTGAATACACTGACTAGCTTGTAGTATCTTTGGAATAAAGAGCATTTAGAATGTAAAAAACCTATGGGGAAAAAAAACAAAACATAAACAAATAAATATATATACAGTGGGTACGGAAAGTATTCAGACCCCCTTAAATTTTTCACTCTTTGTTATATTGCAGCCATTTGCTAAAATCATTTAAGTTTTTTTTTTTTTTTTCCTCATTAATGTACACACAGCACATCATATTGACAGAAAAACACAGAATTTGTTGACATTTTTGCAGATTTATTAAAAAAGGAAAACTGAAATATCACATTGTCCTAAGTATTCAGACACTTTGCTCAGAATTTAGTAGAAGCACACTTTTGATCTAACACAGCCATGAGTCTTTTTGGGAAAGAAACAACAAGTTTTTCACACCTGGATTTGGGAATCCTCTGCCATTCCTCCTCTGCCATTCCTCCTTGCAGATCAGGTTGGATGGTAAACGTTGGTGGACAGCCATTTTAGGTCTCTCCA
Source organism: Sinocyclocheilus anophthalmus (assembly GCA_018155175.1). NCBI lineage: Eukaryota > Metazoa > Chordata > Actinopteri > Cypriniformes > Cyprinidae > Sinocyclocheilus > Sinocyclocheilus anophthalmus. Next base: position 87,296 of record JADLZN010000469.1, read on the forward strand.
AGATGCTCACTTGGTTTAAGTCAGGGCTCTGGCCCCCCCCCTGGGCCCCCCATTCAAGAACAGTCACAGAGTTGTTGTGACGCCACTCCTTTGTTATTTTAGCTGTGTGCTTAGTGTCATTGTTTTGTTGGAAGGTAAACCTTCGGCCCAGTCTGATGTCCTGAGCACTCTGGAGAAGGTTTTCGTCCAGTATATCCTGTACTGGCCGCATTCATCTTTCCCTCGATTGCAACCATGTCGTCCTGTCCCTGCAGCTGAAAACCCCCCACAGCATGATGCTGCCACCACCATGCTTCACTGTTGGGATTGTATTTGACAGGTGATGAGCAGTGCCTGTTTTTCTCCACACATACCGCTTAGAATGAAAGCCAAAAAGTTCTATCTTGGTCTCCTCAGACCAGGAATCTTATTTCTCACCATCTTGGAGTTCTTCAGGTGTTTTTTAGCAAACTCCATGCGGGCTTTCATGTGTTTTGCACTGAGGAGAGGCTTTCATCCAGCCACTCGGCCATAAAGCCCAGATTGGTGGAGGGCTGCAGTGATGGTTGATTTTCTACAACTTTCTCCATCTCCCGACTGCATCTCTGGAGCTCAGCCACAATGATCTTTGGGCTCTTCTTTACCTCTCTCACCAAGGCTCTTCTCCCCCGATAGCTCAGTTTGGTCGTCCCAAACGTCTTCCATTTAAAAATTATGGAGGCCACTGTGCTCTTAGGAAACCTTAAGTGCAGCAGAAATTTTTTAGTAACCTTGGCCAGATCTGTGCCTTGACACAATTATGTCTCTGAGCTCTTCAGACAGTTCCTTTGACCTCATGATTCTCATTTGCTCTGACATGCACTGTGAGCTGTAAGGTCTTCTATAGACAGGTGTATGGCTTTCCTAATCAAGTCCAATCAGAATAATCAAACACAGCTAGACTCAAATGAAGGTGTAAAACCATCTCAAGGATGATCAGAAGAAAAGCACAGCACCTGAGTTAAATATATGAGTGTCACAGCAAAGAATCTGAATACTTAGACTCTTTGTGATATTTCAGTTTTTCTTTTTTTAGTAAATCTGCAAAAATGTCAACAATTTTTTGTTTTTCTGTCAATATGGGGTGCTTTTTGTACATTAATGAGGAAAAAAAAATATATTAAATGATTTTAGCGAATGGCTGCAGTATAACAAAGAGTGAAAAATTTAAGGGGTCTGAATTTTCCGTACCCACTGTATATATAAATACATACATATTAACACCCCTACCCACCCCTCACAAAAGCAGGATGGTAGTGATCTCACACAGCTCTGACAGTGTGTGCACACATCTATGTGTAGCCATTCATCCACATTTGAACAGAGTGGACAGTGAAATCCTGTAAATACAGAGTGATAAGGAAGGGAAAAAATCAAACCTGCTTTAAAAACCAGCAACACAACTGTAGCTGTATACCTTTTACAACAGAATCACTGCTTTTAACAAAAAAGCAAAACAGCCAGACTTATTTGACATCAAAACAAAATTTTAAAAAAATGCTGTCTAATCGCTCTCGCTGTACTTGTGTTTTATTAGATGCAGCACAACAGTTCTTCTGTGGCTTTATAGGTAATATTTTCACCTACACAATTTAGCAAAATCAGACAATATTGTGTCTAATATATACCACAATATTAACTTCTTATTATTGAATTGTTGTAAATAAATATCACATTTGCAACTGGTCAGTGTTCAAAAAATGCTGGGAAATCACTTCATGTAGCCTCAAGAGTGATTACTGATAAACTGTCTGAAAAAAAAGAGAGTTATGTTTTAGAGAAGAAAAAAATCAGCCACTGGCTTTCAAAGCTGCTACATAGTAACGATTTTGTACTTCGAGGACCTTGATAGAAATGTAGTGGAGTGAAAAGTACAATATTTGTCTTTCAAATGTAGTGAAGTTAAAGTCATAAGTTTCCAGAAAAAATAATACTCAAGTAAAGTACCGATACTCAAAAAGTTTACTTAAGTACAATACTTAAGTAAATGTACTTAGTTACTGTCCGCCTCTGAAAACATGTTACAAAGACTGTGAACTATGTACAGTAGTTTCACCATTTTTGTGTTCAGGATTTTTTGGCCGGGCCTGAAATCATGTTTCGATGACGCACTGGAGCCACTGAGCACGGCCCCACCCCTAACACTATGATAACTAGAGCGCATAGCATCAGTGCCTTCGCCGCCACCCCCCCCCACCCCCCCCCCCCCCCCCCCACCCCCTCCCCCCCCCCCCCCCCCCACCCCCCCCCCCCCCTAAATCAACTCACGAGCTACTGTCATTACTTTTAGTTACTACAACCTACAGTTTGCTAGCTAGCTATGCCTTCGTCACGTAAATACATGTTACCTGGTTGCGATAATAGACAAAACAGCTTGGTCATCCATTCAGGTTGTAGCGGTATTTGACAGTCGAGAGAGGCGGCAGCTTTCCCGTGAGTGGGCGTCAGGGCCGTGCAGAGACCTTTGGAGGGGCAGGTGCTCAAAGTATAAAAGAGGCACATGGAACACGGCTTTTAATAGGGCTGTGCTCCTTGCTGAGACGTGTAGTGAAACGGATGCTTCTGTATTGCTAGCAGCAGCAAATGCCGTGACGCAGTTTTGAAAAAGAAACACAGAACATAAAAGACCATTTTAAGTTTAAAAGTTAAAGATTTTTTTCTTTGCACCTTTTTAATTACTCTGAAATTAGTTGTTGTTGTTGTAGAAAAAACTGAATTCTATTCTAATCCTGTTCTGAATTTATTCATTTTTTGAATAATAATGATAATAAAAACAAGATTGATAAGTATAATTCGGAGGATGAGAAAATCAGTATAAGCCTGTTTTACCAGTGTTGTGATAATTATTTTAACGCACTCTACGTTTTTTAAATACTGTAACAATAATAGTTCAAAGTATGAATAGATTTTAGTCAGAAACATAAAAAGGACAAGATCCCTCGACGCCCTTTATACTTTTCCCAATCAAACAGCAAGAAAGAAAGAGAACAGGCACTTTTGTTTATATTGCTGTGTGTAGAACAACGTTAGCTGCGTTTTTAATATTTAATTTTAAAGAAATTTAATTTCGTCCCCCGCACTTTATTCGGGCCGGTGTGTTCACGTAGAGGTTTCTAGATTTAAATTCAAAGAGACGGTATCGATAGACTTTGCATACTTGAACCCATTTTATCGTTTCAAATGGGAATGCAAATCTGGAGTTGCTGACACGCTCCATCAGTGGTTTCATTCATACTCAAAGCCGGAGGGCGCTCTCGCGCAGAAAGTCCAAAACATACTCATAGAAGTAATAACTTACAGTATGAGTGCAGAAAATCCCTAATATGGACAAAAGCATCCGGCTACCGCTGTAGCTGAGCTGAATAAAAAGCAGAAACGTTTTTACTGATGCGGACACGCTCCCTGCGTTTGAGAGCAGAGAATACAGCTTATTTTTTCAAGATTTTGATAACTTATTTTATTTACTTTGTGGGATTTTTTAAAATCATTCAAATTTGGCTGGGTGATTTGAAACACATTTTTCTGTGGTGTGACAAACTCGTAACATATTTAATATTGCTTTACACGGACTTTAAGGTTTTCAGAATGTGTATTTCTGGGGCACTCAGCCTGATGGTTTTGGCCGTCTAGTGCTCACTGGCGGGAGAAAAACATAAACAAAATAACTGGTCAAACTTGTTCTTCAATATTATTGATTATTAAACTTTTTTTAATTGCAATTTCGTTTAACCTTATAAGCTATATAACCGAGTTTGAGTTTGTATGTTTTTCTACACTTTTTCTTACGCAGATTTTCACGGTGCTTTTACTCTTGCATATATTTTTGTCCATTTTGGGTGTTCTTGCTTATAAATAAACGTTCACATTTTTATTAGCCTATTACTGTTGCCTGTGTTTTTACTGTAGTAACTTCCTGTGTGATTTAATGTCCAACCTATTTTAGGGTTCCTTTTTGACCCAGTTTTTTTTGCATATTGTAATTTGAAACAATCACAGAAACGTACTACATGTATTTTTTTTTATAGTAAATGGCTGTAAATTAATGTCACAGTATTAATACAGTATAATTACAGTATATTGCTGGCATCTCTGCTGCCAGCATTTTACTGTAAAAAAAAAAGAATACTGGAAATACTGTATTTCGGTAATACGCAGTGAAGCTATTTCAGTTTTCATATTGTAAAATTACAGTAGATTGCTGGTGTCTCTGCTGCCAGTATTTTACCGTTATTTTACAGATAATTTTTTTACAGTGCTAAAGAAAGTACACATTTTTAACACTATTATGCACACTTTAAAAAAAAATGAACTTTTACTTTAAAGTACATTTTATTATTAATAAAGAAGTAAACTTATATTGATTTGTTGACTAACATACTAAAGCACTTGACTACTATTTTAACCATAGTGTGTTATTCAACAACAAAAAAATGACATCCAAGTTTTAATATCTTTCAACATTTGGCAGTACATTTTAACCATATTTCAAAGACAACAGATGTAATAATGAAATTACATATAAAGTTGTACTTAAATCCTACTTGTCTTATTTACATAATAAGTACTTTTTTTCAAAGTCAGTGACCTGAGACAGAAAAAGAAAGAGGTTCTTGTACTGGAGGAAAATTAATACAAATTAAAGCTTGTACAAATATTGATCACAGATTGTTACATTTTCTGTGAGTTTGTAAGTGCATTGTTGTGTTGTTGCTTTTATGTGAGATTGTTGTTAGTGTGTTACTGTGCAGTTGCTAGTGTGTTCTGGGTGGTTGCTAGGGTGTTACAATGTGGTTGATTGGGTGTTTCTGAAAGTAGCTTAATGACCATCTCAAAAGAGCCCACCCTAAAATTTCTGTTATAGCCTATTCTGGTCTCTAAATATGACTCAGGTCCCGACTTTCAATATACCAGTACTAAAGGTCTTTCAGATTTTTCCAGATTATATTCCATCTTCCAGTCTGATCATTTAGAGAAGCAACAGTATACCTCTTATTAATAAACCGTATGGTCTGAGGTATCATTCACGACTTAGAGTTGGTTTAATACTCAGGGTTAGCATTTAGTTGAAATAATAACAATGCTGGCCTTAGCAAACACCACTATTTAAAGGCATGATTACACCCAAAAGAAATCAGGCAAAGATTATCCTCAGACCTACACACAAAAAAAAAACATGGACAGAGCGCCAACCTGCTCTACCCAGGGACCATGCAAAGGTGGCTGCGACACGCACTTGCACCCACACACACACACCACACACATGCCGTTGGTCGCTGTCACATATGCATGTCAGCAACAGTTATCACACCATCTCACATCCAACCTTCACCCTTTTATTACAAACACTGTTTCTTGTTTTTCTCTCGGCCAGTTTTACAACCAAAACCTTATGACATTCCCTCACCCTTCACATGCAAAAACCCAGAAAAGTCTATGAAGTATTGATGGAGAATGCATGATCACACTGCATAAAATATAGTTAGAGGACCAGTCAATGTGCCACCAGGACTGCCAATATGACCTCACTAATGTCACTGAAAAAAAAACACAACAAACCTAATACACCAGCATAACACTCCAGTATCACCAAAAAGTAAAATCCATCACACCCACATTATAAACTAACTAAACCAGCCAGAGACTAGAAGCGTTTAATTGTCTATTATGTTTGCAGTGTTTCCACTCTTTTTGATTTGAGAGACGATTTTAATAAAATTAAATAGGTGTTTTTGTCATGATAAGTGAAAAAATCTTCATACAGCTGCAAAAATACTAAAAGACTAAATAAAGCCGGATGCTTATAGCTTTATAAGTCGCAGGGCATCTGTAAATCTCCTTTTTGCAGTTTAAAGATTGCTCCACTTGCATGCCATTTTAGGGCCCCACTGTATGTATAGTCTGAGATAATAATCTAAAAAATATTTTTGAAAATATTATTTTAAAATAATACATCTAACACCTCGTGTACACTTCAAAATCATTACTCCATTAAAATTTGGAATAATACTCCAGACGTGTAAATGGGCATACTGGCTTAAACGTCTTTGTGATGACAAACACAACACATATCATTTTTGCATTTCCTTGCTCCGAAAGTAAGCTATTTTCTGCAATTTAATGCCATGTAAGAAAACACAAAGTATAGTGTTTAAGCCTATAGATAAAAAAAACCTATTCATTAGTAATATATTAGTAAAGGGGTCATGTGATGCTTTTTTAAATATCATTATTTTGTGTGTTTGGTGTAACCGAATATGTTGACATGCTTTAATGTTCACAAAACACATTATTTTTCAAAGACTGCACATTATTGTAGGTCCTCTATGCCCACCTCTCTCAAACGCTTCGTTTTCAACAAAGCCCCCTCCTTCCGACAAGTGCAGTCTGCTCTGATTGGCCAGCTGACCCAGTGCATTGTGATTGGCCGAACACCGCAAGCACTCGTTGGAAATGTAACGCCCCTTTCCATAATCGTGAGCGTCATCTTTCAAAATAAATGTAAGGACAGAGCCCGAAAGGGGAACAGAGTCTCATGACAGACACACAGTGATGAAGCTGGTATGTGTTTGCAGTACACAAGCCACGGTTAAGACAGCTGACTCCACTGTGATGTGACCCCCTCTCCCCCTCTCTCTCTCTCTCTCTCTCTCTCTCTCTCGCTCTGCTCTCGCGCTCTCTCTCTCTCTTCGCTCGCTCGCTCGCGCACACCACACACCCTCGCTGCGCAAAACTCTCATTTGAACAGTCAATAGCAAATACTTAAACTAATAACAAAACAGTAGCTGATTCAGAAGCGCCAGATTGTCATAGCAAAGTCAGAATTACCTCCTCTCCTAGGTTCACGAAACGGTCGTCCATAAAATGCATTGCTGTTCTGCTGTAAGTAATCTTAAAGATTCCTAAATGCATCTACTTTCAGAAGGCCAAATAAAGTGCTTTTGCTTTTGCCTAGAAACACAGCGTCTCTCTGAAATGGCTGCTTCAACACTAACTGCTGGTTACTGAAACCACGCCTTCTTTCTTTGCGTGCACATTTGGGCGGCATTATGCAAATATTTCCACATAGTGAGGTAGATATGTGGGGGCGTGTTAGAACGAGCCGTTTTAGGGGGGCGTGGCAGAGTCTTAACTTTGATAAAGAATATCTCTTTGGTTTTGAGACTTTAGTCTTTGCAACTTCAGGGATCTTATCTATGCACAATCAGCTTGTAACACTCCAAAGAGAAAGGAAAACTTGAAATCGCATCATATGACTCCTTTAAATTAAAATACATCATCATAGTCTGTGAAATGGATTCATTGTGCATCAATCAATAAATAAATGTAAAAATACTTGAATACATAAATTACATCTGTCCTTCCTCTACTGTGCTACTCTAGATCAGGTGAACAGGTAAGTTATATACAATCAGCACCAACTAAACACAATCTCAAAATGAAGGATGACACGCCAACACAGAACGGAGACAGGGCACACATGTCCAAACACAGAGAAGAGAGCCGATAAACAAACAGAGAAGTGTATGTGAGCTGTGTAAATACCTGTCTTTCTGCTGAAGAGAGAGGCAGACAGCATGCCACACCTGTATCTCCATGTGTACATGTGGTGACCTCACCTGATACCATCAACTCCTGACTGAACACACACACATGCAGTATATGCACAAACCATCCGTCTCTCTCTGACATCCTCAGTCATCATCCGTCTCTCTGATAGGTGGGTAATTAATCCTGACCAATCAGGAGCTCAAAACATATTGACAAGAGTGTACAAAGATTATGGCTGGAAGGAGGCCATGAGACTGTCTGTGTGTGTGTGTGTTGCATGAGGTCTCTCTGACCCAGGTCTATGACATAACAGCAAATGGACAGAAATTGTTAATCAATCAGTGACTCGGATTACAACAGAGCTTGCATCTGTAAACAAATAAACACAAACAGACACTTATGAAATAATGCGTGGATATATTTAAGCACAGTATATTGCAGGTCTTAAACACATTTCTAACATTTTAAAGATGCTGATTCATAATAAATTATCAAATTATTTACTTTATATACCCTTGTGAAAAAGAAGTGTGCTTGACTGAACTGAATGTGCACCTGAATGTGTCAAAATTAAACTTTTACTTTAATAATCTCAAGTTAAACAATTTACTTTAAAATACATTTCAAATAATAGTTTTAATAATATTCGGTAACACTTTATTTTAAGGTGTCCTTGTTACACGTACTTACTATTATAATAGCAATTAATTATGCATAATTACATGCAAGTAACCCTGAGTCAAACCCTAATCCTAACCCTAACATATAGTAAGTACATGTAATTCAATATTATTACTCAGTACTTATATGCATAATTACAATGTATAATTAACAAGGACACCTTAAAATAAAGTGTAACCTAATCTTCTGTCATGCTTTAAAGAAGTACAATTAGACATACAATTTTAACTGTAGTTAATGATCAAATATTTAAAAAAAATGTACTAAACTGCAACTTCATTATTACAAATGTGTAATTACCAATATATTGAAATACTTGACATACAAATTGGCATATGGCAGCACACTTTAACTGCATTTAAAAGTAATTATGAATTATATATATTGATATGAATATTTAAGTGGGTCAAAATGTGCTCTAAATTTCAGCTAAATGCATTTTAATTTAATCACAGTTAACATGTAATTGAGTATCCAAAAACATTCCATTCCATTTGCACTTCAGTATATTATTTTAAAGTGTAGTATTTCCATAATATCATATATTTTCTTTACTGTATGTATACTAAAGTGTACTCTTTTACAAGGATGTGAAATGTGTCTCTAACTGATACTTAAATAAATACATTTCTCACACTAAGTTTGTCAACTGTTGACTGATAAATGGAAGTATTTCTTAAAGGGCTCATAGGACGCCCATTTTCCACAAGTTGATATGATTCTTTAGGGTCTTAATGAAAAGTCTGTAACATAGTTTGGTTAAAATTTCTCAATGGTAGTGTAAAAAACAAATTTTTTCCTTGTCAAAAACAGCTTTTTTCAGATCAAGCCGTTTTTGTAACATTTTCCTTTAAATGTTAATGAGCTCTGCTGACCCCGCCCCTCTCTTCCGAGCTGCTCTCAGAGGGACTGTTTACTTTAGCCGCATTCATCGTGAAACTTGCTAATTAGCACATTATTAGGAAAGGCGATTTGCAAAGATTCATTACAAAACATTATACTCACTTCTTCTGTAGATGAGGCTGGATCATGAATGATTCGCGCGAACATAGACGCATTTATGTAGATCGGAGGCGCATTCCCTTCAGAAACAAATGTAATCCACTGCGAGTTCAGCGGCTCAGATGTCGGGAGTAAATGACGACTGCTATGTTCATCATTACAACAAGAGAACACCTCAATCGCTTAGGAGTCATTCTTGTCTATATCTGCTCCAACGGTGAAACAATGGCGGACTGATGACAGTCACTCAGGGCGGAGCTAAGGTAAGACACCAGTCCAGTCTGTGCTGAAACGCTACTGTCAATCAAACTATCGTGGGAGGGGCCTGTCTGTGTGACGTCACACAGACAGGCATCTGAGATCGGCTCGATTTGAGAAAGGGGTAAAGATTTAAGTAGATTAAAAAAAAAAACACTGGGTGGATTTTTATCATTATAGGGTGGTTGTGTACACACTGCCAACACACATTTCAGTTCAAACAACTTGTAAAAGTGCATGCAGCATCCTATGACCCCTTAAAGGTTGTATTTTTAAAGCTGTACCTAAGTTGGTAATGTAGATATCAATCTCTAGTCAAGCGTAAAACATGTACATGCACAGAAACCTATGAATATTAATGTGACCATACTGGAATACTAATGAGATCACAAAGGATAATTTAATACAACTGAATAATTTATGCACACCGCATTGGTTCATCATTACAAGCACATTAAATTTCAGTTAAACAAACTCCTGTATATCACCAAACAGCACTAATAGGTGTGTGTTTGTGTGTAAATGCACTCATCATAATGCAGATCACAGTATGTACTGCACCTCTTGACCTGAACAGACATCCAAACAACGTCTTTGACAAACAGGCTATCCCATAATTTCACTCAAACAGAGCACTACAGGCCAGTGTCATGGACTGATTCAAACCATTTAGACTGAATAAGGACAAAAACACAACAGTTATGCACTTGTCTTTATGCTAGAACACAAACACACACACTGCAGTTAATTACTAATTAATGAGGAAAAAGATGTACAGCGTTGCACTGGCTTTGATATGATGGTTTTATTTCATCTTGATTTGAAGTGAAAAAGCCTTTATGGTCGTGAGAGACACTGTTTAGATCAACAGGAGACTATTTATACATGACATAACCATATATTGTATGCGAACTTCAAAACAAAGGGATACCCGCGAGTCTGCAAGCTATTATATGAATGAGAGAGAAATACATATGCTTTTCATTAATAATCAGTCAATTCTCTGATTGTTTTCATCACAACATCTCCAGCTGGATCTCTTTATATTTCGTCAACAGCCGTGTTTTCTTTCTAGATGAAATCCATCCAAAATACAGTTAGCCAACAGTTACGGATTGCTGAGGTAGTCTTAAAAGAATTGGAGATTTATGGCTAAAGTATAGAGATTGATTTGCTTTATTCCTGTAATGTGGTGTTTTGGGTTGTGTTTCTTGTCCATGTTTTCATGTCTTTAATTTTGGAGTTTAGTCATGGTCCCTGTTTGTGTCATGCTTCCCTTGACCTCATGTATTCATGCCATTGGTTCTCTTGTTCATTGTGTCATGTTCTGATTGGTAGTCTTAGTCATGCGTCTTGTTTCCCATTGGTTTGTTCATGTCATGTGACCCTTCTTGTTTGATATAAATAGCCATCATGTTCCCATTGTACCTCATCGTGTATTGATGTTGTTACTCTGCTGTTGGTGAGTCCTGTTTATGCCAAGTCAAGTCTGTTTTAGTCAAGTCTGTTCATGCCTCGTCAGTATGTTTTAGTCAAGTCTGTTCATGCCTCGTCAAGGCTGTTAGAGTCAAAGTCTGTTCATGCCGGGCAAATTCTGTTTAGTCAAGTCTGTTCTAGTCAAGTCTTGTTCATGCCTCGTCAAGTCTGTTCATGTCAAGTCTGTTCATGCCTCGTCAAGTCTGTTCATGCCTCGTCAGTATGTTTTAGTCAAGTCTGTTCATGCCTCGTCAAGTCTGTTCTAGTCAAGTCTGTTCAAGTCAAGTCAACTCTGTTCATGTCAAGTCAAGTCTGTTCATGCCAAGTCAAGTCTGTTCATGCCTCGTCAAGTCTGTTCATGCCTCGTCAAGTCTGTTCTAGTCAAGTCTGTTCATGCCTCGTCAAGTCTGTTCATGCCTCGTCAAGTCTGTTCTAGTCAAGTCAAGTCTGTTCATGTCAAGTCAAGCCTGTTCATGCCTCGTCAAGTCTGTGTCGTTAGTAAAGTCGTTCATTCCTGCGTCAAAGTCTGTTAGTATTCAGTCTGTCTCGTCTAGTCTGTTTATGCCTCGTCAAGTCTGTTTATGCCTCGTCAAGTCTGTTCATGCCAATTCAAGTCTGTTTTAGTCAAGTCTGTTCATGAGTTGTCAAGTCTGTTCTAGTCAAGTCTGTTCATGCCTCGTCAGTATGTTCATGCCTCGTCAAGTCTGTTCATGCCAATTCAAGTCTGTTTTAGTCAAGTCTGTTCATGAGTTGTCAAGTCTGTTCTAGTCAAGTCTGTTCATGCATCGTACAAGTGTTCATGCCTCGGCAAGTCTGTTCATGCCTCTCAACGTCTGTTCAGCCTCGGTCAGAGTCGTTTAGTCAAGTCTAGTCTGCTCATGCTATGTCTGTTCATGTCAAGTCTGTTCATGTCAAGTCTCGGATTATTGTTTGGATCACCTTTGTAAATAAACCGCACTTGGGTTCTTCACTACACTCGCCTTCAATGGACTCTGAATTCGTTAAATTCCTTTACACTTTGTTAAACGCAAATGTAACAGAAAAGAAGCTTAGTACCAAAATCTCATGATCAGGACGGCCCAGACTTTAAAATATTGATAGAGTTGAATAATCTTAGTAGAGTTGCAGACATATGGGCTCCCTGGTGCAATAAGTAAGATACACATTAGCATGCTTTCGCTACAATAGCAATTATCAGCAAGAATACACTTGCTGGGAGGGACCCTAGAAATATAGATCATTTTTCCCATCTGTTATTTTATTTTGTCAAAAGTCCATGTTTTTACGTGATTATTTTTCAGGATTCCTTTTTTTTCAAGTTCATTTTCTGGATTACATTTTAATGGTTAAATTGAATTTTAGTAATTAAAGAGCATGTCTAATTAATTTAAACTCCGGACACTTATACAATTTAATAGCAATTTATTAACCGTTTAACAAAAACACATTTTTAGTATCCTGTTTTTTTTTTTTTTTCCGGCCGGGGCTAAAATAAATGAAGGCATTAAAGTAAAACATAATTTAATTTATAATCAAAGGGGATTATTCTCTAATGTTTTAATATAATTTTTTTTTTAATACTTTACTATATTTTATATCATCATCATTGACGACAAACATTTCTACTGTCAGAATAATTTTCTGTCACCATTTGTTCAAGTTTCAGAACCAAACTTTTTATTTTGACGGGTTGCCAAGAAGACGTTTCTGTGTGTATATAATATGACGATAGTTTTTCTCAAACTAAGCCGCAAAATGCTCATGAAGTAACTCTCAGAGCAGCTGGAGATGAATTTCATGTGTTCATGTCGTCATTTAGTGGGACAGCAGAGGCTAAAAACACCGCGAGCATCACGCTTCAGTATGTGTGTAGTAAACGAAACCGCGCGTCAGCTCCATGCATTCACACTGACAAAATAGTCTATATCGCAATTTTATTTAAGTGTACTGGCTCTACTTTTTCATTTATTCATCCAAAATTCTGCAAAATCTGTGACATTCCGTGTTATACAGCAAATTCCATTTTTTTTGACTGGATTCCGAGATTCTGTCCGTGTTTTCTGCATCACAGAAATCATAGGGCCTTAATTTTAAGTTCAAACTGAATGTAATGTTTATACTTGTATATGCTTTATATATTTTGAATATGTTTAAAGTGTTCTGTCAAATGTACCGAGCAATTTTGGTTATACATTTTAGTTTAATGTCATTTCTATTGAAACATATTTGTAGTTACACCTTGGCAATGATGATATCTTATGAAGATATCTAAATATATTAACTAAATGCAATATCGAATAAAACACTACAATAAAAATTATAATCAAGTACATGTGCTTTAGTATGTTAGTCAAAAAATCTAAATAATTGTACTTCTTTAAAACATGACAAAAGATGATTAAAATATGTTGACTTTCAATGTACTTTAATGGAAAACCTTTAATTTTTACATTAACATGATTACAAAGTGCACTTTTTAGATGTGTACTGCTTTTACACATTTAAGCACGATTCTTTTTCCCAAGGGCATGTATCCACAAAACACCACTGATCTTCAGTATGCCTGACATCAACATAAAAACCCTAGAAAACGGAATCCCAAATGGTCACAGGAAATGCATTTGAGATGTGTGTTAATACCAGGTGTAAACTCTAATCTGTCTCTGCTGACCACTTCTGATCGGACCACCTAGGATAGATGTTACTACCAGGTGTAAACACAGTAAGTACAGTCAATGAACTAGCCAGACGTGTATTCTCCTGTGTTTTAGAGAATCTTTTTCGCTCAAGAGGAAACACAGGAAAAAAATAAATTAGTTCACTGCAGCTGTTGCACCAAAAAACCCCAAAACAAGACATCTTATATTCCCTTCAGATGGTAAGATGACTTCACGCAAAAAAATGCATTCACACATTGCCTGCTACAAGCTCCTTACAAAAGTACAAGGGCGGTACCATAGTACAATATACTGTATCATGGTACTGAATGAATACCTTTTGATGTACATTGCTATTTACAGTACAGTATATTTCAAACAAAACCATGTACATGTCCAACATACCATGTCATCTTCATTTTTAGTAACAGCAGTATCTTACACAGAAATTCACCCAAACATAGAGCTACTACACAACAGAAAATCAAATATTCCAGAAATAATTTCAGGGAACATCCATAGTGTTCTCTGACCTGTCATGAACAGCTCCAGTCTGTCCTGGAGGCCTCAGTAACACTCGAATGCTCTAGCTACACGAACAGGACTGTCAACAGTAGATGGAATGCTCCAGATCGCTCCTCATTAGTTTTTCCTGCTGTTGAGGAGCAGATGTGAAGCTACCTGTGGGAACCTGATATCCCAAGTGGGAATCAGTCTCGCGGGGAACGCTTGTTATCCGCAGAGTCACTGTCACCACTCATTAGTGCTACCCTATTTCTGAGGCTTAACACACACACACACACACACACACACACACACTGAACTGCACTACTATCTGTTTACTGTATGTCAAATATTCATTAAGAATGAATGCTGACTGGTGTTAACTGAGATAAATGACAGCACATTTATTCTAGATAAATGTTAATTTAATTCTTCTCAATTTCATATATGAAATTGAGAAGACTGAAATGTATGTAGGCTGCTCTGCTCCTCTCACTAGACTAGCTACATTCCAAAACCTATTTAATGTGTTTCATGTGCTTGGATAACAGTAGTTTGGTGATGCTGTACAGTCCCAGTAAAGTATGCCAGATTGTGTAATCTGCTGTATTCCAATCTAAAACTTTCTGGTCTGCAAGAGAGGGGAACTGTGCGGTGCAAGCAAGACAAGAATCTGCATAACTCGCCTTCCAAAAACTCCTGCATCTGTAGATGAGTTGCATGTTTATTTTATTTTATTCATCAACTGATTTGCATAATTCATTTAGTAGACAAAACACAACAGCTGGGTTTCCTGAATTAAAAATCCCATTACTTTTCTTCCAAGAGTAATTGATTTTTAACGATTCCATTGCAGCCTTACAAGACATACCTACTGTGAGACCTATTATTAATCGATGATACATGCCTTTGTTGACGCAATCAACCAGGGTTTCTTTTTTTTGTTGTTGCTAAACTGCATACCCATGAATCCTAAATATAAAAACCCACCAACTGGAAACTAGAGGCAAACAAATCAGGATGAAGCAAGCGAATACGGGAAAAATACTTTTAGAACCAAGACAGCTGAAATGTGATAGTTACTGTTGCAGTAAAACAATGCAAGTGTTTTTTTAGTGAATCCCCCTTGATTAGAGAAACACTGATTAAAAATATACTTACATTTTATTTAATACTGGAAAAGGGGATGAAAACCGCTAAATATGATGTCACTCACTGATCATTCAGTGCTGAGCTGTCATTAATTTATACATACGTATTATGCAGGTGATTTCCCTGAAAGTCACAGAGATTAAAAAGGTGAGTTCTGGAATTCCACCAAGTAGCTCACAATGCCACTATCACAAATTGAATCTCTTTTGTTGCCATGGTAATATGAGTCGATGCCCATTTGAGAAATGGGAATAGCTGACTACTGGAATTACACGCATGCAAAATTTCACTGTCTTCATGAAAACTAATTGGACACTAATCAGATTCACCGCCCCTCTACTAAGGTCCTGACTAAGGGTGAAACCCCCCAAGAGAGGAGAGGAAGTAATTAGTCATTTGGCAGTATCACTGTACAGCCAAGAACACAACACCTCTGACACAAAACAGACTCCTGAAATAATAAGCCATGAGAGGTAATGCATTACATGAGTAATATCACTCTCGTACTCGAGCGATACCGGCTCTATATCAACGGCTGTGATTGCCTCCGGTACGAGTACGAGAGTGATATTGCATTTATATTGCAAATCACTGTTCACAGGCTTGCAGTGCTTTTGACCGTCTTTTGGCGAAAAAAAAACGTGCCAAAAGTGTAAGCGCGGAAAAATGGAAGTCAGAAGCATGCAGATCATATTTATTTTGCGTTAGCATGGAGCTGCAGTTTCACAATACATGAATTACACTTACGAGTAACCGTAAAATTCTGCAAATATTTTTTTCTTGCGCTTGAAACACGATTTACACCTTTACAAAGCTTCTGTTGCGCATGCAAATTTAATTTACGCTTACAGTCTTATGTACACTTCCACAACTCTTACCCTGCATATGCAAATCTTTTGACGTCATTCTACCTTCATAATTTATACAACAGTTCGACGGAACGTGTGAAAACATTAAGAAACAACGGAGTGCTTAATAAAATCCTCTTTTGTGTAGAACTTCTTCCTTCCGCCACGGATTCAAAGCTAAAGTTGACAGTTAAACATACGTCTCTTTTAGAATTCGTATCAAGGGCATGTACTGCTTCAGTTAAGCTTGGCTCACACTATAGGATTTTTAGCCTGATTTAGCCCCAATTTTCCCCTCCTGAGAATCGGAGAAAAAATCTTGTCGAGGACCTCGATCGGTCCCGATGTTCGGCGCGGATTATCTAGTAATGTGAGGCATTCACTGATCGAATCTTGCACCTCCCGATCTGCTGGCACACAAATCGGGGACGCCCCGATCATATCAAACATATTTGATATTTAGGATTTAAATCGGGATGATGACAGCTATATAATTTACGTCAGTACTTTCACAATAGCCAATACGCAACCGCAAAACAGCTGCTGTACGGCCCACTTGAATAGTGGAGATGGAGGGGAAAAGGAGGGGAAACTACTTCTTGCATGTTTTATAGTAACAGAACTGTCTGTATAGGTCGAAAAACATATCACAACCGTAAGGAGAAAGAGAAGCACTGGAGTGAAATCGCCTCAGTTTTGAATGTGCCGGTGTAGAAAGCAGTTTGCACGCTAGCTAACATATGTAAACATCACTGAAATATCAATGACGATCTGCTGCGTGAGATCACGTGAGGCATTCCCTCTGGCATGATAATCTTAATATCTTGTAGTGTGTGACGCACCATGATTTTCGAATCTTGTAGTGTGTGCATGTTTAAGTTTTGAGGGAAGATAATCTGCAAAGATTCTCCTTATGTGTGTGCTGCAACCAGATTTCATAATCGGTTAGGTTATTAGTGAGAAATAATGAGGTTATAAGAGAGAAACAATGCAGCAAAACGTACATCCAAATGAGAGAGAGACGTTTCTTCTTATATTAACTAACATACTCTACGATTAGCTCAGTGAATAATTAAAAAAAACATAGACCCGGCTAGAACAAGCGGAGTGATACAAAATTGTGAAGGGCGTTCCTGTAGCGATACCAGTACAATATCTCACGGTTCTCAACCAATCAGATTTGAGAACCAGAACGAACTGTTGTATAAACTGATTTTACCTTGATTGTTGGGTATTGCTTGGTCTAAAAACCTCTTAAATGTGGTAAATTCAATAAGATAACAGCTCTAATCCAAATGATTAAACTTTGGTGTGTAACTGGTCCTACATGTGGCCTGTTGAGGAAAGATGGTATACTACATTTCCAAGCATTCAGATTTACAAATTTCCCCTGGGACATGATAAAAATTTTTTTTAAATCCCATTGAAAGAGTCATATCTAGGTAACTATTTAGTAACCACTCTATCATCTACCTAGTAATGTCAATCCAGGCTCATTAAAAATATGTGCTTGTGGCAATGTTTCTGCAAAACCAATATTAGGCCGTACATTATTGCATGTTTCATATGGCAGTTTCAAATTGAAATGTCCAGTGAGTGGCGCTAAAGCACGGGTTCAATACGTGAACCCTGGCATGTTTTTATTATGTTGATATAGGTACGTATTGCTGTGTTTTTTATTACGTTGCTTCAGGTACATATTTTGGCAGTTCAGAATTCAAATGTCTGGTGAATGTTGCTAAAAGATTAATGCTCTATTGTGATGGAAAATAGCATACCCCCTTCACCAAACCCAGCCCTAAACATACCCAATAGTGTTAGCGAATGTAAAAGTGATTTTTTGACTTTTGAGCTGTTTTGGCAACCCATAGTTTCACAGTATTTATACCAGAGTGCTTCACCTCTCAAGTGCACCGCTGTGTTGCGTGAGCTACCGAGCAAACCAACTAGAGTTAGAAAACCCACGCATATGAACCTTCATATGTGAAACTAACATTCAAAAGTATCAGTTTTCAAACCTCACAGCATGTTAAAATTGTTTTGAAGACATAATATTGTGCAAGGAATTGTGTGAAAATTAGGCTTTCTTAATCGAAACTCTGGTGTGTAAATTATAATTTGTGTGAAAAGCAATGAACGTTGTCTGAGTTTTACTGCCTCTAGTGTTAATCAACTGGAAACAGCAGTGATTCATACATATAGGTAGGTTTTGTTTGATGTTTTTTTTTTTTTTTGAGTTTTGCAAGAACAATGTTGGTACGTATGTCACAGTTTGCTTAAGCTAGTAAAGAACACGATGAAGAAGAGTAGTTCAATCCACAGTCTTTAATAATTCCACAGGGAAACAACAGAGAAAGTCCAACAGAGCAGAGCAAAAGCAAATCCACATAAACTAAATGAAAACACAACAAAAGAAGTCCATAACTGTGATAGTACTCCACCCTCCAGGAAGGTGCGACCTCACGCCATAGCAGGACGCACAAAGGAAGGAGGGAGGGGGTTTGGGAGGAGGACAAGACGGTGGCAAAGTACAGGAAGAGAGGCAGGCTGATGACCAGGGCGGCGACGATGAAGGGAGAAGTCAGGGTGGAGGAAGGGCTGACGACTCCAGAGTGGCCGACTGACAGCGGCGGAGCAGGTGGTGGAGGATCCCGGGGTGGAGACAGAGAGCCATAGATCCAGGGCGATGGGGAGGATCCAGAGGGCCAAGGCGGAGCAGATGGCTCAGGCGATCGAGGCGTAGGTGGGGATCCGGAAGGCCGCAGAGGACCAAGGTGGAGCTGAAGGGAGGGAGGTGCACAACAGAGCAGGTTGGACGGATCGACGAGGCGCAGCCGGAGGATTGGAGTCCAGAGGCGATGGCAGGTCGACGAATGACCAAGGCGGAGCCGGAGGGACGAGGGAGCCCGGCGGAGCTAGTGGACTGCCGGGCCACGGCTGAGAGGAGGGAGCTAGGAGCCATGGTGGAGCCGCTGGGTCGAGGTGGAGTCTGGGACTCAGAGGCTGGAGGCGGAGACAAGGGATCCTCCAGCCACGACGCCAATGGAGACTGGCAGACCTGCGGCAAACCCACATCACAGATGGTGGGCTGTGGGGCTGACAGGGGACAGCGGAGGCAGTGGTGAGGACTGATGAAGAGGTGGTGGGAGAGGGAGGCTGGGTGGGAGTTCAGGATGCTCAGGGGGCTTAGGGATGGTGTGTGCTGCCCACACACACCAGATGGACACTCCCAGCACTAGGAGCGCCAGCGATAGGGGAACGAACTCCATGGCCGTGATGGGGCAGACAGAGATTTCAGACAATGGAAGAAAACTGGGTATTTCAGAATAAAAGTCTATTAAATCTACAGAGTCCAGTGGCAGCTCACCCCCAGCGGTGGTAAAGTGGGCGGGGCATTCCTCCATCCCCTCGCTCTCCACTGTATCATCCATCGCACCTGGTCAGACGATCCGTGAGGCTCTAGCTCTGGGGCGATCCAGATCCTCAGCTCAGTCGCTCTTTCTTGCGATGGCTCTTTGGTCACGGCGGGCTGTGGGTCTCCGTCTGCGGTGGGCTCTGGCTGACGTTCCGTGCAGTGGGGTGACGGTTGACTGGGCTCTGGGTCCGGAGTGGGGTCGGCTGAGACCGAGGGTGAATGGCGAGTCATGGCTCACCACCACCCACTCCACGAAGGCAGCAAAATCCCCTCGAGGACCGTCTCCGGACAACCGCGCTCTGCACCTGGTCGTTGAGGCTCACGATGTAAAACAAGCAGAACGCGTCGTCTGGGTAGCTGGTATAGTTGGAGATTTTTAAGAAAAGTCTGGTGTGGCCCTCGAGGGTGAGTTCCCCCTGCTCCAGCAGGAGGAGGAGGAATTTGGGGCAATCCATAACAACAACAAAAAAAACTTTCAAAAATGAAAAAAAACAAAAAATGAAGGGAAACACGCGCCTAACTTTTTGTTTTGTTTGTTATTCTGTCACGGTTCGCTTAAGCTAGTAAAGCGCATGATGAAGAAGAGTAGTTCAATCCACAGTCTTTAATAAATCCGCAGGGAAACAACAGAGAAAATCCAACAGAGCAGAGCAAAAGCAAATCCACATAAACTAAATGAAAACACAACAAAAGTCCATAACTGTGACAATATATGTCCTGTGCGGAGTAATATTTGTGACAATTAGAAAATATGTTAAGTTTTGGTGAATTGATGGAAATTTTATATGAATTCATCATATGAATCTCAATTGTAAGTTTTTGTACGATTTCTTTACACCCCACAAAAAGATAGAGCTTTTTATTTTCTAAAAATGTTACATTTTCAAATGAATTAAATGACAGAAATCCATACAAAATCTCCATCTCATAAGAAATGCTACTGTTACTCAGGCGATGTCATATTGAAGCCTCTTTGCTGTTTGGAGTTAATGGGCCTTGACCAAACACAGGGAGGGAGAGGACACATGCAGAACATTTTCTAAAGGAGAGAGAGCATGTGTTTGCCCACACTGACACTTAACTTCACTGCCCTAGAGGATAAATCTCAGATGGGAAATAGGGCAAGGTTAAATTGAGCCAGTGCGTGTGTGTGTAATTCAAAAATGTCACACACACCTCACAAAATCCATTTTACCCACTGCGCCCCTCGCCATTGGTGTCAATCATCTGGTAACAGGGCAGAGGAGCGTTCACAACCTGTCAATCGTCTTTTCAGTAATTCCTCCCACTTCATGGAATACTGGAAATCTCCATGGAGATCTCCATACAGCAGCGGTCTTCCCCATTAAGACGAGGAGGAGGATTATCAAAGACTGTTGTGTCAGAAAATGCCAATCCAGACGGTCAAACTCCTGAATAATTTATGTTATGAGATGAGCCCTTCCGGAAAATCGCTTTTGACGTGATGATTAGTGAAAATGCTCAGTCATCCAGATCATTCTCTTGTAGAATTTGCTCGTTAGCATATGGAACATGTTTTTCCAATTTAGTTTGAGATGTTGGTGTTAGCTGACTGAGAATCTTTACAGACTTCATATGACTAATGAGGGGAAGTGTACAGGAAACCTTGCATACAAGACTGTAACCCTTCATCCCTAACAGAAGACACCTGCCATCCACTGATAGAGAGCTTACAAACCATTCTTAACTTGAACAAGTCAGACAAGTCAACTTCACAACAACATTTAACAAAGCATGTTCCTGTAGCTCAAACAGTAGAGCATAGTGCTAATGCCAAAATCGATGACCAGGGAATGCATGAACTAATCAAATTAATGATATGCAATGAATGCAATGTAAGTTGATTTGAATAAAACCATCTGCTAAATGCATAAAAAAGTCATATAATTCACAAGACACCCATGTGAAAAAGAAGTGCGCTTAATTGTATTAAATGTTCACTTAGTGTACTTCAAATCTTAAAAGTAGGTTTGTAAAAAAAAAAAAAACTGTACTTGCATAATAATAAAATATGAAATAAAACACCACTTAAGTCTACTTAAAGAGAGACACTTTTATGACTGTTTCTTAACTCCCATATATTTAAAAAAGTGCAATATGTGATAATGTCAAGGTAAAAGTTTTACTTTAAAGTACATTTTAAATTTACTTAATAATCTAGTGTTTACTTAATAAAAGAGTGTTTTAAGGGGTTATGTTTTAGTAATTTTTTTGTTGTGCTTTAAAGAAGTACTCTTATTTTGATGTAGTACATAATTGGAATTTTAACTGTAGTGTGTTATTTATATTAATATAATTTTTTTAAATATTGTAATACAAAAAAAGCAAAAGTGTATCAGTAAAATGTGTAACGGCAAATATATTAAACCACAACTTACTAGGGGGGTTTTTTTTTTTGTTAAATAGAACTGAAGTATATTTTAGTTTAACAATAAATGCTTGCAAATACAATCAGCAGTACAACGTAATTATTTCAAAGACAATGGGAAAACATTTTCACTAATTGCAATAATATGTAGTTAGTCAACCATTTCAATATGTGGTATGTGTTATTAAATGGTAGTGACACACACACACACACACCATACATACTTAGATATATATTATATATATATCTATATTTACCCATATATAATAAATTTTTTTTTTTAAACCCCAAACCTTAGGTCTAACCTTAGGACATAACGATCATCAATGTTGTACTGTTGTACAGAAGTACTTCTGTGCGTGTGCATCGGTTGTGTGAGCTCAGAAAACCGTATATCAGAAGTTTAAATTAATATTGTTTAAAACGCATGATTTCAGCGTGATTTTGATAAACATGATAATCAGAACCAAAATAGATGTTTTTTAGCAGGTACTAGCTGTAATGGTGCAGCTCTATTTTGGAAAAGGGGGGGCGGGGAACAGCAGCTCATTTGCATTTAAAAAGACAGGCCCGAAAAACAGCGTGTTTCTGCTTCCACTCCAAATAGGCATTTTCAAAATTATATAATAAATGATCTGTGGGGTATTTTGAGCTGAGACTTCACAGACACATTCTGGGGATACCAGAGACTTATATTACATATTGTAAAAAGGGGCATAATATGTCTCCTTTAAAACATACAAGATATGATTGCTGAACTTTTATCAGGGAATACGATTCTCAGATCAGTGTATGGAAGCCCATTGTAAACACAGCATTCGGGACCAGTAACTGTATGGGGAACAGTGCCCCAGTGGTAAAAACCATTCAGAACACCAATCTCATCTCATAGCAAAACCCTGGCAACCACCCACAATGAATCAATTTATTCACAGATCGTGGTCGAACACAAAAAAATGTGGCAATTCGGCAAGCGATGGTCATTCATCCTTAGAACATTTGGTGATCACAAATAAGCGATTTTGTAATGGAACACTTGACGCAACACTAATATCCAACATAATGCAAGACTCACTGTTGTGCTTCAATAAAATAAAGTTTACTCTAAATCAATCAGCACTGAACAACATGGCCTCGAGCTGTTGTTTGTGTGTGTGTGTGTGTGAGATAAATCGAGTGTGTTGTGTGTGAATCATGTAGGGCATGATTTGACAGGATAAAAGACTTGTCATTACTGAAAATCAAACCCTGTTGTGACAGTCCTGCTCTGAGATCAGGATCTGGCTCCATCATGACACTCTCCCTCCAGCACACACGTGTTCCCTGTAAAACTCAGTCTGCCGCCCATCTGTCGGCCGAGCGGCTGCCAGACAGCGGGCACTGATCTGAGAGCAGCCTGACTCTGAGGCTGAGATCATATAGCGGTGAACAGAGAGAGCTGGCCACTGATGTAAGAGCATGTGCATGCCCAGGCATAATGTTAGAGCATAAATGCTTTAAAAGTATTAGTCTATTACTATAGCTACATAAATATATTAAGTAAGGATAATCTTTTAATGAAATTATTTGGATTCAAAACAGTTCCTCACTGACTAGTCCCTCAAGTCTGTGAGACAAGGCTTTCTCAGAGGTTTAAAAGCAGAATTGTGACATTTATATTTTTTGTTAACACTTATTAATTATCACAAACAAAAATGCTTTTGATAGAGCTCAAGTTATTGTATTGAACCTGGAATATTAAGCAGAGATTCCAGGCTTTTTTGTCAGCCAAAAAACCTTTGACCTTTCCTAGAAAATTGTGTTTCACAGAATAACAGAAATCACTGAAAGCCTGAAATGCTGTCATTGGTGGGGAAAGAGTTAATTATTAGGTTTAGTAGCTTCTCATCAACTCACAAACCCACTGCATTTGCCTAATGAACCAGCAAACAGCAAAAATCCTGCTTTGGGAATCACTTATCCAAAAAATGCAAAAATCTCTACAAACTACAAAATTAACACATTTGACACTCACAATTAGAACCAGTACAAGAAACCTAGGGAAGTGAACATACAAAACAGCTACTTCACTAATAATAATGTAACATCTGGTGTCGTTTTTGCGAGAGCCAAAGCACAAGATTGTCAGCATTAATCAGTAGACTCCAAATAATGTGACTAACAAACTCAACTGTTTTCATATATTCTTTGTGTGTAGTCTTTAATGCTGCTATACTCAATCATAAAGCCACATAAAAAACTGTGTGAAACCTAACAGTAACAAAACCAATAAATACCTACCCAAGATCTTTGATTTTTACAAGAGTAAACAAATGAGCAACAAATAAATATATGGGTTCACCCTGGACCACAAAACCAATCATAAGGGTCAATTTTTTGAAATTGACGTATTTATACGCATCATCTGAAGCTGAATAAATACGCTTTCCATTGAAATATGAATAGGAACAATATTTGGCTGAGATACAACTATGTGAAAATCTGGAATCTGAGGGTGCAAAAAAAATCTAAATATTGAGAAAATCGCCTTTAAAGTTGTCCAAATTAACTTCTTAGCAATGCATATTACTAATCAAAAAATACATTTTGATATATTTACGATAGGAAATTTACAAAATATATTCATGGAACATGATCTTTACTTAATATCCTAATGATTTTTGGCATAAAAGAAAAATCGATAATTTTGACCCATTCAATGTTGTTTGGCTATTGCTACAAATATACCCCAGCGACTTAACACTTGTGGTACAGGGTCACACACACACACATGCTCGGTAGCTCACCTGGTACAGCACTGCACTTGCAATGTGGAGCACTCGGGTTTGAGTCTCATGAAAAATGAGTCATAATAAAAGAGCTCAAATACTTGTAGAAGCAAGCTAAAATGACATGGCTGCTTCAGCAAATGCATTTTAATCTCACATTTGCTTTTGCTGACAGTATGGGTTATGGCTTTTAGTGCCACTCACTGTATATTTCCTTTTGAAAGTGTCACAAAATGTGCAAGAAGCAACACAATAACATTTTGTGGCCCCAGGTATGTTTTTCTAAAGTTTAAGAGTTTCTGTCGATTCTTTCTTGTGGTGGTACTCTGGAAGCTGAACAGTTAAATGGATGTGCAGGTCTTGTTTAGGGAATCTGCTAGTATTTTTCTTTCTCTGTTCTTTGTTGGCATCTCTCTTTAGAGCAGGTCACCCTGTGAGATGCAAACATGTCTCAAATCTCAGTATAAACACCTTGCGAGTGCTGTGGAGGATATACTTAACAGATGTTTCTCAATAAACCCATCGTAACAGCCTCCAGTAGCAGACCCCTCTCAGAGACCCACCTGTGCGACACAGCACTGGCAGACCACCATACAATCAGTTGATAGAAACGCAGCAGCTCAGCACGAGTTGGCACCAGGCTTTCACTTCGATATGTATGTGTGATGCCTCAGTATATGTGATACAGCCCCGGATTCCCTCTGATCACGTTTAGAGCTCCATGTCGGTGTTAAATAAAGCAACACCTGCTGTCTTGTTGCAGTCATTTAACTCCCACGTTTGTCTCCAGGGATGGATAGGGCTGCTGGAGAGATCAAGCGAGACTCTTCTGTCGTAGGGAAGCTGCGAACAAGCGTTTAACCACCTGGCCACTCTCAGTAATTACTATAACAGTTTCAGCGCTTCAGCTGGGATGAATCCAGGATGTTGCATTTGATGTTTTCATATGTTGACTATGAACTCTGATTCAAATGTAGCGAGTGATGTTTACTTTTAGGGTTTGATAGTCAATTAAATGAATCAATCACCCAGAGAGAAGTCTTTCTTCATTTACATTTTGTGCCAAACCTGATTTGTACCCAAAGAAATATTTAGGCCAAAATATATGATTTATGTCGAGAAGGGGCAGATCGATAAGTTGTTGGCAGATATTTCACTAGTGAATATTTCAGATGCAGTGAATTGACCCTTCACCGGGAGTTTGATTGACAGGCATTCTGACCAATCATAATGCTGAATCTGCCATTTTGTCCGAGAAACAAACCAGACAGGAGTAGATTAACGTCTGTGAACTTGACTCCACGGTTGAAACAAGATACCTTCTGATGTTCATTCATGTTTATTTTGCGAGAAAGAGATGATCGGTTCACGTATTTATTGTTTGAATTTCTTTTAAAAATTACAAAATATGAAAGCTGACACTTTTGTTTTATACCAGAAGTAACCTGCTCTGTCTTGTCTGTCAGCGCGTTGTCAGTATCCTCTTTGCTCTGCAATGTATTTTTGCACTGTGTGAGAACATGTGGCGTGAGAGCGCCATGGCTTGTCGGACGTAGCAACAGTAACTAAGGGGGGCGGATCTTTGCGAAGGGTCAATTATACGAATAGGCAAGTTTATGCAAAAATGTAGGTAGAGGCACATCTTTCCAATGACCCTGTGTTGGAAGTAAATTATATTTAGAAGGGACTTTTAGATTTAGTGTTTGCTAATATTACTACTATTTATATGTGGATTTGAACAGACCACTAACCCTAAAAAATAAACTAATGTAACTCATTGATGACTTTGTGATACAGACATTTTGTGAGGTCTGTTAAGGAGAGTTGTGGTATTACTTTTCTTAATGATCAGACTTGTAATTTGCATCAGGCAAATGATATAACAGCGGAATCTGAAATCAAAATAACTGGCCTGAAAATGTATTATAACATAACATAAAGAATTGACTATATACTTGAATTTCATGAGTACAGTAGACTACATATTCAGCTAGTGTTCACATGTCATTTGAACACACAATACGGACACTGCCAACAAGCAAAAGAAAGAACGAATGATGGAAAGAATTATATTTTGCTAAATTAAAGGTAAGACTAATTCACTTATTTTACAATTACACTGTTATAGTGTAAATTGTTTGTGGTTGGCAGACTCTCACATTAAGGAAAATGTACAAAGAGTTTATTCACTATATTTTCAAAATGTTCCTACTTGGCCTCTGAAGGTAATAATGTGATATATATGATATTATAATATATATATAATAGTATTATCTATATAGACCTACTTATCTCCAATTTTTTAATATTTATATCAAAAGTGCACACTAGTCTATGTAATATTTTATTCCTTCAGCAGAAGATCCCTTAAATCCCTTTCCAAAAAATAAAACAGTTGCCAATGAATAATGTTGATGATAAACATATGGACTTTATGACAATCATTTTCATTTGATTTCCACTGTTATCTTGTAATTAGAAATCATGATGCAGCTTTCATGCCGTTGCAAGTTAAAAGACAAAGGGCAAAGGTCTGTCTGTCAGCTCATGGGAAACATCTGTCTGTCTCTGAGTCTCTCTGAAAACCATCAGTTGCACATTCATTGTATTGTGGGGTAAGATCACAAACAAGGTTCAAAGTCACCATTCTGCTTTTTTGTTGTCTGCTTTGTAATTATCTGTGAAGAATGGAGGTCTTTTTCTGTCTGTTGTCCCTTATTGTCTTTCAGCCCTGTGTTATTTACAGCCTGGTCACAATGAGACCGCAGTTGACCCTCACTGGCAAATACTGCGGCTACATTACAGTGGCCCGGCCAGTGTGAGCTGCAGATCAGACTCCTACATCTCAGGGTCATGAGACAGAGCTTTCTCATCATAAAGCATGAGAGAAATTACACACACACACACACACACACACACACACATACTCTCTGAATCAGAGTGAATTTTTGGAAGCTGGTCACAAGAAGCCAAGGAGATGTGCAACTCATTTACAATGCAACTGAATTACACACACACACACACACAAAAGATACAGCAGCAATGATGAAGACCCATATGATCTTAATTCAAAACCACTACTGTGAATATCATGAAAAACATCAAGCAACAGTCCTATGTAATTGAAAAATAAAACAATTGAATTCTCGTTACTATGAATGAATGAATAAATAAAATTGTATTAAAAAATAATGTTATAGTATTATTTAAATTGTAAAGAATATTTAAACAGGTGCAAGAAACTGAGATTAAAAATGAGATGCAGATGAAAATGATCACATTCATATATATATTAAAGTGTCTCCCTAATAAACTAATATTTGAATAGTACAATACAGCTTGATGCAAACTGTATAACGTTAATCAAATGTATAATAAAATAGGTTACAGTTAATGTGACTGTGAAATAGTAAATCATAAGATCGCTTTCAACTTTATCCATCTTCCTATCATCTTGCTTAATTATTTTATGACAGTGGTGGCTATTGGTTACCATAGTTTTATCTAAACGATAACATGTAATAAGTAATCATATACTACTTATTGAAACATGGTGAAGGGCCATAGAGTAGGTGCAATATATATACATACGCAGGTGGGACTCATTCACTGAGTTGCCCTACATAAATTAAGGATGAGATATATTAAATGTAGCAGGTCCTGTCAGTGAATTCAAGCTGGTCAAGCCGCATTTTCCACAGTAATAAACTCATTTAAATTGCAATGAGCCTTGGCTACAGAAGCAGTGAGGGGTGATCTGACCTGCTGAGAATCATAAAAATACATCCATACTCCTATATACTACACACAGAGAAACAAAGAATGTGTCAGGGTTTTGCCCTGACACTGGTTGTTTTGTTTCTTGTGTCTATGTTGTCTTGTGTGTCAGCACATGGCCTAGTTGATTGTTTTTCCCAGCCATGTGCTTCTTTAGCCCCTCCTCCTGGTTTCCTCATTACCACACCCTCTTGTTAGCCCTCATTGAGTCCTTGTTAGTGTAATTGCTCTCACCTGTTCCTTGTGTGTTTTCCTCCCTATTTATAGTGCCCCTTGCCCTATTGTCTTTGTTGGTTTGTGGTCATTCTTTCCCTCACTGTGTTTGTGGATGATTATGTGTTCCTGTCTCGCTGTCTGTTTGATCTTGTGCTCTAGTCTTGTCTCTTGTAATTCTATGTTCTTGTCTTGCTTGTTTTTGGATGCGGTCTGTTTTTGTCCTTTTGCCTTTAATTTAGTATTCATTTAGTTCTCTTAGTCCTGATCTTTTGTTTTCATTTTTTGGTTGATATTTTAGTTATCTTGCCTGTCTTGGAGTAAATTGTGTTCCTGTGGAGCTATGTTTTGTCTTGTTGTGGTGTTAGAGTTCCTGTCCTGACCAGTTCCTGTCCACTGGTTCCCTTGCCTGGTGTCTGGGGTGCTTCAGAGTTTATGGTCAATAAGTATCTGAGCTCAGCTCTCTGGTGCCTTGCTCTGGTCTCTCTCCCAGCCTGGTCTTGCCGTCTCCTCTGCTGCTATAGTATTCTGCCAGTTGATGTCTGAGGCTGTTCCAGTGGCCTTCCCTAGCTATCTCAGTTTAGTGTGTTCCTGTTGTGGTATCACTTGTGCACCTCACTACCCTTTTGTATGGATCTGTTTTGTCAATAATAAACCCTTGTTACTCACACTGCAATTGGGTCCTCCTGACAGAATGCCCATTAACCCCCCAAAAGGCGCTTTTCAAAGTCTCATATGCTGCATCTGTTAGAAATGACAGAGGAGAGCCGTGTTGATGTGTGGGAGTAATATCACCAGCCATCATCTTTACTGAAGTGAGATTGTAAATGATGCTCGAACAGAGGAAATTGTGAAAGCTGAGAGTGACTGAAGTGCAAGTGAGCAGCAGAAACCCAGAAGCGGCAATCTAATGACAGAACTGAACAGATTTCCTTCGAGAGCCTTCAAACCAGGACATTCCACCACAGTCAAGACCTCAAAAACACACACAACAGCTAATAGAGACACTTAGAGAGAGTCAGAGGGGTACGTGAGGACACAGAGATTGTGTCTACCACCGTTTCAGCTTTCATAATAGAGTTAAACGGATGCCAGCGGCCATGTAAACACAGCTTATAAAAAACCTCTGGGGAAAAGGGGGAAGGGGTCAACAGCATATGAAGAGGTGTTGCTGGGGAAATTAGCACGTTGCTGATTTGGTGCTAAATGTGTTAAACGCTGGCATATTTCTTCACACACTGGCCGGTCTCCTCTTGTGAGGTCTGTGTGTGTCATCTAATGAGAAATGAGCATATGTGTGTGTTTCTAACCTAGCCATGCTTTGGGAAATAACGCAAAAAAAAAAGTCCCACGAGATTAGCCAAATCTTGAACTAAACCCTCCTTTTAAGGAAATCTTCACATTTTAAAACAATAAAAGTCTGCCGTAGACTGCGCACAGTGTGTTCACTGACTGTCTGAATATTTGCACACACAAATATCAAGAGTTTTTTTATTTTCACAGCAGTCTATCATTGTGGTATTGGTTTCCCATAACTTGCTTCTAAACGTAATGTAAACACAAAACAGCAGGTCTTCTCCCTTCTGAAAAGATGTGCTTAATTATAATGAAAAAACAAATAAATAAATACTGTACGTGCAGATAATAATAATAATAATTCATTACATTTATATAGAGCTTTTCTAGGCACTCAAAGCGCTTTACATTGTCAGGGGGTATCTCCTCATCCACCGCCAGTGTGCAGCATCCACCTGGATGATGCAACGGCAGCCATAGTGCGCCAGAACGCCCACCACACACCAGCTCATTGGTGGAGAGGAGACAGAGTGATGAAGTCAATCAGTAGATATGGGGATTGTTAGGAGGCCATGATGATCAGAGGCCAATGGGCAAATTTGGCCAGGATGCCGAGGTCACACCTGGGATTTTTAATGACCACAGAGAGTCAGGACCTTGGTTAACATCTCATCCATAATGTAATTTTACTGAAATAAAAACAAAGGGCCAAATTTGTAATGCCAAAGTTTTAAATTACATTTTAAATCATTGTTTTAATAATCTTTTGCCATGCTTTAAAGAAGTACATTATTTTGATGTGTTGACTAACACACTAAAGCACATTTAAAGTAAGTTATCATTTTACCTGTAGTGTTATTCGATATTGCATTGCAAAGTTAATATATTTTAAATGTACTAAATCACAACATTCGGTTTGTACTTACGTATATAATTGACATAATATGTACTTCTGTGCAAAATGCAACCTAAAAACATATACAGTAAGACACACACATACACTTATCCACCAAAACATACACACTTGATATTAGTGAGGACATCTCATACGCACACCAGTTTTCATATCTAGACACGGATATGTCATAGAGACATGAGGGTGGGTTATTTTGATGTGGACCAGTAAATAACTACCTAGAAAACCTTACAATCATACTGCAAAACCGTGAAAACATGGCAGTGAGTTTTACACAGCACAACTCACATTTTCTTCAGAATCTTGTTAGTTTTAATGGTCTTAATTAAACAATTCACACCATTCCTGGAGCACATTTCACACTTGTCACTGTCAGCCTATTAGATATGTAACAGTGTGTTTGACTGTGTTGAATGTGAATGTCTTAGGGAAGCGTATTGCCTTGTCATCACATAGCAGGGAAAGCATCATGGATAATTCATTAATTCGGCCTGACATTTCCCTCCTCTTTCTCACTCTCTGTCTCTGGCTGTCTCTCTCTCACTGGGCGGTAGTGTTTGTTTGCTTTTGCTCTGTGCTCCAGGAGTCTGAGGGTAGACAAAAAATCGTTGGCATTAAGTTCAGTCTTCTGTTTGTGTTTTTATCCCAGTTATAAATCCTGGAGGAATGTTACACATTCGTCTGGACTGATGCTTCGAGAGGCATTTTTATAACAAGCTTTGCACCCAGTTTTTAGAGTATGAATACACACTAATCATATTTTTTTATTATTATTTGTAGTTTATTAGTACTGATGACACAAATCTTTGAAATCCAGCTGTGGAGTACAGATAAATAATATTTAATTTAGTCTTTTTTCAAAGTCAAAAGGTATTTGCGCCTTTTTTGTCTCACAATTCTGACTCTTTATTTCTCACAATTGCATGATATAAACTCGTAATTCTGACTTTTGTCTTAGAAAAATGTCAGAATTATGAGACAAAAGACAGAATTATGAGATAAAAAGTTTAAATTAATTTTTTTTTTGGCAGAAACGGGCTTCCATAGACATCTTTATAACCCAGACTACATTCAACATAGATAACACTGACTCAAGACACAGAACAATTGTTTATTTATTTTCTCTAATAGTCGCTCATTTTCTCTCAGTCAACTACTTGAGTGGAGCTTTTCTTCAGAACGAGCTGCAGAGATGTTTCCTACTGCATGTTCATTCCAGACACTGAAATCAATACCTCATCTCTCCATCACTGAGAGAGCAGAGAGAGAAGGATATAGTGTCACTCATATATACACACATATAAAGAGCAGCAGGAAACGTTTCAATTAACCCTCACACTTATGCTAAAGGACGCTGGCTCTGTTCCAAACACTAGTGGGCTACCTGTTGTCTATTGACTAAACAGGCAGCTGCCCTCTAAAGCACAATGCTAACCGCCAAAAATAACCTCATAAAGGACTCATTAAAAAAAAAAGTCTAGACAGAATTAGACAGCAACTCCACAAGCAGAACAAATTAGTTTGATGTCAATGTGATGAATATCACATTGATGCACAATTAAAACATTTTATCTATTTATTTTTATACTTTTTGGTATTGAATGAAACTCAACTTGCTACTCCCAGTACCAAAATCATTTATCGTTCATAGGCAACAAAAATATATTTAACAAAAAACATTAAAATGTGTTAATATTACCATGAACTGATACTGTCATATCCTAGCTATGCACACATTAGATGGCATTTAAAATATACCTTTATAACTTCAAATGTATTACATGCGCTTTAGTATCCAACACATCAAAATAAGCTTGACAAAAATGATTAAACAATGGTTTAAAATGTAACTAGCCAACGTGTTGCGTGAGATTCAAGTAACAATCTATGGACGAGATTATAACTTCACACAATCCTCAGCCCTACATTCAACACACAGCATCTGTTTCTACACTCATGCTGAACTCAATGAACACACAGAAGAACAAAGGAAACCGCCACTAATTAGGCCCATGAATAATAGCAGAAAGGGAAATGCATGACTCATCCTAAAATCACTTTCAGGAAATATGCGGTGATAAATGGCATACAGTGACTGTGAAAAATCTGAATCAAGGTCTCTGGGTTTTTCCCACCACAAATATCAGAATACAGCACCACAGCGTGCTCCTGCTGATGAACACGAGCAGAAAAGGAGTAACGTAGCAGATTCTTATTAAAAAAAAAAGTCAAAGTGACAGAAGCAATGAAACAATGGCCTCTGCACAACAATGCCAGCAGAACAATGCGAAATGACTGAGAACAATACTTTATTTCTGCTAATGCACCATGGGAAGGCGATCTATCCATATAATGGCTTATAGCACAGCTATTGTTTGACAGACACATTTTTGATATATTCTGTAAGTAACAAAGTAACACGGTAACTGTCTGCAGACAATCTTGTAATATCTTATAAAAATTTGACTGGCTTGAAAAAAAAAAGCTGTTTTTAAAGAGAATGTAGGGAATATGTTTGTTTTAAAATGTGCTTAATGGATGTTTAGTTGTCATATGACAGGAAAACCATGAAATACAGAGCATCCCTTTAGACATGCATGAATGTGTGTCAAGGCCACTCAATTCTCCAAAAAAAAAATAAAAATAATCATTCAGATATGGCAAGCTTTTTATGAAGATGCAAGTTTTATTCAGGTCAAATGCAGTAACCCCCAAAAAAACATGGTATTCCTGACTCAAAAAATTATTATATTTGAGAATTTGTATTTTGATCTGAAAAAAACGTTTGAAAATCTTTTATAAAAAATTATAAAGTTTTGTACACTCATACTGTCACGTGTATGTTCCCGTTTAGTTCCTGTTTGTCCTTATTTGGTACTTCCTGTTCCAGTCCCCACTTAGTTCTATTAGTTCCAGGTGTTTCTCATTATTAGTTATCCTCCTCACCTGTCTGCCCCCTCGTTATCTGCCCTATTGGTTTCTAGCCCATTCTGGTCTCCCCCTTGTCCTGGAAGTGTTTCATGTCTACGCTTTGCTACGTGTGTGTTCCTGTTTCCCTGGATATTTTTAAAGGGGTCATATGATGCTTTTTTAAAGATCATTATTTTGTGTATTTGGTGTAACAGAATATGTTGACATGCTTTAATGTTCAAAAAACACATTATTTTTCAAATCTGTACATTATTGTAGGTCCTCTATGCCCCGCCTCTCTCAAACGCTTCGTTTTCGACAAAGTCCCTCCTTCCGACAAGCACAATCTGCTCTTATTGGCCAGCTGACCCAATGCATTGTGATTGGACGATCACCGCAAGCACTCGTCGGAAATGTAACGCCACTTACCATAATCACAAGCTTCATCTTTAAAAATAAATGTAAAGACAGTATCATAATGTATAGTTTTACCATCCTTCAAGCCCGGAAAGGGGAACAGACACAGGAATGAGCGTACCACCCAATGATGCAGTAACACCAAGCCAATTAAGAACAGCTGACTCGACCTTTGATGTGGATGCCTGTCTCTCGCTCCTCATCTCTCTCTCTCCCCTACTCGCTCGCTCGCTCGGCGCACTACGCACACGCTGCGTCAAAAACTCCGCATTTGAACAGTCAATAGCAAATACTTGAACTAATAATAAATCAGTAGCTGATTCAGAAGCGCCAGATGGTCATAGCAAAGTCAGAATTACCTCCTCTCCTAGGTTCACGAAACGGTCTTCCATAAAATGCATTGCTGTTCTTTTGTAAGTAATCTTAAAGATTCCTAAATGCATATACTTCCGGAAGGCCAAATAAATTGCTTTTGCTTTCGCCTAGAAACACACAGCGTCTCCCTGACATGCTGCTTCATCACTAACTGCGGTTACTGAAACCACGCCTTCTTTCTTTGCGTGAACATTTGGGTGGCATTATGCTAATATTTCCACATAGTGAGGTAGATATGAGGGGGCGTGTTAGAACGAGCCGTTTTAGGGGGGCGTGGCAGAGTCTTAACTTTAAAGAATATCTCTTTGAATTTGAGAATTTAGTCTTTGCAACTTAACAGATCTCCTTTATGCACCAAGAGCTCGTAACACCCCAAAGAGAAAACTTGAAATCAGAGTGACCCGCCTTAAAGTCTACAATTTTGAATTCGACTCTGCGTCTCCTCGTTCCTCGCTCCGTGCTCCTCACAGTAGCGAGCCGTGACAGAATTCCAGATCACCAAAAAGTGAGCGGCATCTCTCCTCCTCTTTTCCGTTTTTGAAAGTTTTTGGGTTTTCTTATTTCTCTCATGGAAATAGCCGCTCGGTTCTCCGCTCTAGCCCACAGGGATCTTCCCTTCATAGAGTTCACCTGGGAATTCTCCTGGCTCGCCACTACTACGGTGTTGGACGACGCCACAATTAACTCTCTGTTCTGGATCGGGGCCAACTATCATCGCCCTGTGGACCTCCCAGACACCACTGGACTGAGCTGGAGGGAAGGGATCCTCTGGTGTCTGGAGAGTGTCCATCCCCAATCCAGAACAAGCTCGCCGTCAGGCCCGCTGGCCTCTCCTACGTCAAGCCCGCCGGCCGCCACTGACTCAGGCTCACCGGACGCCGCTGACTCAGCGCTCTTGGACATGGCGCTACCTCCAGAGTTCTTGGCTCCTTTCCTCACCCCAGAATCCGCTCCAGAAAGTTCTCCTTCATCTCTGCTGGTCCTGTCCAGCCCTCCTTCGTCTTCTGAGTCTCCTTTGTCTCCGCTGG
Organism: Sinocyclocheilus anophthalmus; assembly: GCA_018155175.1. Taxonomy (NCBI): domain Eukaryota; kingdom Metazoa; phylum Chordata; class Actinopteri; order Cypriniformes; family Cyprinidae; genus Sinocyclocheilus; species Sinocyclocheilus anophthalmus. Next base: position 122,944 of record JADLZN010000469.1, read on the forward strand.
TCCTGTCTAGCCCTCCTTCGTCTCCTGATTCCCCGAGTTAACCAGCCCTCGCACCTCCGATTCCCTCAAGTGCCCGCTCCTCCAGAGCACCCCCAAGAATTCCTAAGTTTACCCAAGAAAATTTTGGGGGAGCCATATGCCCGTGGCCGAGCTGGCTAAAGTCATGGAGGATCAGCTATGGCCTCCTGAGTCCCCTGATCCGCCATGGCCTCCTGGACTGTGTTACATATGTGTAGTTACACAAACATTAGAGCTGTAGATACTATGTACTAATGTGTACTTACACTGTGGTTATATACTATGTCCACATCTAGTTACTATAGTAAGTACACGGGTATTAGCCACAATATAAAGGTGGGACCAAAATATATGTCAATTCAGACAACCCAAATACAGGTTTTCCGCCCTGATTATTGTTGCCTAATACTATCACCTCCCAACAAATGAATGAACACAATTTTCATGTAGTTCACTGACCTAGTAGTTTGATCCATTTTCCAGAAACTCTGTTTTGAATGCCCAATGTATTTGAATGTGACCCCTTTAAATCAATTTTAACAGTGGAGAGAGCAAGCAATGCCCTTACATGACAACACACCCTGCCTACGCTGCTCATTTAGATTCAGACCACACCCTTCCATCTTTTTTTCCGCCCCATTTTCCCTGTCACTCATTACCAAGGTACCACTCATTGCCTAACAGCATGCCTAGCACGAAATGTCACCAGAAGAAAACCATACCGAACCTCAGAAAACACAACAAAACATCATTGTCAACACACAAGAGATATTTGAATTTATAATCTTAGATGTGGAAATTAAGAGTTTGATGTAATCTTCATAGCATAGACTAAGTTCATATGTCTGAATAATATTTGTGTTATTGTTAGCAAATGTAAGTAGCAGATGTGTGTTATATTTTTGCTATGTAGCATTGTTTAAAAGATGGTTCAATCTGCCCCGGCTGTGTGTGTGTGACAGCTGTGGCCAGTGTTTCCTGGATTGTTTGACCCCACATTAGCCAAACCCACCAGTTTACATGTGAGGCCCACACACACACACACACACACAGCCCTACACACAGATAATGTTACTGTGTCACTAAATACTTATGTTTATACTCTAAACAGTGTTGTATTCAATAATAATAATGTTACATGCAGAGTAGATTAGAGATTTATTCTAGACGTGAAATTCAATTCTATACAGGATGAATGAAACTTAAACATGTTCTGCTAAAAATGATTGTGCTGGTAAGTTTAGCCATCACAAAACGCCATTTGTACAATATATCAAAGGAAGCTAAACTGATCCCAGAATGCACTCTGGCCAAAAGAAAGCAACGAGACGAGTGTCAGCATATGCTGCAACAATATTATTCTATCCTTCACAACCCTGTCGAGCTGCATTCAATTAGTTCACATCACGCTGTGGAAAGACAGACTCTGAGAAACCCTGGAGAGATGTTTGCGTTAGCTCAGCTAGAAGATCCATAGTGACCTGTCTCACCTCCAGAGCCCACTGAAGATATCTGGATAAAATCCTCATACAGCGTTTTTATTAAGAGCTCTCACTGAGCCAGACTGAACTACACATTAATTCTGTAAATTGAATTAAACAGATTACTGCTGAGATAAACAATAATGATATTGTTGATTCAGTGAAAAAGGTTGATTCACAAAAAGTTCAGTCATTTTAATTCAATTTATTTTATTTTTTTTTACTTTAAATATCACAAAAAACACAATAGTTAAGTCACTTGAACATTTTTATAGTGTTGATTCGAATGTTGCAGTTGTACAGCCAAGAGGAACATTATCAGTGAATGGGTAAACTGAAAATTATAAAATAATTAAAATTGTCATTAAGCATTATTACATTATAATTATAAAATAAGGTTACTAAATAAAAATCTTATCATAATTATCCTTACCTTTAAAATGATCCTTTATTGGTACAACAATATTTTCATAATTAGAATAAATGAGTATAAATTATTAATTTTTTTAATTGTATTTTTTTAAGTTTGAAGATTTTTCTAAGATCTTTTAAAAATCTTTTAAGATTTCTTTAAAAGATTGTATATATCATTTATTTTGATTTTGGGGTAAAATATGACCTGGACATATTCAGGTTAAAAACGGGTTATAACAACATGAGGCCGTGGAATTTATGAATTTTCAGTTTTCTGAAAACTATTCATTTATATACGGAAATATAAATCTGATACAGCTATTTTAAATTCCAAAACACACTTCACAGAAATGCTTAAAAAGTTTTTGCAAGTGCGCCAGCCGAATCAAACCCTTTTCATGCCCACTTCTTCCTCCAGAGTATTCCATCCACCCGCACACACACCCAGACTCACACACACACATATACATGGTGAAAATTAGACTTAACATGATTCAGAAGTGCTGCTTAAGTGCTGCTTGCTCTCCCTGCATCTGATTGAAACGTAAATGATGGAGCTCTGTTGCTAAGAGACATAATCAAGATGGAATAGGTCAATTTATTCCATTATTGGAGCACAGAGGGAGCGAGAGAGAGAGAGAGCACAAAACGGACAAAATACAGAGGCAAATAGAGAACTACAGATGATCCAACACATCAACAGCCACACCATTTAAAGGTATAAGTTTTACCATCTCTTGCAGTGAAAAAGAGAGATATAGGATATGTGCAGGCATGGGGCGACATATTGTGGTGTGCAAGGGGGCGGCAAATTGTTAGTCCTGATCCTCAATGTCGGCCCCGCTGCAATGAGTGCTTATCCTAATCCCTCAACATTGTTTTTGCAAGCGTTGCCAATGTCCTCACGCAATATCTGTTATTTCTTGAACGCTGATGGCCATCAAAAAACGTTTTGTTCAGAATTCACTCACTGCTGAAAGCCCGCCGTGTTTAAGTGCAGTTTTGGTCACTGTTTCCCGAATTGGGGTCTACTTTAAAACACTGTGCCGTGGGTGGTTTTCATGTCCGCGGGTTAAGCGCCCCCATAATGTGATTATTCATCCCTGGAATGCGGAAGTTTACTGGAGGAACCCTGCCGAATGTTTATTTTATTAAAAATGTGTATTTTATACCTCCCATTTTTACCGGGAACCCCCCCCCCCCCCCCCTTGAAAAACGCGATTGCGCTATTTTGAGTAGCATGGCAGGTTTTGTGTGAAACCTGCAACCCTGTTTGCACGGCTCGTGAATCTCTCATGAACTAAGTGCAGACCGATGCATGCAGAGATTCATTGTGCATTGTAGAGCGCTTTTAATGATTATAACGAACTTTGTAAGATGTGGATGAACAAAGATGAGTGAACGCTTTTTATTGAGTAAAGGGCTTTGGACTTTTGTTTTTTTACATAGGCTACACCCTGCAAAGTTTCGGGAATGACATCCGCATATTTATGTGGGATTCACTCTCGAAATAGCAGTGATCGGCAATGGACTGAACATAAAATATGTTGATTTAATTCTGGAACCTGTCCTGGCCAAACCTCCACAGACAGCGCGCGTCCCGAGCGAGATCTAATTCACGGACCAAAAGCGTGTGTAAACTTTATTGAGATAGGGAAATGTCAACCAGTAATTTCATTTCATTTCCGGTAATGGACGGTAGAAAGTTCAGCAATGAATGTATGCGATTTATGACAGAATATAGTCCTACAACTGATCGTTTATTTTTTCCTCACGTGTCTCGCCTTTGGTAACAACGATTCAAAATGGAAATATTTCAAGTGACACAGGAAAAAGACACGGAAAACTTCAGTGAACATCAGAAAAGCAGCGTACACATTTCTGGTTAAAAATAAAAGGCCATCAACTGACAAACAGGAAGCATCTCCATTCAAGTGAGCAGGAAGAGCCAAAGCTAGTCCACAGTTTATTAAATGGTGGCAACCTCTTTAAGTTAGTCTTGACTGTGTAGGATTGGCTGCTTTGATGCGTTGCAGTACGGTAGGGCATTGTTTTGATGCTTACACATCCCGAAATTTTTTGTTTTTATTTATTTATTTGCAATATATATATCATATATATATATATATATATATAGATATATATATATACAGTGGTGTGAAAGTTTTTGCCCCCTTCCTGTGTTTTTAATTTTTTGCATATTTGTCACTTAAAATATTCAGATCATCAAACAAATTTTTATATTACACAAATATAATGCAAGTAAATGCTAAATGCAGTTTTTAAATGATGATTTCTTTTAAGGGAAAAAAGCCGTCCAAACCTACCTAGCCCTGCGTGAAAAATGTATTGCCCCCTCCTGATAAATCATGAAAGATTTGCAATTAACCACATTATTTTAGAAAGTTTAGTTAAATTTCACTAGCCACACCCAGTTCTGATTACTGCCAGACCTGTTGAATCCAGAAATCACTTAAATAGAACCTGTCTGACAAAGGGAAGCATGCTTAAATAGCAACACATCATGCCGCGATCTAAAGAGATTCAAGAACAGATGAGAAACAAAATAGTTGACGTGTATCAGTCTGGAAAGGGTTATAAAGCCATTTCTAAGGTTTTGGGACTCCAGCGAACCATGGTCAGAGGCATTATCCGCAAATTGAGAAAACTTGGAACAGTGGCGAACCTTCCTAGGAGTGGCCGGCCTATCAAAATTACTCCAAGAGCACAACGACAACTAATCCAAGAGGTCATAAAAGAAACCAGAACAACATTGTTTACTGAACACAAGTAAACACAACATGCAGTTATTAAATGAAGGTTTTTATTAAGGGAAAACAAAATCCAAAACAACATGGCCCTGTGTGAAGAAGTGTTTGCCCCCCCTGTTAAAACTGTGGTTTATCACACCTGATTTCAATTTCTCTAGCCACACCCAGGCATGATTATTGCCACACCTGTTCGCAATCAAGAAATATTTTAAATAGGACCTGCCTGACAAAGTGCAGTAGACCAAAAGATCCTCAAAAGCTAAAAAATCATGCAGAGATCCAAAGAAATTCAGAAACAAATGAAAAAAAGACCCCACAACCAACATCCAAAGAACTGCAGACCTCACTTGCCTCAATTAAGTTCAGTGTTCATGATTCAACAATAAGAAATAGACTGGGCAAAAATGGTCTGCATGGGAGAGTTCTAAGACGAAAACCGCTGCTGAGCAAAAGAACATAAAGGCTCGTCTCAGTTTTTGCCAGAAAACATCTTGATGATCCCTAAGACTTTTGGGAAAATACTCTGTGGTCTGACGAGACAAAAGTTGAACTTTTTTTGGAAGGTGTGTGTCCCATTACGTCTGCCGTAAAAGCAACACTGCATTTCAGAAAAAGAACATCATAAAAACAGTAAAATATGGTGGTGGTAGTGTGATGGCCTGGGGCTGTTTTGCTGCTTCAGGACCTGGAAGACTTGCTGTGATAAATGGGATCATGAATTCTGCTGTTTACCAAAAAACCCTGAAGGAGAATGTCCAGCCATAAGTTTGTGACCTCAAGCTCAAGCACACTTGGGTTCTGCAGCAGGACAATGAACCAAAACACACCAGCAAGTCCACCTCTGAATGGCTGAAAAACAAAATGAAGACTTTGGAGTGTCCTAGTCAAAGTCCTGACCTGAATCCGATTGAGATGCTGTGGCATGACATTAAAAAGGCGGTTCATGCTCGAAAACCCTCCAATGTGGCTGATTTACAACAATTCTGCATAGATGAGTGACCAAAATTCCTCCACAGCGCTGTAACAGTCTCATTGCAAGTTATCGCAAACGCTTGATTGCAGTTGTTGCTGCTAAGGGTGGCACAACCAGTTATTAGGTTTAGGGGGTAAACACTTCTTCACACAGGGCCATGTGGTTTTTGGATTTTGTTTTCCCTTAATAACAAAAACCTTAATTTAAAAAAATGCATGTTGTGTTCACTTGTATTATCTTTTACTAATATTTAAATTTATTTGATTATCTGAAACATTAAAGTGTGACAAACATGCAAAAAAAAAATCAGAAGGGGGCCACACTTTTCACATTCCACTAATATAATATATAGATCTATATCTATAAAAATATAATATATATATATAATAATATAGATATATAAGATTTTTAGTATTGTATTTTTTTTCTTGCCCCCCTGACTCAAGAGTCAAATGTCGCCCATGCGTGCAGGTACACATTTGCCATTTTGTACCACAGTGACCCACGACAGTGATGAATGCTGGGTAAAGAACAGCAGTGGAGGGGCATTTAGCCATTCACCAAAGAACAAGAGCAATGTGGAAACAAAAGGATGGACAGATCGTGAGTCTTCTCTTCTCCAGTCTCTCAGGACACACACACACACACACACTCAGAAAGGCTCTCAGACAAGAGTTTGAGCGGCCATTGCCTGTAATGACAGATTGGATTATTTCCTGTTCTGGCAGTTAAATTAGCCTAATGCATCTGTGAGTGTCCCAGACCAATAGAAGCCCAGAACATATTAACACAATGAGAGAGGAGAAAAAAGAAACAGCTATTGGATTACGCAGATGCAGATTAAACTAGAGTTCCACATTTTCTGAAGAAGTGGTGCTTGCCACTATGTAAAACTCACCACTATGCTAGGATGTTGTGGGTGGTTGTTATGATGTTGCTGAAATGCTCTGAGTGGTTTGTAGTGTGTTGCTATTTGGCTGCTAAAGTGTTTTAGGTGGTTGCCTATTGGCCCAAGCCAAATGAGCCCAACACCAAATCTACAGTAGATTATCTTTTTGTATCTAAATATGGCCTGGGTCCCTCCATCAAGTCTAATTGCACCTATCCTCAGTGAGTCTCATGATTTAAAGAGGTAGTTCACCCTAGTGTTGCACGATGCACCGGTACTAAAAAGCTTTTAAAAACGGTACAATTCCTCATTTTATAGCACCGGCACTTTAAGAATGACAGCGTTTTAATAAGAGCTGTATTTCCTGAGTTGTGTCGACGTGCAGCAGCAGGCCAGTGTGTGTTCAGCGCTCTGCTTCAGCTCCCTGCATGCTCACTGGTCGTGCCAAACTTTCTAAATCCACACAGCACAGCACTGCTTAAAGTTATCGACAATTTAGGAGTGAATAAGAAATATGCATGAATGAGAAAATAAAGTGAGGGACATGCTTGATGTTGAAAAAGAGAGTTATTTAGTGCAATAAACCTTGAAAAAGTACTCAGTGCAGTTCTTGCGCACTATCACACACCCGATGCGCGTGCATGGAAAGCCGCCTCTCTCACAGACAGCATGCAATCGCGAATTCAGATCTCTTTCACGAGTTCTTGTGCTTCAGCGGTCAAATACACACACAATGTTAAAATGCTTCCTTCGTTTGACTGAAGGACCGTAACAGTTGAGAAAGAAAACGCATGTGTATCAATAAATTGGAACCGTGCAGCTCTTAAAGTGACAGCGGACTAATTTTCCTGCTGATGTCTATCTCTACATTGTTAATAAAACAACAAAAGACAAGGAAATTACTCACTGATCTTGACTGACTAACTTTAGTAGCATTAAAAAGGATCAATGTATGAATGTTTAATTGCGAAGACTATGCAGTGCTTTACATTTACATTTTGATTATTCAATTTCTGTATCATCTCTTTCTTGAATGCTACTGTTAAATAGACTGTTACTAAAAACACTTTATTTCATTTGTGTCTTTGTTTTATTTGTATTTGTCCTTGTGTTTGTTACTTGCATCTATGTTCTTATTATTAATAACAAAGATAAAATAAAATACTATATCATGATATAAATTGTTATTGTGAAATGAAATTACTCCTATCACTGAATACGATTTTGGTCATATTTCCCACCCCTAGCTCATGCCCTCTTAGATTTTATTTTATTAAATTTTTTAACAAGGGAGGAAATACTCAAAAAGCAGGACAGGAACACACTGGTCAAGTGTGAGATTTAATTTTTTTGATATTTCATAGTTTGTGTCATGGTATCAGTTCGAAGTAGTATTTATATCATTAGTCAGTTTGTCAAAGGCAAATTTGTATCATAACAACACTAGTGCACCCAAAACTGAAAATTTGGTCATCGTTTACTTGTGTTGTTCCAAACCTGTATGTATTTCTTACTTCTGGGGAACACAAAGTAAGATATTTCTAAGTACTGAGACTTTTTTTTAAATGTTCCACTGTAGAAATAAGTTTATACAGGTTGGAAAAAAAACATGACAGTGATTAAATTATTACAAAGTTTTCATTTTTGGATGAACTATCCCTTGTGAAAAAGAAGTGGGTTATTGGTTATAATGTGCCACTTTTGGTGTGCTTCAGATCTTAACAGTATATAAAAACTGAACTTGTAAATAATAATAATAATATAATAATAATAATAAAAGTAACAAGTCACTTAAGTGTACTAGAGTTACATTTCATGACTGTTTCTTAACACACTTCAGTACACTTTTAAAAACTGCACTTTAAAATACATGTCAAAATATGTCAGTTATGTTGAAATAAACGTTTTACTTTAATGACTTTTATTGTGCTTTAAAGAGGTATACTTATTTTACATACTATCATACTAAAGCACATGCAAAGTACTTCATTATGTAAGTGTAGAGTGTTATTTGGTATTGCATTTAAAGTTACATTTAAAGATACATTATAAAATCACATGGTATTACCAATGTTGTAAACTAAAATTATATTTTGGGGGTTCAAAAGTTATGTTTTACTTTCATTTTTAGTCTGTAATGCAAACACAGATAAACAAATGTGAACATATCCCATAAATACACACGAATGCCATAACAGGACACGAGAATGATAGCAATTCAGGACAACCGCATACAAACACAGAGAGCGGCAGGTCCTGACCACATTGTCTGGCTGGGAAACACAGTCATGAAGCCACTGTAGAGCAACTCAGATTCCAGAAAGAGAGCAGGAAGCAACTGATAAGATGTGTTCACTCAACACTCTGCTCCTGAAGAGCGTGTGTGTGCGCCAGTCCCACAGGGAGAAACTCAGAGGCCTCAGTGCAAATGAATGCAGTCGAGTTCTCTATCAGAGACCTGAAGCTTTCAGCACTGTCTGCCCAACAGCCATGTGTGTGTGTGAATCACTGTACAGCTGTCTTAAGGATGCACACACTTTGAGCATTAACTATTCATTTGGGAAATGCTTACATTCATGTAACAATACGTCAGTACTTACAATACTGAGAGTGACGTGGCAAAAGCTCCCGTTATAGTCGATGAAGCTGTCTACACTGCACTATTTTTTTAATATGCTTTTGAAAGATTCATTTTTCCTAAAAAAGGCTGCATTTATTTGAGCAAAATTACAGCAAAAACTACATTGTGAAATATTATTATAATTTTCAGAGACTGTTTTTTATTTTATAAAAACTTTATATATATATAGATATATATATAATATATACAGTAACTGTTATATGGTGTGTGTGTGTGTGTGGGGTGTGTGTGTGTGTGTTTTGTGGGTGTGTGTGTTTCCTGTGATGGCTAAAGCTGAATTTTCAACCGGCCTTACTCCATTATTCCTGTGACACATAAAATAATAAATCCATACCATACATCCTGTTCTTTTTAACTTTCTATTAATCAAATAATCCTGGGAGGAAAAAGTAGTATCATGGTTTTTAAGACTGATAATGCTAAGAACCATCATTATTAATTGAACAACATTGATAACTGAGCACCAAATCAGCATAATAATGATTTGGTGAAATAATTATGCTGAAAATTCAGCAATTTTTATATACACATATTTTATATTTATACACATTTTTACTGTACTTTCGATCAAATAAATGCAGCTTTGGGGAGCAGAAGAGACTTATCAAACACATTAAAAAAATCTTCATTATTTCAAACCTTCGGTGCAGTAATATACATGAAAAAATATGAATTTTCCAACCATTCCCTCGATGCACATTCAGAACCATGTTAGATTCATTCATAAGTGAATTGCTCTGAATAGTACATATACAGATAAAAGACATAAATAATTAAATAGATACATTTCTCTGTAATTAATCACATACTGTAGCTATAATGTGTCCAGCACACTGCTATATCCTCAGAATTATGTGTCATGCTAACACCGTATTAAATAAGAGATTGCTCACTGATATGACATGTGGTGTAATTGCAGTTATTAGAGGTATAATACTAGAAGCTCTATAAAACCCCCTACTGAGAGAAGATCTAAACACCACTCTAAACTTTTTTTCACTGACTGGGCACACATTTATTTGTCAAATCTAGATTGTGGTTTTAAAAAAAAATGAGTGAAGAGAGCAGCGGTTCCTGTGAAAGACAGCATCTGGATCTACAACCTTCAGATGACTTATATCTCCATCTCTGAGAGTTACCGGAACTTCACATGAAAAAAAAAACAAAAAAAAAACACACACGAGACAAGCGTCGAGTGGATTGTGTGAATGTAACCAAATTTAGCGCTCTTTAACAAGGCTGACAAGCGTTTTCTCCTGCTGTGTGAATGTCACCTCTGTCTGGACAGTCGATTGCGGAGAGTGTGCGGTTGAACTCTCATCCAGTTTGTACACGGCCAGTCTTATAAATGCCACAGCTGCCCACCATATAATCACAGCCATGAAATATGCAGATATGCCACATTGAGCGTGAAAAATTCCCTTAAAATGTCAGTTTACTTAGAGAAATATGAGTGCTCAGACTCAGAGAAGGCTTCTGGTTCTTTCAAGACAAGAAACATCCATCACAGCCCAGATACATCTCATCTTAAAGTGCTTATAGGCTTTCCACAAACACACACACTGAAATGTATGTTTTTAGGGTAAGGAGTGATCATGAATCATGTGTACTGTTCTTCCTGTTTTAGAATAATAAAGAAATTGTCACAAAGCACTACTGTGAGGAGCACGGAGCGAGGAACGAGGAGACGAGGAGTTGACTTCAAACAAAGAGACATTAATTAACATCTATGGAACAAGGAACACACACGTAGCGGGGAAATACAAACATTCAATACCAAACGACGAGACTAAGAACAGGACTCACTTTAAATACACAAGACTTGATGAGGGGATGACGAGACACACCTGGAACTAATTAACAATTAACACATGGGAAAACGAGGTCATGGAGCATGTGGAGAGGGAAAAACACACAGAATTAGTCCAGGGGCATGACATATCGCCCCCTTCCCGGAAGGCGCGCCCTCTCAACATAGAACAACAGAGGGGCTGGCACGGGTGGGAACTTGGGAGGAGGCTCGGGAGGAGGACTGATTCCTGGGAGGGGGCCGGCAGACAGAGTCCTGGTGAGTGACGATGGAGGGAGGAGCCAGGAAGGACTTGGAGCAGGAGGGGCCATGCAGGACCCAGGCCACAGCCATGATGGCAGCCCATGGTGGAGCTGACCGTAGGGAGAGCCTGGAGGGACGCCGATGACTCCAGTGGGCCGACCAAATGCGGCAGAGCATGTTTTCGGGGGGCCCGAGGGTTTAGACTGTATACTATGATCCCAGGGCGACGGGAGGATCCCGTAGGTTTACAAGGCGAGCATAATGTGCGTCGACTGACACGATGCGTGATCCAGAAGGCCGCGGTGGAGCCTGAGCGACAGAGGACTGAGGATTGCCTAGGAGAAGGAGCCTGACGGAGCCGAGACCAAGGGACGAGGCACAGCTTTAAGATTGAGGTCCCCAGGCCGCAGGATGGTGCGATGCGCAGCTTGAGGTACGAGGAGCCCGGCAGAGCTAGTGACCTGCCGGCCCACGGAGGAGAGGAGATCGGAGCAATTTAGCGCCGACGGGTCCACTGGCCGAGGTGGAGTCCTGGCTTAGTGATGAGGCTGAGTCAAGAGATACTCCAGCCCGCCTGCTTGAGTATTGCCGTCCCACAGAGTCTCGCACTGTGCTGATGGTGAGTGCCTGAGGGCGAGCAGAGAGGGCTCCAGACGACATCGGTGGAGGAGTAGACAGGTGTGTGTGGTTCGGGCATTTGTGAGCCCTCTGGGCTTAACTTTGGACCAGGAGCCCTCTCAGGTCTGGACGTGGGAACAGTAAACTTCTTCTTTGCTAAAACGCGTGACTGGAGCCCTCTCGGTCTACAACTCGGGGGGGTGGGGACTGGAGCCCGCTCTCCGAAATTCGGGGACTGAAGCCCTCTCTGGGCTAGACTCGGGACGTCGCCCACTCTGGTGCTAAACCGGACGGAACCCCTCTCGGGCTAACTCGGTACTGAACCCTGTCTGGCTAAACGCGGGACCTGGTCCCTCTCTGGGCTAAATTGGGGACTAAGAGCGCCTCTCTGGGAAAAACTGGAGCCCACTCAGCCGGGAACTGGACCACAGGACAAAGGAGAGAGGAGAGGGGGCAAGTCGGCTTCCAGCTCTGTCCCAGTCTATAAGGTCCCCCTCGAGGGAAAAGAAAGAAAAGGAAAAGAGGGTCGAAAGGATCGAGAGGAGAAGATCCTGCAGTCCCAGATGTATCATCACTCAACCTCGCCAAAAACGGAGCAGTGGGGTGGAGTTCCACTCAGCGCGCACTCTTGCCGCCGCATTCTCCCTCGTTGCGGCTCGTTGCGCCCGCCGCACTTGACTGTGACGTCACTTGCAGCTCCGGCTCCTCGTTGGCCGCGGTGAGCTTGGGCTCTCCATCAGCAGTGGGCTCTAGCATGCGCTCCGCGCAGCGGGGAGATGGTGGACTGGGCACTGGGTCCGGAGTGGCACAGGCGAGATCCCCCTCGGGACAGACGGTAAATGGGGATCCACTCCGTTTTTGTCCACTCCACAAAGGTGGAGAAACTCGCTCGAGGGCCTTCCTCGGAAGACGGCACTCTGCATGCGGTGTTAAGGCTGGCGTCATAGAATGTGCAGAGCGCGTCGTCCAGATAGCTGGTGAGTTCGGCGAGGGCCAGAAACAGTCTGGTATGGCCCTCGAGCGATCTTTCCCCCTGCTCCAGCAGGAGGAGGAGGTATTCAGGGCAGGCGAGAGGATCCATGTGTACAATGGAAACAAAAAACACTGGGTAAAAACGGAAACAAAAACGGAGAAGAGACACGGAGGTTACTGTTTTAGTCTGGTATTCTGTCACGAAGCGCTACTGTGAGGAGCACATAGCGAGGAACGAGGAGACGAGGAGTTGACTTCAAACAAAGAGACATTAATTAACATCCATGGAACAAGGAACACACACGTAGCTGGGAAATACGAACATTCAATACCAGACGACAAGACTAAGAACAGGACTCATTTTAAATACACAAGACTTGATGAAGGGATGACGAGACACACCTGGAACGAATTAACAATTAACACATGGGAAAACGAGGTCATGGAGCACGTGGAGAGGGATAAAACACACAGAATGAGTCCAGGGGCGTGACAGAAATACATAGTAGATCAACCTTCTCACCCTTAGATGCCATATTCAGCAAAGAGCTCTGCTACAGACAGGCAGGTAAATGCTAATCTGTACTGATGCATTCTGGACCACAGTGCCACCTACTCACCTGTCAATCATCCACTGAACTATAATAATGGTTTTAAACTTTGACTGTTACATTTTAAGAGAACGTACAAGCATCACAGAACATCACTTCACCGAACTTCACAGTGACACTGAATACAGCTTAATAAGGGTCTGCCAAATAAATAGCTGTGTATCTCAACCAAGGCTCAACAGGGGAAAAAAGGTTACGCTGGTTGTCCTACATATAATGGCAGTTTGGAAATAAAATGTCTGGTTAGTGGCGCTAAAAGGTTAATGCTCTATTGCGTTTGAAAATAACGTTCCACCTACATATCTCTGAGCTCATTTATTATGAGTTGTGCTTTAGTGGAACTCCACATCACAAGCACAACCAGGTACCAGGTGAGCTACCAAGCAAGTTTACTGTGTCAGAAAAGCCATACAGTACATATGGAACTGGTTATGTGATGAATATGTCAAAATATGTACCAAAATAATTCTTTATTAATTGATATTTCACCCTTTAATCATAATTTGTGTTAGCAAGAATGCAGGTAGAGGTGTGTTTTTACAATGAGCCTAGGTTGGTAGATCATGTGACCCATTCGTGACCCATTTCTCAAAATAAGTGAAATGCAGTTTTTTTCAGAAGAGAGAAAGTAATATACATCTCGGACAGCATGAGTAAAAAAAAATTCATTTTTGGGAGGAGTATCCCTTTAATAACAAACTAATCTAATGTAATAGCATATTCAAGAAAATGCCGGATCAGCCAGACAGACTAGCCCAAAGAGCTCTGAAAGCTCTTGATACAGCTCCACATAAAGTCCATGAGAGAACAAAATACAAAAACATCCTTCTGATTGATCAGACACTCGACCAGAATGCAGAAAACACACAATTACACTAGAGCCGGCACTGCTACTGCGACAGAAGACAGAAAAACAAAAGACTTCTGATGAGAACTCCATTAATTGCTGATCAGAGAAACAAACAAGAGCCAGACAACTGATTTATGACAATAACACAGTGGAATAACACTCAATCTGCAGTTTTAAGTCCTGCTGTCATTAAAAGTACATCCCCATCTCATTAAAATTACAGCTGTTTTTTTCTCACTGCTCTACAGTACACCCTCATTGCTGATGTTGATACTCTGTTTCTTGCAAGATCCCATTAGAAACATTAGAAATCAAACCAAAAATTACTCAATGCTAACATTTAGAAAATAGTCTTGAAGATTAAAACCTCTGAATCAAGATTGTTTGACAAACACTTTAACTAAAGTCAAATAGGACAAGAGTTTGTATTTGACCATGATATCTAAGCTTTTAATGTAGTCCAAATCCAGACTAGGCAAATACCACAAAACACTCAAATGAAAGAAGATCTTCAAGGTTTTTGGAAACTTGAGAAATATTTTTTTCCCCCTGAGAAAATTTCCAGTAATCTCAAAGGCTTCTTGTCAAGAGTTTCAGAAATTATCTCAACTATGTCTCAAACTGCGCTCAGAATTGCCATCTTTTTACGTCACCTTAATACCAGGTGTCAACAGGGCCAATAAAAACTCAAACACCTCACATCAAGTTCCTTCAAAACCAAACTATCAGTGTAATGCTATCAACGTTAATGTCATTATCAACAATCGCCTCCTTTCTGTCTATATTTAAAACATCCTGAAGAATTTTAGGTAACACATCTGAGGCAAAGTTGATTCTTTCATGAAATGAAGTTCCAAACATAGGTTTGAGGGAAGCCTTATGATTCAGTCCTGTCAATTAGCATTACGACCATATATAAGCAGCAGTCATTGCCATAACAATTCTTCCGGCATCCCTCCACCTCCCCATCTCCACATCTATTTCTCTTATTCTCCCTCTATGTAGTATCGTAATGGGGGGGGGCAAGCCTTGGGTTCGAGCCTCCGTCAAGGACAGCAAGCCAAGTTTGTTTACCATTTACTACGTCGAACCTGTGAAACATACCTGTTCATACTGACATATGAAAGAGCAACCCCTGAGCAATATAACTGTCTTCTATGTAAATGTAATACGAGATTGACTCTACTGACTCTGAAAATAGGATATATGGATATGATTATGTGAGCCTCCACATATAAGTGGCATCCTTGTCCTTAATACATCGTCTCGTGGAGTCATGGAGGTGGTTATTTCCATCCCCTGGTCATTGAGAGATATCATTCACCAATCGCTGTATGGTTCTCAGTTGTCACATTTGACTTTATTAATGAGAGGAGGACAGGCAGGTGGGAGTTGTGGTTCAGGAGTCGCGTCTCGGTGACAGCTGCTACAGGCAACCTTTGACCAACCTCCTTATATCCACTAGGGTCTAGTTTCTCTATGTTAGATGAACTGAGGCCGCCACAAAAGCACATGCCTTATTATGACTAATGAAAGGTCACTTTAATCATTTGCCTGATTCTTATTTTATGTAGTTGTATGGTTTCTAAAACACCCCTCCACTCCAAAACAATTCTGTTCCGATAATGTAAAAAATGTGCTTCGTGAGGTAGCATTAATTGGTTTTTATTCATGACCAAACAGTTTTTTAGTAGCTGATGCAGTTTTCTAAAGAAAAGGGTGGCCGACAACCAATATGCATCAGGATAATGACAGAAAAGGAAATGAACATTGATTTTACATCAAATGTATTCAAAATTCACTAAAACATTTCAAGTAGAAAATAATTATTTGTTGACAAGGATGTTCCATTTATTAAAAAGGGGGAACGTAACACTTCTTAATAGGCCAAACAGGCATGTTTATCAGCCAACTTTCCGAATTAGCTATTGCAAATGTTCACTTTACAGGGTAAAGATGGAGCTTAATGAAAGTATTTCAGAGTTTTAAACATTTTCTAAAGAGTTTATAGGCTTTTGGAAGTAATATCAATTTAAGACTACCGTGGCCTGAGGCATATGGAGTTTGAAAGCTCATTATAAAATAGCATATTTTTCCCATTTCTGAGTTACTCCGAATACCTTGCGGGGTCTAACATTTATTTTTGTCCTTTTAAATTGACCAATATAACCGTTTTACACCAAAGTCTCAGATTGAGCTCAACTATGCTAACAGCCTCAAAATGAATGGGCAACAAAAACACAAAATGCTTAAACAGGTGCGGCAAAAATACCTCAAATTCAAAACACACTCAGACCATTAAACTTTGTGCATGCCATTATAGAAATGGCCCTGAGCAAAACCAATTCTTAACATTTCTCAACAAGAAAATTAAAAATAAAAATTTTACATATCTCCCCAAGGCAGACATTTAAAGCTGTTAGAGTTACTGATATGTTTATTTAAAATGTAAAATCTTTCCTGTTCAACCAAGACATTAACCTTAAAACATTTCTAAAGGTACAGCACGATCTGAAGCAAACCAAAACCATGTGTGGCGTGTGTTGCATGCTTATTCAGCTGTAGTTGCTATTTCGGCCTCCCTATCACAACACACACACACATTCGTTTCACTGAGCTCTGGATTAAGGAAGCAATTTGAAGTTGAGAGTTCATTTTGACACAAGTCTAGTTGGCTTACAGTATGTGTGTTTCTAACCCAGTGATATTTTAGGGAACATTTTGCTTAGACATGTCCCCGGGACTTAACTAAAACAGATAACAATGGATGTCCTTAAAGTGAAAAAACTGTTCTTTATTCCCCTTTATGTGTAAATACATTTACGCCATAACTCTATCCCCTAATCAGGTTTGCTAATTAGCAGGTTTGGTTTTTTCAGTACAAGGACTTTCAATGACATTCTAGAGAACTGTGCACTTCTGACTTTGTTGCAACAGTTTGGCTTTTCTATTCCAGTATGACAATACCCCTATGCAAAAAAGTATGGTCGTTAGAATAGGATGACATTGCATTGGATATGGATTACACTACTTGAGTGTGGCTCTTTTCTTTTTTTTTTCCGTTCATTTCATAATTATCATTATTTGTAGTATGTATTGATGAAACTGTGTGTCTCAGACCCCATTCATCTTATTATATATTCACATTGCTTCTTGGAACCTTTATACCTAATGCTGTTTTTTTTGTATGGTTGAGTTTTTGTTATATTAATCTCTATACAGCATTGCTCTTTACACTCCTAGTTTGAACGTGTATTCCATATTTTCGGACTCTTAATCTGTGGAAGCTGTTAGGGCACCTTTCTTAAATCATTTTATTTTCCATGTTGAAATTTAAAAAGAAATAAATTCATATTAATACCCTGTTTAATTGCAGTTCGTGCACTCACTAACTGTTGATATAAACATTCAAAACTGTAAAACCCTGAGCAGCTGATAACTGAATTTAGTCAATCCCTTCCGGAAAAGATAAAAAAGTAAAACAGTTTCAGCTGTTAATTTCCTCCCACGCTTGAACTTGACAGTGGCACGTGTGAATGGTCCTGTGTCAGACGTGAACTCTTAAAAAGGGTCTGGCGTCCAGCAGCGAGACAGAGACACATGTTGAGAGACTTCCTCTGTGTGTTGGGTATCAGCTGCTGAGAACAGCAGACAGAAACACACTCTTATAACAGCCTCTCAGCTGCCACTGAGACACGTGGAGAGAGACACTTGTACCACAGTCCTTTAGCTGGCTGATGGGTTCCCAGCATCAGCTAGGAAGAAGAATTCAGAGACTTCCAGACAGATATCCACAGCTGTGGGACAACTTCATCTTCAAACATCCTCCGTTAGTCACACAGAAACACAGTAGATATTTTGAAATAATGCATAATAATGCATAATAATAAATCTACATTTACACTTCCGAAGTTCTTAAAGATTTCTAAATATTTTCTCAAGTTCACCAGTGAGACAGCCCACATATAATCAACCCAAATTTCAAAATGAATAAAAACACCTCTCCTCTTCACCACAACCACCAAAAAAAGAAGAAAAGCACATAAGATCAGTTCCAGAGTAAAACATGACTATGCTAAGAAGCCTCCTCCTTTCACTAAACAACCAGCCTAAAACAGTACTAGACTAAGGTTTCTAAGACATGATTGAGAGCAAGTTTTCTGTGGCTTAAGTGAAGTGAAGTGCTATTTCAGTAGGAGTGAACCCATCTAATCTTTCAGCCGGAGCATATAATCGGCACTCAACTTACCCTGGCACCAGCTTTTTCAACATCCCTCAACATCCCCCACCTCCACGCTGTCAGAAAAAAAAATAGTAAAAAATGTATTGGTACAATAACCTCATAGCAGGGGTGTCCAAACCTGTTCCTGTAAGGCCACTGTCCTGCGGAGTTTAGCTCCAACCCTTATTAAACACACCTGAACCAGCTAACCCATGTCTTTGGACTCACTAGAAACTTCCACGCAAGTGTGTTGGAGCTCGCTGGAGGTAAACTCTGCAGGACATTGGTATTCCAGAAACAGGTTTGGGCACCCCTGCCTTATCTACCCCAAAAAGGTGCATATTAGTACCACAGAGTAATAATATGTACCCTTAAGGTACTACAATAAACCTTTCAGGGGTAAATAAGGTACAAAGGTGTCCCTTTAAGGCAGAGGTATCCAACCCTGCTCCTGGAGAGCTACCTACCTGCAGACTTCAGTTTCAACCCTGCTCCAACATAATTTAGATATCTCGCCACCTATACAATATTATCTTATGCCTGACTTTATTGCCACTCTTCCAACCACTAGTCATTTGAGAAGCCATTACCTTGAGTCTGTCCACTGCATACAGCAATCCAAATAGCTTCAATAGCCTAAAGATTATATGGGTAACAAATGTATGAACCTACAGAAGAGAAGAGTTGGACCTGATCTCAGCCCCTCAGCAGGAGCTCAAATCTGTATGATTAATGATCTGTGGTACTGATTCTGTCTTTGTTTTAAAAGAGAGTGAGCCTGGACCCATCATTTAATCTGTGGCTAAATCCCAGTTCACATCTGTTTTACATAGTATGTGAGTGCATTTATTAGAAGTGGTGAGTCCCAAACCATAGTGCGCTGGAAACAGTACACCAAAGTTCTTGAATGGCATACTGTTTCCAGTGGATTTTGGATGTTGGCATCCGTGCAGGATTTTTGGACTAATATTGCTCACAACATCTTGGAAAAGTAATTTGTGATGGGAAACAACATTTTCGGTTGTTGAAAACTGGTGAGGATGCCAAAGCTGCCACAGCAGTTTTCAAATGTATGAACCTAAGAGTTACATAATAATACATTTTTAGTTTAATAAATGGTAATGCTATCTAGATGCTAAGCTTTTTTACAAGAACAAGCAGTTCGTGACAAAGGTGTCTGCAGTCTCAAGATCCAGTTTTTAGTACTGTGTCACCACCAAAGTACACACTTTTACTCGGATTCAACCAATGTCTCATTAACATTTAAGCAAGTTTATAAGCAAGCTATTAGATTATTTCTGATGTGAGTCAGAATGAAATCTCCATTGTCATCTTTTTTATGCTTCAGATTGTATTGAGCATTGAGAACGTCTACACATCAGTGTATAAGTTTATGAGATGTAATATTTATTGCAGATGTTGAAAGCATTTAAAGATATAATTTAAAGGTTGTCTATAATTTTATGATGCTAAATTTTTTTGTACATTAACATGAAGCTTAATATACAATGACAACTATAAGTAAATTAAAAGTTTAATTTACTAAAGATTGTGACTCCATGGCATTTTGAGCATCCCTATAACAGGTCCAGTGGTTACTACTTTAATTTCTTCTATATTTTCTTGTTAGTAGGACATGTGAAGGTCATGCTCTTCGGAAAAAAGTAAATAAATAAATACAATAAAATAATAAACAAGCTAACATGCAGTTGCATCATACTATGTATACAGTATTTAGCAGCAAGTTATATTGTTGTATGGGAAGAGCACCCCAGCTTGATGTACTTGTTTGGTTATGGAAACATTGGTTTATGCGTGGTCGTTTTTTTGAGGTTTTGTTCAGGAAATTCAACTTCAAACATTAGGACTAAACACGGATTTTATCATCACACTGGGTTGACAGCTCTCAAAGGTCTCAAAATCAGATTTTATAGTTATTACAACACAGAGGAAACTGCTATAGTTAATGCAGACTGTCTAAATGAATTTCAGATTACTTTTGCTAATTAGATTTTCATTCTTTTACCAAGCCATCTGCTCATGAAAGAGTTTACGACAGACAGAACAGGGTAGTGTTAAACGAGAGGGTTTCGGTAATGTCACCCAGTGCTCATTCACATCGGTCTTCTTTATTTTTCTCTCTGTAAGATTCGTGCATTTCCAGATGTCCTGATGGCTTAAGCTGAGGCGAGTTTTCTGTAAATGAGGAAAGAGATCTAATGCAGATGTCTGCCAGGCAGGTGATGGCATTTCAGACTCTGTGGAGCTCCAAATGAGAATTCCATCTTTTCACCAGGAGCTAATTTGGAAACACAGCTTCATTATTACTTTTACATCTCTTGTCCAGCCCCTCTCTCGCTTTCTGTCTCTCATGTTCAAGGCTTGAGAGCAGGCTAGGTCTAAAACATTTTTCATCATCAGAGCCATTTGGAAGGGATAAATGGCATTAGCATTGCTTGGGGCCGAAGCGTAAATGAGAACACGCTCACTGAAGCCTATCCAGAGGGCCATCATACCACCAACCAACAACATATACACAAAAACACCAAAAATATCAGCTGCACAAACCCATCGGGGGTTCATGCATAATGCAGGTAATCTGAGAGATAGACAATGCAAAATACAACCCATCCACAGTCTTTATATAGTCAGATCACATCAGTTCTGTCTCTCTGAAACTACAAACTCTTTGCAGAATTTGCCTTTCTAATACCTAGTCCTGAGGAAAGCCTCCAGGATTGTTTTCATGATGAAACGTTCACAATTTCCAAACTCTAATGAGCTGTCTTACTGTCTACTGCCTGCATAGGCAATTGCCTTCTAAACCCCAATCAAGCGAAATCGAAGAAAGAACTGGTGTGACGTCACTTCGAATAAAATCTAGCCAAAATTAAGTTTTCTTCAAGAGTTTGGATCTCACTTTAGCTTGGGGACCAATGCTCACCATTAATTAACTATAAACTACAACTTTTGCCTCAATAAGCTTCTAATTTGCTGCTCATTAATAGTTAGTAAGGTAATTGTTAAGATTAGGTGTGGAGTAGGATTAAGGGACCTAAAATATGGTGATGCAGAATAAGGCATTGATATGTGCTTTATAAGTACTAATAAACAGCCAAATATGCTAGTAATATGCATGCTAATAAACAACTAGTTAATATTGAGAATTGTTCCCTAAAATAAAGTGTTATAGGATTTTGAAACAGCTTGCCAAAGCAAAATTTCCAGAAATGTTCACTCCGCCTGATAAACACCTTCAAACTGCCATTGGTTTGTGGTGATTATGTAATAAGTAGGTGTGGCTCTGAGGCTCCGCCTTCTTTGACATGGAAATCTTCTTCGCTTGGAAATCAATAAACACTGCAGCATTTCATAAAAACATTTAAGAATTGTTGGTTTTGATTTTCGTGTTGACTTACAAAGTAGCTAATTACTGGAAAAGTGACTACTAGCGCTGCACGATTAATCGAATGTGATTGTCATGCGCATTTTGATAGCAATGCCAGTTCTGTAATCAGCAGGAAATCATCATCACGTGCTTTCAGATGGAGCAGAATTTACTACACATAGCCGTATTTCACTGACAAGTTATGCAAAAAAAAATCGCAGACGATTTTATTGCGCGATTATGAAATCGAAAAATCATTCGCGATAATGACAGCTGTTTGCATAGATTCTCGTGAACTACGGCTCTGTGGTAGTAAATGTTGCTCCATCTGAAAGCACGTGAAAATACACATTTAATAACATGTTGTTTTTACTCCAAACTCACTTCATATTGTCAGTCGAGTGTTTGAAATAAATCATTCTGTGAGATGATGTGGTATTCACGAATAAGGCCAGATACATATTTAATAGTATTAAGCAGGGACGAAAGTAAGAGGACATTATAAAGATACTTATTGGAATGACAATTATATAAGAATCAGTAACTGTAAAAATTGTATAGTTGTGTGTTTATATAGTCTCGTTTGAACTACGAAGAAGGGAAGTGGAAAGCAGTTGAATCTTCTGTTTATTCAGCTGCAGCGATTTTCTGGGTTTCTTCTGCGAAGCGTATTTGGAGTTTCAGCGCGAGAGCGCCCTCTGGCATTTGGATGGAGATTTACTGCTGATCACAGAACCATGCTTCACTGAAAGATACGCATGACAATCGCAGCTTCTGTCGAATCGCGATCTCGGTTCCATTCGATTTTAGTGACTACTATAAAAACAGCTGAATTACTGTCACTCTAAAAATATAGTTAAGTAGTTAATGTAGTTAAATTGCTACCTTACACCAAATTTGACCAAAAGAGGGTGTCTTAAAATAAATTATACTGCCAACTTTTTGGAACCATCTTTGTGTTAGGAGGACTATAATACCTCAAAATGCTGTCTCACTAGGTTTTGGAACAGAATACAGCACCAGAAGCTGGAGGCTGTAGGTTCCTGTGGTAAGAGAGTGAGTGATTGTTTTACCTCCATGAGCTGGAGCAGGGGCTATTTTTGGTAGCGTACACCCAGGCTTCACATAGCGTACATTTTTGGATAATTGCTTTAAAGTAAGAGACCTAATCCGTTGTTTCCATGGCATTAACAGAGCTCTCTTTCCTGCCATTACACTAAATGATACACAGCTGAGGAAAATAAATCAAATAAATCACTGCTCTTTCCAATGACCAACCCTCCTCCATTACCACTAGATGATGAACACGCGTTTCACTCCACGCTGTGCCCCATATGCAGCTTTTTCAACAGACACAAAGAAATGGTCTTCCGCAAGCACAACCAATACAAAACAAACAGGTCTTTTTGTCTCTACCGTCCCAGAGGACATGTGTCGTAAGTAAAGGCAAGCCATCAATATCTAGCTCCTCTCTGTGGCGGGGATATAATTCCATTATCCTGATCCACCCCCACTCACTCAGCTAATGCTGCGGCTGGAGTGATGACCTCAGTGCCTGCTGCTGATGATGTCACAGAGAGCAGCCTGAGTCAGCGGACGTTCCCTCACCGCGGTTCTAGATTTCTAGAACACAAAGAGCCAACAAAAATGCACCCAGACCACTTAAAGCACACTAGGCTAGAGACAATGACTGAAACAGGAAGACCTTAAACTACGCTATTAATAGCATCTCAAGTGTACTGCACAGTGCAAGAGAAATTTAGGGCTCCATTGGGAAGTGAAGGTGCCTTTTTTAGATAGAATGGCATTTCCCCAGAATGAATTGCTGAAAACAGTTTGACTGCTGCTTTACTTAATAGATGCCGTAAAATTATTTCTAACTAAATGCATGTGGTTATGGTTAGTCAATGGTTGGACACACTCTGATGTTAAATGTTATTCACATTATTTAGTACATAGACTTCTGAAAGAAGAAAAGTATTGAGAAAAGATTGATTTTGGTGTTGTTATGTAAATAATGTCATCAACCAATAATCGTATAAGGTTACTTATTTAAACCAGGGTTCCTGAGTAGGGAACGAGACATGCATCCTTAGGGGTCGTATGGGGAATATGCTCGTCGTGACCGTTGTCTGAAGCACACATTGAAAAAACACCAACTCGTTGGCCGGCGACAGCCATGACGCCTACCGGTGCGATCATAGTATACATAGCGCCGATAAGCTTCAGACACGGGTCACGACGAGGCGTTCCCCATAGCGACTCCTAGAGGATGCAGTTTTCAAAGTTCCCATAAACGGACACCCTCATGCCGTATCAGATACTGTTCTAAGTCCAAGCCTCTACTCTGTTTCAAGCGAGATTACCATCTTAACAGCTGTATATGAGTACTATTTATTTATATTAATTTATTCATTAATTCTATTCCATTCATTCATTATAGCACAACTTTAAGAGAAGCTTTTACAAACTCAGTGTGTACTACAGTCAGAACAGATAAATTACTGTTACGATCATGATTTTTATTTATTTTCTTATTTACTTACGCAAGTAGGAAGGTAGTACTACAGCACATAGTGAGTTTATATGAGCACTGTCTGATACTTAACAACTGAACAGGATTGGTCAAAATCCAGTCTGTAAACACAAGTGGACTGACTTTAGCAGCTGATTTGCAAGGGATTTAATTTATCATTAATGTTAGATAATTCAGTATATGATCACTTAAAAAAAAGAAAATAAAAATGAGTTAAAGCTCTTATAAATATTACTGATCATCAGAGAACAAGCCGTGAACTGATTAGGTTGTATGTGAATTGGAAAGAAAATAATTAATTCAAATAAATTCATCCCAATTTATTGAAATCGACCCAATGCATTTTATTTAAAAAGAGAATTATTGTCATTGTTAAAACCATTGCCTTCAATAAATTAATTGCATAATTCTGTGTTGCCAAAAAAACAAATAAATCATGTGATTTGAGGTATCATGCACGTCTGTAGCACAAACACTGTGTGATGAGTTACACTCCAAAGTACAATACTTGGAAAAACCCCTAACTATAACAGCTGTAATAGCAATACTTGCTTTAGCAAACTCCACTAATGAGAGATTTGCAAAAACAAAACTCAACCACATATGCTTGTAAGCTGACTTACAGAGCAGTTTTTCAATAATGTTGCAATATAATAGTTTGTCTTGATGTCTCAAAACATTCATTCATTGGAGAACAGCTGTCTATTTTGGGCCTGTCTTCTCAAAATAGTGTTATTTTGTTTTCTTTCGGTAATACACATGCAGCATCCAGCAGAGAAAGTAATCATTCCAGAAGAGTTTTAGTGTTGGAGGAAAGGCCATTAAACTCAGCTAGGTTGTAGAAATTTTACTCAGATAACAATGCATTTTACGTTCTGTTGAAAAAAAACTATGAGCAAAAGTCTAAAAGTACATTCTCTAATTCCCCTGACTAAATAAATTGAATAACCTTTCCTGCACTGTAAATGCTCCATGCATTCTGTAGATGAGCTGTGTTATTTAGACCACCACAAGAACTACAGTTCCATCATCAGTATCCCCTAATGCATGCCGCTATAGAAGAGTTCAGAGGATTTTTTCCACACATCAAAGTCCATGCCTCCTGACTGGTACTGTATCAACTAAAATGAGTGTCCTGAGAAATCACAGCTGTCACTCTGTCAATATTTTTTTATTGACACAGATCAGTCAATTATTGGTGTAGCCTGTTCATGGCATCAAATCTAATCAAAGCTAAAATCACACATCGCTCACATTGTCAATATTGTATTAGCGTGAGGAGTTCATCATTATATCATTTATAGACATTGTATATATGCTGTAAACCATTCCAAACAACATCCATACAATCAATAATGGGGGTGCAGTCGAGAGGCTGAAGATCTAGGCTTGTAGCCAAAAGGTTGCAGGTTCAAAACTCTCAAGGGTTGATTCAAGAACACCGTTGTACTCTTGAGCAAGAAACTTGACCTCTGGAGAGCTCAGAGTATGCTTTACATGAAAGCAACAAGCTGTATGACTAATTAGCAAATATGTCCAATCCTGATTCCTTAAATGGTCTAAGATTGTTTCTCCCAGTAGGATCAAGGTTGGTCTGGTTAGCGTGGCTCCATTAGACCCTGCTTATATGCAGTAACTACACCCTCTGGCTGCAAAGAATGCATTTCTCCATTGATGGACATTCAAACGTGCCACTGTGTTGTGCGTTTGGATTTATTCCATGGATGTGTGAAACCCTAGAGGAACAGTAACAGAAGATAAACAATCTGTTAGTAAATAAACCTCTTGCATCCACACCAATAGGTGTCAGTAAAAAGTCCAAGACCTCTGAAACGAAGAAGTGCCCGCGGAACATAAAACTTACTAAGTGCACCTTTAAAATCAATTAGCCAACTTCTGCTTTCTTCTGCTAATACAATATAGCATGGTACTGTGTCTGTTTAGTCAATTGTGGTTCAATGGTCTTTCTCATTCCATGCACTCAGATCAACAATGAGAATGCGGTTTGGTTGCCCTGGAGACAGCCACATATGAGAAAATGAGCTTTAATTGCTGGTGACATCTGTTTTTAAATACACTTTTAGAATCCAGACATATATTTCATGCATGCTAAAGGGCGCTTAGCCGCTTGTTAAAACAAAATGGATTTGAAAAAACCATCATTTCCCTTTAGTTAAGAAAGAGGAAAAATTCAATTGGCCAAGCGCTTGCCAACACAATGTAGGGCAGCAGCAGTCAAGTGCCATAGACCACCGCAATAAGACATGTCTGAACTTGATTCGTTGTCAAAAATAGATTGTTTTCTTTCCATGTCATCTTAATACAAGTCAGCATTCCAGGCCTTTTAGATCCAAGTTGAATGCCAAATGTCCAAATTTTTTCAAACTAGGACACATACACACACAAATACATGTCTGCCATCCCAACCACAGCATGAACCAACAAGCATAGCCCAGACGTCAGCATTATTTCCTTAAAGGGGTCCTATTATGCGTTTTCACTTTTTCAACTTTAGTTAGTCTGAAATGTTGCTGTTTGAGCATAAAAAAGATCTGCAATGTTACAAAGCTCAAATTCCAATTCAAAAGGAGATATTTTATTAAACAAAAATCACTTTTCAAAAACTACAACGAAGGACTCATTTGGACTACAACATATATTTTCAGAGATTTGTGATATCACAAATACGACGAATGGGACGAGACCTGGTTGAGCTGCACTAGAAAATGCAATGAGTGTTATCACTATGTCGGAGACATGCTAGATTTCCCAAGGCAGACAAACTTAGAGTGGTTACAATCTTCCGGGTTTAAATCACGCTCAAATTTATTTGACATTGACGCAATATTTACACCGAAGCTCACAGGCGACTATGGTAAGGGGTGTGACATTTCCCGACCAGGCGCAGAGTGGAGCCAATCACAAACACACTGGCCCAGCTAACCAATCACAAAACACAATGGCCCAGCTAACCAATCACAACAAACACTGGCACAGCTAACCAATCACAACAAACACTGGCACAGCTAACCAATCACCACCCCCGCAACACTGGTCTCAGCAAACAATAACAGCACACAAAATGGCCCGCTGACAAATAACAGCACACACTGGCGCAGAAACCAAGCATCAACACACACGGACCAGTAACAATCACAGAAATTTTGTATTCAGAAGGCAGGCCGTCATTTGATTACAGAACTATTCGAGCGTTCATGCTAGACTGGGGAGAGAGGTGTTGTAATAAATGTAAAATATGTGAAAACATAATGTGTTTTTCGAACAACCTAGTATGAGAGCCGGTTCTAGTACACCCCCAAAACAAAATCAAGACTTTGAAAAGAGCATAATAGGACTTAAAGAAGCATAGTACTAAAAAGGCTGGCACTGAGTTACCAACGTATGTCATTCTTTCTTCTGAAGCCATTAGAATGTTTTGTGTCGAACAGTCCAACATTTAGGATATTATTTACAGAAAACATTTACCTAAAATTTGGTCGTATATATATATATATTTGGAATTTCGGATATATATTATATATATATATATATATTACCGTGGGGAAAAAAGTATTTAGTCAGCCAACAATTGTGCAAGTTCTCCCACTTAAAGATGAGAGAGAGGCCTGTAATTTCATCATAGGTATACCTCAACTATGAAATGAGAAAAAAAAATCCAGAAAATAACATTGTAGGATTTTTAAAGAATTAATTTGAAAATTATGGTGGAAAATAAGTATTTGGTCATAACAAAATTTCATCTCAATACTTTGTTATATACCCTGTGTTGGCAATGACAGAGGTCAAACGTTTTCTGAAAGTCTTCACAAGGTTTTCACACACTACACTGTTGCTGGTATTTTGGCCCATTACTCCATGCAGAGCTCCTCTAGAGCAGTAATGTTTTGGGCTGTCGCTGGGCAACACGGATTTTTAACTCCCTCCAAAGATTTTCTATGGGGTTGAGATCTGGAAACTGGCTAGACCACTCCAGGACCTTGAAATGCTTCTAACGAAGCCACTCCTTCTTTGCCCGGGCAGTGTGTTTGGGATCACTGTCATGCTGAAAGACCAGCCACGTTTCATCTTCAATGCCCATGCTGATGGAAGGAGGTTTTCACTCAAAAATCTCACGATACATGGCACCATTCATTCTTTCGTTTACACGGATCAGTCGCCCTGGTCCCTTTGCAGAAAAACAGCCACAAAGCATGATGTTTCCACCCCCATGATTCACAGTAGGTATGGTGTTCTTTGGATGCAACTTAGCATTCTTTCTCCTCCAAATACGACAAGTTGAGTTTTTACCAAAAAAGTTATATTTTGGTTTCATCTGACCATATGACATTCTCCCAATCCTCTTCTGGAGCATCCAAATGCTCTCTAGCAAACTTCAGACGGGCCTGGAAATGTACTGGCTTAAGCAGGGGGACACATATGGCACTGCAGGATTTGAGTCCCTGGACGCGCAGTGTGTTACTGATGGTAGCCTTTGTTACTTTGTTCCCAGCGCTTCTGAAGGTCATTCACTAGGTCCCCCCGTGTGTTTCTGGGATTTTTGCTCACAGTTCTTGTTATCATTTTGACCCCACGGGGTGAGA
The DNA here is from genome assembly GCA_018155175.1 of Sinocyclocheilus anophthalmus. NCBI lineage: Eukaryota > Metazoa > Chordata > Actinopteri > Cypriniformes > Cyprinidae > Sinocyclocheilus > Sinocyclocheilus anophthalmus. The sequence goes on from JADLZN010000469.1 coordinate 151,982, forward strand.
TGTTGTGTGGAGCCTCAGATCGAGGGAGATTATCAGTGGTCTTGTATGTCTTCCATTTTTTAATAATTGCTCCCACAGCTGATTTCTTCACACCAAGCATCTAACCTATTGCAGATTCAGTCTTCACAGCCTGGTGCAGGTCTACAATTTTGTTTTTGGTGTCCTTTGACAGCTCTTTTGTCTTGGCCATGGTGGAGTTTGGAGTGTGACTGTTTGAGGTTGTGGACAGGTGTCTTTTATACTGATAACGAGTTCAAACAGATGCCATTAATACAGGTAACCAGTGGAGGACAGAGGAGCCTCTTAAAGAAGAAGTTACAGGTCTGTGAGAGCCAGAAATCTTGCTTGTTTGTAGGATTTTTAAAGAATGAATTGGTCAATTCCTCTGTAAAATAAGTATTTGGTCACCTACAATGTGATTTTCTGGATTTTTTTTCTCATTTTGTCTCTCATAGTTGAGGTATACCTATGATGAAAATTACAGGCCTCTCTCATCTTTTTAAGTGGGAGAACTTGCACAATTGGTGGATGACTAAATACTTTTTTGCCCCACTGTATATATAGCCGCATAATATTTTATGGTGCTTTTGCAGTTTTTGCTATTTGGCAGTCAAAAAGTGCAGCATAAAAAAATTCTTCAAAAGTATCCTTTTGTGTTCCACAGAAAAACAGCAAATGGGTTTAGAAATTCATGGGGAAATAATGACAATTTTTTTGGTGAGCAGTTCCTTTACGATGGAATGGGAATGTTTGTTTGTGTGTGCCTGTCTGTACAATATGAATTCAGTCCTGATATGTCCTGGAGTGCTGCTCCATCCAAAGCTCCCATTTCCCTCGCCACATCCTTTTAGGATGCAAATTCCAACATGTCAGACTCTGGAGATTGTTAAATGCATCACAGAAGCCAGTCTGAATGTTTGTATGTGTCTGTATATGCATTTCTACATATGCCGAATCACTTTCCAGAAATCATCATATGTTCTTAAATGAACCTTTGTTCATGTTACTATCAGATTTTTAGGTTTTGTGAGATGCAATTTATTAGTTTTATTGATTTTTATGCCTTGCAAAGGCACCGCACATGCATCATGTTAAGAATCTCAAATGAGTCATATTAATAGTTGTCCAAGAGCAATGTGAATGCAATCAAACAGCAGTTTCCAAAGTCTGCATTTTTTATTTTTTGTGGTTTCTAAAAACCATCTGCTCTCTGTTCACTAGCTACCTTTATCCAATGACCCTCTCTCTCTCACACACACACACTCATCATACATGGTAACCATTGTATCCTCCAAAATACCATAGTTACTACAGTTACAGTTAACAATCTGGTGAATTTTAAACTGTTAGCTGCCATGTGTAATCAAAAAAAGAAATAGTTAAGACAATATTTTCACATTTTCAGAAAAAAATGTAAATAATACTGGTACAAAACCTGCCACAATAGGGTGGTTGCCAGGGCAATTACAAGCGGTTGCTAAGGTGATAGGGTTAGTTGCTAGGTGGTGACTTACTTCTCTGAATCAAAAGAGCCTATGCAACCCCAAATATGTATGATAATATGGGGTGCGTTTCCCAAAAGCATCGTTAGCTAACAAGTTCTGTCGTTACCAACATAGTTCAATGATTTGGTGTTTCCTGAAAACATAGTTCAAACGAACATTCGCAAACAACATCGACCTGTGGTCAGAAGCATAGTTTCTTGTTAGTAAGATATTTGGATTTAAATAAATTATACTTTTGGGCACGATAACATGCAGTACAATCTACATCTCCCATGCCATTTAAATATATCCATTTGACTTTATATATTTTAGCTTGCTTCGATAAGTGCTGTTTTTGAAGAATGCACATGTGCATAAATGTGTAAGGGATTCCCGGAGTATGACGTAAAAGGGAACCTGTGATGAATCAAACATCAAATAAAGCAAAATGACAAACAAAAATTAGTCATCAGCTGTCATGCTCATTACAGCAGCATCTCAGAGATCTCTAATAAATTAATTAACAAAAGTTATTACTCCACCACATGCGCTTGACGTCATTAACGACCTTCCTATATTGTTGAACCATCATAGTTCCGACGATGGAGATGAGACTATGTTCAGGAATTAGTCGCAACTAGCTATTTAGTTTCTACAATGATGCATTGTACTACAGTGTTAATTTTGACAGCAAATTTTGATTTAGTTTTAGTTAGTCTTTGACTAAAATTGTTTTTGTGCCCACCCCCATTTAGTTTTAGTCATATTTTAATAATCTGAATTGTTTTAGTTTTAGTCTAGTTTTAATCGACTAAATATCATAAGATTTTAGTCGGCTAAAATCTAATGGGTTTAGTTACAGTTTAGTTACAGTGTAATGCTTTTATTAAGCATTTCTCCAAAATTTCTAAACTCATTACATAGGTTTGATATTAAGGTTTTATCATGATAGACACCGATTTAACTGCGGTGACACACAACATGCCTTTATGTTAAAATTAAATAAAACCACTTCTCATAAAGAACAAGAACATGGTCTTCTTTTTAATGAAATACCAATGCTTATACAGGCTAATTATGTCTGCTGTCCCTTTAAAACCGAAAAAGGAAACAGCTGCTATGGATGCAATGTACTGATACATGTTCTCCCTACTGTTAATTCACATAAGAATGTAACAACTTGTGTCCCGTGAATACTCGTCAAAATAGACAATTCGACATAATTGTGTGTGTAATTCTCCGTTCATGCGACGCGAAAGAGTAGCTACTCGCGCGCTGTGAGAGGCGCTTTCTGTGTGTGTATGCTTCAGTGTCTGGGATTTTGAAAAAGACGGACCCAAAACCCCGAAAATTAGTTCTCTCTTGTGTCGTCAGATTTATCTATATGTCTGCTCTTCTCTTACTCCCACATATTGACATTTTTTTACATTTTAGTGACTGTGCAGCAAGTGTTATTTTAGCTTATGTCAAGCCAGATCAAGTACGCTCTAACCTCCAAACCACACAGGAGATTTGTTCTGAACTTGAATGAATCTCTTCCCAAATCTTCCCTCCCTAACATTTTCGTCTCGTTTTAATTTGACAAAAATGTCAATATATTTTCGTCATAGTTTTTGTCATTCAAAAAGGTTTTTAGCTCGTTATCGAAACACACCCTTGGTTTTAAAATATGGCCTGATAATTACTGCAATATCTTTAGACAATTATGACCCAAAGCAAGAACTCTGTGGTTCTGCACAAATCTCATACGCTAAATTACTTATTTGGCTTCAAAACAGTGAGATTTACCAAAAGGCATCAACTTTGTGACAATATTAATTGACACATAGTATACTATACCTAAACCATACTAAACATTGTAACTATAGTAGCATCTGTAAACTTTTGTAAGGGCACTGAATCAGTTCTAACCCTACATCTAAAGCGACATTGATCAGGCTGTATGAAGTTGGCTCTGACAGCTTCTTTGTCTTTCTCTCCATTCTTACAGTTAGTTCTTACTGGCAGTCAGCCGTACGGTTTACTGTGCCAAAGCTCCCGGTGCATTCATTAATACACCAGCTGTGTTCCACTCCAGCACAATCCCAAAAATACACACACTATTCACACATCTACGAATGAAGTAAAGGCTGGCTGGTCCATGCCAGTGACTCATCAGTGATTACACCAGTGACAGCCAAAGTCGTGCAAGAGCGTTTTCCACCCAGAGTGCTGGTCATTTTCTTTGCTTCTTTGAGAAAGGATGAAGCAGGAGTGAAAAACCATATCAGAGCAGCCTTCTCCAGCAGTCCATGTTCCACAAACACACACTTGTTTTTGGTAGGAAACCAGCTGCATGTTACTTATCTATAAGACATTTCCCCCTTAGGATTTCAACAAGAGGGTCTTTCTCTCTTGCTTAGAATGGATAGTTTTTCCAGATGTTCCCAGAACGCAGATATATATGAGGGTTTTGGCAGAGTTTGTCAATGGGGAGTCCATGTCTCTCTCTAGCCAGACATGAGGAGGGTGATATCATTACAAACCATCTCAAACACATACAACTCAGTGTTTTATAACACCCTGAGAGAAAAAAGCAGAGATTTACAACCCTCTCTGCACATCAGTCCACCTGCTAAGAGCCTTCATGTCTCATTTAGAGCTAATGCATAACAATACCTGCACGATGTGTTGATTGACTCTTGTGCTTTGGAAGCACTGAGAAACATTTTAACTGTCAGTAGAAATCACAGCTTATTTTGACAAAAGAACTGCCCACTTACACATCTAACCAACACGTAAGAGTGAATCTTATGATCAAGAACATAATATCTATGTCAAAATACTTTTGCAACAAAGTGGTAGCTCACTGAAATAAATGTGTAACAGTCTCTGTGAACATTTGTACAGACAATAATAAATACATTTGCAGGAAATGTGTAAACCTTGTAGCTGGAATTCTCAAAGGTGATGAGTGCAGATATTTATTTGCTATTAAGTGTCTCAAACTAAATTCTGTACACCTCTCAAAAATGTTCAGCCACAAACCAAGCAAACTGTCGAATCCAATGACTAGTTCTTCCTCAAAATTGCTTATTATGGCATTCTGGGAACTTGTAAATGTAACTTGTAAACAGCCAACCAATCAGATTAGAGCTTCTAATTTGGAAAAGCTCTTGCCTTTTTTTGTACGCATCAAACGGTCCATGAATTAAACATAGTTTACACCAAACAGATCTCATGGGAAAACTTTACTATTTTCCAAATGATTTTTTGGAAAAAATTAAGAATGAAGGTCCACCCATAATCCCACCCCTAAACATAACTGTCACTGGGGCGTAAGAGGATCATACAAAAACGAACAAATTCGATTATACGAATTTATACAGTTAGCCACCAATTCAACAAAATGTAAAGTAGCTACGAATTTCCAACCGATTATGTTGGTTCACACCAATACAAATTCAAGTTCATTTCTGATTTTTGCATAACATTTGTTGTGAAGCACTGTGCAACTTTCCATGTATGACACCGGCTTGTCTTGGAGAAGGAAGTCAAACAGTTTTTACATTTCGAAAAGCAGTTCAGATTTTTGTATTCGCTTTGGTGTTTATCAAATAACACTAAATACAAGAGAGCAAGTTGTAGTTTTATATAACAGCAGTAGCTCTGGGCATGTGACTAAAAGTGCAAATCTTATTGGTTGGCCAACATTTTTCATGGTGTCATGAATGAGAGATAAAAAAAACTATTATCTTGAAATACAAATGTTTGTGTCAGAACAGATGCATTACCAGCTATTCGCTAAAATTACATTTGTCTTGCACCTAAATTTTGCAATTCAGTCTCATGATGTTCGATTTATGTTCAACTTGTGATGTTCATGATATAAACCACAATGAATATGTGGACTGGGTTTAATGCACTTCACAGGTTACATCGCTGAGAATATATGACTGCAGTCATGGAAATAAAGTTTTGTAAACTACAAACACCATAATTGTCGGAAATTTGAAATGCTCACTCCTGACAGCATGGTTGATCTGATTTCTGGGATTTTATAAACACAGGCTGTTTATAGATTCAGTGTGCTGCTGAACAGTGCCAAGAAATAGTTGTCCACGTCCACATGCATGCTTGCACACTGCTAACGTCATTGTTTATCGCCTTCAGCTGAGTCGTCACTCCACTGGCCAATCATAAAGAGAGCCATGACCCTAGAAACACATATACACAGACGTGCAGCCTCAACCCATTGAAGCCACAACGCTTCACATTAAAACAAGCTCACTCTGCTACAACAACAGCTAAAGCTTGCTTCATTTTAACCACTTCCTGCTGAAAAAAATCCACCTTTGTTAGCTGGTCTTCCAGACTAGTCTGGCACATGTCAGCTTGACCAGGCTGCGAAACCAGCTAGATCATCTTAAACTAGCGGTTCTGTGTGGTTCTGTTGTCCTGCACACATCCTATTGCCCTTATGAAATTACATATAAAAGTCCTACTCAAAAAGCACTAGTTCATATAATTGCATTTAATGTACATTTAAACTCTAATACATTTTCATTCAATTGCAGGTAACAAGCAAATGGGTCAGAGAAAAAAAAAAAATCGACATAGTTTGCATAAGTATTATTTTAAAGTATATTATTTCTATATGAAGTACTCTTTTTAGAAGTATGATAAAGTACTTCTTTTCACAGGCAACCATCGACTGGATCTCCACGCTCACAGACATCCTCCATCAAGCATCAATGTGTTTATATCTCTCTGTCCACTCGCCTCTCTCCCAGTGAAATATAACGCTCTAAAAGCAGTAGTCAAGCAATCTTTCTTGCACCAAAGCAGGTCTGTTCGCTTAGGATAGTACCCTTACACTTCGTTTTGTGTGTGTTGGGTGTTGTGGTGTGTGTGTGGTGGGTGTGATGAACACAGAGTCTTCTGTCCTGCAGGGACTGAATTTCTTAGAGCAACCAACTATTTAATCTCAACAAACAGCAGCACTCACAACACTACGGTACCTGAAAAGAAACACAAATAGTTCAAACATTGACACTGCAGGGTTGAAGAAATTTTTCGGTATTCCACATAAGAAGAAAACGCATTTCTGGGCTTATCTGTTTCAAAAACTCCCAGCACAGTACTACAGAGTTGTGGGTAGATGTCAGAGTTTTGCAATGCAGTGCAGTGAGTTTTTGCTTAGAACAAGCAAACTAACCTGCCAATGGGGTAAGCAAAAAATAATCGAATTGCAAACAGGAAAAAACAAGGATTATTTGGGGGTACACCATTAGCAAGCCATTATTTAGACTTGTTTTTTCGCGCAAAAACCTCAATTAATTTTGAAACAATCGTTTTTTTTTTTTTTCTGAAAACAAGACATTTTACTTGACTAGAAAATCCTTCTTGATTTAGATATTTTGGCTGGAAACAAGACAAGACAAGACAAGAAAAGCAGTTTTTGCAGTGTTTTTAGTTCAAATCCAGTATGGTATATCTAAGCAAATGCCACTAATGACCGTCTGCAAGCATCTCTCTTGTCCTCATTGTCTCTGTCTTTGTCTCTCAAATCATCTCTCACTCTGTTAGCAGTAAATTAAATATGCATGAGCACTCTCTGGTTCCCTGCATGAATCCTTATGGAGCCTGTGGCCATGTGAGCGCGTGTGTCCTGCCTAGGTGAGGTTAGTTCATGGCACCCCCCACCCGTGGAAAACAATAAAGAAGGAATCATGTTCTTTCCACTGGAACTGTTTCAAAATGTGCTTTCATTTCCTGTCTATCAAAGCTTTTCTTTAGAGAAACCCGGCAGACACAGACATCCATAAGAAAGAAACATCTCAAATGAGATCTCTTTAAAATCTCAATTGACATGGAGATTAAACAAATGGAGTCTTTTTGACTCAATTATACTGTTTCTCAGTCTTTTCTCCTGAGAAACAGATCCTAGTAACCTCATGTGTCTGCTTTAGAGTTTCAGAAGAGATCTCAACGGTGCCTCAAACTGAGCTCAGATCTGGACCTTATCAATTAATAGCTTGAGAATTTCTCATAAAATTCTTTCAAGATCAAATGATCCGAATTATCCTATTATTATTGCATTTATAGCTGTATATACTTAATATACTTAATATATTTCAGCAATTGACTCATTTGTGTCTGTTTTTATTTCTACTAAGCCATTTAGGAGAAAAATCTTAGACAAAGCTAATACTTGAAGAACTAAGAACTTAACTGAGCTGCAAAAGAGCAACCTCTGAGCTATAATATACAGTATCGGTGTAAATTTTTTAAAATGTTTTTCATTTGTCTGTTGGATGCTAGATACATTTGCGAAAAGCTTATGGTAAAAAGTGGGGAGAAAAAATGTGAAATGTGTATTACAGTGCATTTCACACACCATTTGACTGCACATATGTTTGGTGTAGAACTGTGGGACTGTGCTTACATCTTAATGCTTCTTTTCAAGATCAATGGGGAGCAATTGAGAAGCATTTTCAAAGTGCTGGGTGTCTCATTTCATTAAACAACATAAATCATGAAAGTGTAGATATATGCTCTCCAACTTCTCTGAAATAAAGTTAATTGACTACAGTTTAGTCACACAGCTAGAGCAGGTGTTCTGATGAAATGTAAAATACATCCAAAATCCACACTCTTTTTTTCACCTGAACATTGTGCTTTACACAGTCCAGACATCAAAACGCTGATCTTGAGAACATGCAATGCAACAACAACCCTGTACAACCAACAATGTTTCACGAGTTCACACTTGCATATAATGAACTGAGTAAAGGTTATGCGTATTTGGCGTGCTGTCCGGGCAGAGGGGCTCTGAGCTCTGTAATTACTCTCGAGCCCGGAGTACTCCCCCTGTCCGGGGAGAGGGGTCCGAGCTCGGTTTTTAGCCCTGACCCAGAGCGCTCCTTCCCGTGCTGGGGTAGGAACGGGCTGAAGGTGAGGAGTCGGGGTGGTGGAGGGATGCTGCTGAAAGACTAGAGATAGAGAAGGTAAGACTGCTTTGATTATTTATAGGGCTTCTCTCTTGTGCTGGTTGGATAGATGGTGTAATTAATGATGATGGTTATGATTGTGTGTATTTGGCGTGCTGTCCGGGGAGAGGGGTCCGAGCTCGGTTTTTAGCCGGACACCGAGCGGATCCCCAACGATGCAACTTAGTATGGGACAGCAGCCAGAGAGGGGCGTTGGTAACCCCCCAAAATTTGCAAAGCTTAAAATTGGTGGGGTGCTGGACGTCGCTTGTATTAGCGGCAATGCTGAGGCTTTAGAAGAGAGAACTAGAGGCTTCTGCGGAAGCAGGTGCTGCTGCGGCATCTGAAAAGAAAACTCCTGCGGGAGTGGGAACTGCTACGACATCTGGAAAGAGAAAAATGGCTGCTGCAGAAGCAAGCACTACTGCGGCAGAGTAAAATACAGACAAAAGCTCCTGCGGGGGGGAACTGCTGCGGCAGTGTGTGGGAATAGGTAAGACTCCTGAGCTGGATGAAGGCTAGAAGGGCTTGGTATGGTAGTTTGAATTAGAGTTTGAAAATGAAATGGCCTTTCTTGGTCTGGTCTGTTTTACTTTGCTTTATGAAGTAAAAGATGATTTCTTCATCCAGCACCGCTAGATCGGATATAGTGGGGTGGATGTTTAGGTTGAAGCTAGATGTGATAGCGAGCTCAGAGCATCTGAGAAAACCGAAGAAAGCCAGGATGAACATGGCATCAAGCGTGCATGTGCGGTGAATGAGGTAACTCTGTGGAGGTGGAAATACATAGTCAATATTTTAAGGTTATGGGGTAAGGAATGAGCTGTGGATGGGTCTGCGCCACTAGCGGAGGTGTGCTCACGCTAGCATCTGCTAGGGGAGCTGGAGGCCACTGAAAAGGTAAAAGGGGTAAGAAGTAGCAGGAGGAAAGTCTGAGATGTGAGGGCCTGTATTGCAAGTGGAAGCAGCTTCGCGCTTGCTTCACATGCTGTAGCTGTAGGCCACGGGAAGTGAGTCCTGAAGACCCTGTGCAGCCTGCACTGCTAGCGGAGGCAGCCTCACTCTAGCGTTTGCTACGGGAGCTGGAGGCCACTGAACAGAAAAATGGTTAGTAGCATGAGGGAACGGAAGAGATGTGGGCATGTGTTACAAATGGAGGCAGCCTCACGTTTGCTTCATGCTTGCTTCGGCTGCTGTAGCTGTAGGCTGCGGGAAAGTAGAAGGGCTAGTGACATTTAACGGAACAAGCCTGGGTAGCCTGCGGTGTTGCCGACTTAGCAATTTGTTGCTAGATTTGGCAATTCCTCAAGCCTTGTCCACATTAATACGTTTCCATTGAAAATACATATTTTCCTCTCGTTTTGGCCTTCCAGCCATTTTAAACGCTCTTCAGAGCTGAAGAATTTAAAAATTATGTTTTCACATTGTAGTATGGACTGTGGAAACGGAGGCTTTTGAAAACGATGACGCATGTTTAGTCATGTGATGCATTGTACCAATAGACATGTTTATACCGGTAACGTTAATTTTGCAGTTATGTACTATTCACTTTCACACTGTTGCTAAAGATATTTACAGTGCACACTCTTCATATTACAGTCCTAAAAAGACGACAGAAAATTTACTCACGATTTCTGTCCTGTGGCAAAACACGAGGGCAGTTGCGTTTTAGATCAATTCTGTGTGGGCGCGTCAGTGAACGGTGAAATATTTCCGTAAATGAGTTGATCCTGCCAGAAGAATTGCGTGAAACTTATTATGTCTGTTCCGTCTGTATCATCTCATTGAGGTTTTATACATGCACAGTAAGGTGAATGTAACGCTTTCAGACATTGCAGTGTGGATGATAAACTTTGGAAAAAACGTCTTGTTTGCTTCATGGTTAAAAAAATGGCATCAACATCCGTTTATGTCATAACGTCATTTAACAAACTTTAGCCACGAAAACCTGCTTTTAGCGACTTCACCTGAAAATTTATTAATTTGCAACATGGCCTGCGCCCGAGGGCGGGAAGCGCTCAACTAGCGTCGATCACGAGAGCTGAGGATGGATGTTGTGACAGGCGCTGCAGCCGGAAGAGCCGCGGTGAAAGGCTGAGCCACAGCGGGAGCTGCAGTGAGGCCTTTGCTGATGGTGATCTGGGGCGCGCCCAGGCTCGTTGAAGACGGCTGGATGCGTGACCCAGCGTGTCCCACAGTTCTACAGTTGCTGTGACCAGAGCCAGGTCTTGTGCGGGATGATGTGGTCGCTGGGCGGGCTCGTCTATGGTCAAGGAGCGTGTGGCTGGTCGGGAAGAGCAGCAGCCGCGATGAAGCCTGGTGCTCGGTGGCCATGTCTGGCGGGGAAAGAGTGATCATGGGGCCGGCAAATTGCAGCGGATCTGAAAAAAATCCCCAGTATAGGTCTCTTCGTTGGACGGGAAATTGGGTCTGTGATAAAATGGCAAAGGGAGCGAACCGAATGCTGCAAGACTAGAGATAGTGAAGGTAAGACTGCTTTGATTATTTATAGGGGTTCTCTGTTGTGCTGGTTGGATAGATGGTGGAATTACTGATGATGGACTGGCCGTGTTATTATTATCTGCGCGTGCTCCTCCCGAAATTTGTTAATAAAACATAAATTCTTTAAAAGAAGAGGGTCCTACTCAGAGGAAACCGAAATCACAAATGAGATCTTTAATATATCAGAAAGTTAGAGACTGAAATAAAAGTGAGAAATACTGTATAGGGCTTTTCACAATTCATTTGACCCCAGGTTGTCGTTCCAAATCCAGTTTTTAACCCTGGAGTGTTTTACTTTTGTAATTCAGAAGGGTGGTTCATAACCTGGGATTATGAAACCCTGCTCTGGAGTATGTGCCTCAAATCTCAAATTTAGTATAGTTACAGAAACCCTGTGTGTTGTAAAACAGCCAGTGTGTCAACATTTTTTTTTCTCACTGATGCAAAAGCGCAACACGGGCTGGTTATTTAAAACCACTTGTGTGCTCTATTTATCCAGTCATGGCTGTTGGCACCACAAATCTGGAAATAATGTTAATCCAGGGTTTAGGATGGCCCAGGATTAACAATTTCAAGTTTGAAACGACCTTATAGGGTTAACCCGGGGTTAAGCATAATGTGAAAAACTATTATGCATTCTTATGCCAATTAAAGTTGTCATGAAGTCATTTTCCTGCAGCTCTAGTGAGTACTTGTTGAGCATTTCAGGTGAATTGTTAAAAATGAATGGTGAATGGGACAGCAAAATCTATTTGACGGTTACATCAGTGCACACGTCACCTTTAATAATTGTCTGATTTATCATTGAGCCTTTTAAAGGCCTGCAGGTGAGACATGTAGTTGAAATGTGCATGTGTAATCTGCCATCGCACATTAAGAATAAGCAGAATTAGCTGTTGGAATGGTGAGTGGAGCAGCATCTTAATCAGTGGAGGGCAGATGCAGACTCACAGGTCTCCAGGAAATCGTTCCATCAATCTATCTAAAAGCCTCATTCAAAGCAGAGGATCAGCTAATGAGATCTGACTCCATTAGCCTGCAGTGCTAAGTGTCCGTCCACGCTTACGTAGCACAGGAACAGACTGTGGAAAATGGTATCCCTCACTAAAGCCCTCTCCCTCACGTCATATCATGACTCTATAATCCACTCAGATCTGCTCTCACTCGCACTACATACCCACTGCCTTTTAAACCACCATTAAGGCCACTGGCCACACTACAACTGTGTGTCTGTGTGTGTGTGTGTGTTGGAGTTAGGTGTTACTTATAGCTCTAGTTAAGGGGAAACTAAAAGGATAAAATTGTCCCCAGAAGTGAATTAAAATCTCCCGGACAAATCCTCAGTTGGCAAACGTGTGGGTGTGTGTGTGATTCCTCAGCTATAGTTTGTGGACAAATGTGTCCCCAGAAGTGAATTTAGGGATGCACTGATTTAGAAAAAAAATGTGGGTGGAGTTTGTGTTTGGCTAGTTTGAAGTCATTATCATGATCTTTATATAAAAACAAAAGTGTGTGTGTGTGTGTGTGTGTGTGTGAGAGGGAGAGAGAGAGAGAGAGAGAGAGATGGAGAGGTAAAGACATTAAAGGGATGGAAAATGCAAACTGGAAAACAGAGAAAACCACAAGAAATGAAAGGCAAAAGAGGTGATGTGGCAGACAGACACATGCTGGTGTGTGTGTGTGTGTGCTGATGCTGGAGCATCACGCTCTATTGTTCTTCCTCACACTGGTGCCCACGAGCGGGACACAGACAGCGTGTTGTGGGGGAAAGGAGTGTCCACACACAAACCACCACACACACACACACACTTTGGCAGAAGCCAAGGCTTTTTCCAGCACCGGCTGTGCGTGTCTCTTGCTGTGTGTCAGTCTAATCAGTCTGAATCAGACTGTGGCATTGAAGGATTTTATCTGCAGTTTCCAGCCTTGTCTCATGCACACATGAACACATATAGAATCATTCAAGCAAAGCGTGCATATTTACAATTTACATTCAAAATTGTACTCTCTCTCTCTCTCTCTCTGTGTACTTTCAAAAAATAATTTATATAAAATGCAATAAATTCCCTTAAAGAGTACACTTTCATGAACAAATGTTTCTTAAAAGATGTAAATATGTTAAATTAAAATTTTTTTATTTTAAAATAAGTTTTAAATCATTATCTTTTTAATAATCTTTTGTCTTGCTTTAGAGAAGTGCTTTGTTATTTTAGTCAACACATTGAAATAAGTGTATGTACATTTTCCTTTACCTGCAATTAACATTACGTGTCTGAAAACATTACCAATTTGAACTCAAGTATATTTGTTTGTTTAATTTATTTTTGTAATAGAAATAAATGCATTACATTGCAAAGACTTTTACATTGTTACAAAAAATATTTCAAATAAATGCTGTTCTTTTGGACTTTCTATTCATCAATAAATAAATAAATAAATAATCAGCACAACTGTTTTCAACATTGATAATAATGAGAAATGTTTGTTAAGCACCAAATATACATATTGTAATGATTTCTGAAGAATCATGTGACACTGAAGACTGGAGTAATGGCTGCTAAAAATTAAAAATAAAAATTTAAATTGTAATGATATTTCACAATATTACTGTTTTACTGTATATTTTGAACAAATAAATGCAGACTTGGTGAGTATTTTTTCACATTACAAAATAATTGTATTGTTTTTCTTTCCTTGTATATATACAGCAAAACAGCACAGGTCATTATGTCATTATAACAGTGACTGGCCAGCTGGCGAGTACGCTTTATTTACTTGCCAAAGCCAATTTCCACTTCTCCCTTCTGACTACACTGAGTGGAAACAGATCCAGATCTGCCAAAAAGCAAACCAGGACTGCATCATGTTTAGAGGATACATGCTGATTCATGAATGCTTTAGGACCAAATCATATTGTAAGAGACTTCAAAAACACATTTAATACCAGGTTGCTCAGGAGATACCAATCCCTGCAATTCATTAACTGTTTATGGTTGGTTATTGCCCTGCAAAAGAGTTTGCACTATGTGAAGAAAATATATTAAGAGTATTATGCTCATATGGTGTGCATATGCTTACAGTGCATAAATGTTAAATATAATGAGTGTAAACTGGAGAATCTACATTGTGTGTGTCTGTGAGAGTGACAGAGAGCGGTCATGTGTGTCAAAGAGATCCAGTCAGTCCAGCCGTATCACTCGCAGAGGAAATCAGTCCTCAGGATAACACCATAAACCAGCTGCCCACAACAGACTGTTTTGCTCATTCAAATACACACACACACACACACACTGAATCTAATTTGGTTTTCAAATCTAAATTTCCAAAATGTTTAGGTCAGAACGGTTATTTTGTGTGAGTGAAAAATGTGTCACACATTCAAGATGTTTTGTTGTGGTTTTCCAATTTGCTTTTCAATTTACTGTCGTTTGGCCTTTGCTGCCACAGGTTGATCATAAATCGTTCCTGTTATTGGCATATATTTGCCAAAGGTTTGCCAAAAATATTTGTCAGTAATGGCAAAATGTTCACTGATGACAAAGGTTATCAAACTTCTCAGTTTTGGCAGGGGTCATTGTCTGCACTGATGAGAGCAGATAATTTGTTCAGACAGTTAAGTCAATATCTGATATCACAATTTATTACATAGTGAAAGCTACATGTGAGTGTAAATCTTTATCTTTAGGTCACGTCCCAAAACCATTCAAGCTGGCGGTTACTAAGCCTCTTATTAAGAAACCACAACTAGATCCTAGTGAACTGGCAAATTACAGACCAATTTCAAATCTTCCGTTTATGTCTAAAATTTTAGAAAAAGTTGTGTCTGCTCAATTATGCTCCTTCCTGCACAACAATTATCTCTATGAAGAATTCAGGCCTCCACCATAGTACAGAAACTGCACTTGTTAAAATTACAAATGCTTTTTGCTTCTTGCGTCAGACCAAGGCTGTGCCTCATTGCTAGTTTTACTTGATCTTAGTGCTGCTTTCGACACTATAGATCATGACATACTCATATATCGATTACAAAACTATACAGGTATCAAGGGCAGGCTTTAAGATGGTTTAGATCCTACCTGGTATTAGATCCTACCACTTTGTTCATTTAAATGGGGACTCATCTCAATTATCACCAGAAAAATTTGGAGTGCCACAAGGATCTGTCCTAGATCCTCTGCTATTTTCGATATACATGTGGCCCCTTGGTAATATTATTAGAAAATACGGGATAATTTGTCCACTGTTTGCTGATGATACTCAACTATATATCTAAACAAGACAAGATGAAACTTCTAAATTATCTAAGCGAACAGAGTGTGTTAAAAATGTAAATTATTGTATGACCAATAATTTTCTCCTATTAAATTCAGATATATTACTTATTAGACCAAAAACTGTACACAGAATCTCTTAGATTACAATTTGCATCTAGAGGAATGTACTGTTACTTCCTCTACAGTCAAAATCTGGGTGTTATATTAGATAGCAACTTTCCTTTTGAATCATATTTCCCATGTTACAAAAACAGCATCCTTCCATCTTAGAAACATTGCCAAGTTACGAAACATGTTATCTGTTTCTGATGCAGAAATGCTAGTTCATGCATTCATGACCTCTATACTGGACTATTGTAATGCACTGCTAGATGGTTGTCCTCCATCTTCAATAAACAAGCTACAGGTAATCCAAAATGCAGCGGCTAGAGTCCTTACCAGTTCAAGAAAATATGATCATATTACCCCCATTTTACAGTCTCTGCCTGGCTACCTATTTAGTTCCGTATCAGTTACAAAATATTATTACTTTCCCACAAGGCCCTTAATGGTTTAGCTCCTACATACCTAACTAGTCTTCTACCACGCAAAAATCCATCATGCTCCCTAAGGTCGCAAAACTCTAGACTTTTGGTAGTACCTAGGATAGCAAAGTCCCCCCTAAAGGAGGTAGAGCTTTTTGCATTTGGCTCCCAAACTCTGCAATAGCCTTCCTGATAACGCTTGGCGTTCAGACACTCTCTCTCTGTTTAATTCTAGATTAAAGACACATCTCTTTGGCAAGCATTCAAATAATGCATCTCATAATCTTGGACTGCTGTTATATCTGATCAAATGCACATTATTATTCTTTAGCTTGGCTGTGTTAAACTAATTAATACAATAAAGTTTTACTTGGTTGGAACAGCAGCTACGCTAATTATGTCTCTATTTGTTTCTCTGTTTTCCTTCTGCCAGGGTAGGAATTACAAAAGCTTCAGTCTGGATCCAGAACACCTGAGAAGAGATGATGCCAACCCCTCATAGGACCTCAGATGATGCCAACCCTGAAACAACATACAGAACTACCAAATGTTGCTATAAGTTTGATTGCATCATATAATAATTGCTGTTAATAGTGTTCATCGACTGTTTGATCACATCTTTAATTGATTTCTCCGTACATTTCTGCCATATGTACATAAACTGACAAGTCACCACTGATAAGCTACTACTAAATATTGTAGAAACTTAATTTTCTGTAAAGTTGCTTTGCAACGATTTGTATCGTAAAAAGCGCTATACAAATAAACTTGAATTAATTGAATTGAATAAATGAGTGAACTGAGACTGCTGTAGACACTACTACACTTGATACAGTCTTGGCCGACTGTTTATTTCCAAAAATCCAAATAAACCCTGTTAAAACCAGTGCAACATTTCCAGACCGGATTAGCAAATAATCTTCCTCATGGCCCTTAAAGCCTGGCCTGTCTCCACCCAATGTATTGATCAGATGATTGATTAAGTAAAAAATGAATAACCACCTTAGAGGGGACAATAGAACACAGATGCTTCACAAAAACACAATTTCATCAATTTGCCTCATCTGATGTTGTGAGCCAGTTATGACAAGTTCACAGTCACACTGCACGATTTTCAAAGACGTCGCATCACTGTTGGATTCACACTGAACGACTATCTGGGGTAGCATTCAGTTGTTGCTGTGTTCACACTGCACGATGGAACGACGACAGGAGGTTACACACTGCATTACTTTACAATAGGAAGAATAGCCGACAGCTCTGTCTGCTGCAGGGTTGCCAGGTTTTCGCTACAAAACCCGTCCAATTACTACTCAAAACTAGCCTGAAAATAGCCCAATTGCTTTCGAAGGGGTCCCCCAGTAAAAATCGCGTTCGGGGGGTAAAATACACATTTTTTGGCGGGGTTCTCCTGGTACAATTCACATTCCATGGCCTAAATATCACGTTATTGGGGTCGCTTCAACCTGCTGACATAAAAAGCAACTGGCGGATTTGGCAACACTGGTCCGCAAACTACGTTTCATATAACTCCTCCCCGAACTTCCCACTGCCCTGTATCTTGGTCTCTCATTGGCTGTAGGTCATCGCCGATGTGTTTTTCAGTCAGAACTCATTGCACACAGCGTGATTGTGAATCGCCGACAGCTCCAGATATTTAGCATGCCAAATATTTCACAGGCGTCGGCGACGCATCGGCGATTCCCTCAGATCGCGTCTTTGATAATTCACACTGCGTGATTGTCACTCGCGTGAACGAGCACCGATTTGCCTCCGATTTCGGGCATTTGTCGGCGATTTCGCAAAACCTGTCGGCGAGTGAAAAATCGAGCTAAAATCGTGCAGTGTGAACTCGGCATTACACACAGTCATTTACTGTTTAATAAGCAGTGCTAAAGAGGACTTCAGAAGGAGGTAACAGCTTATAACAGGAAGGATAACAAAGGAGGGGTCCAAATATGACAATCGACAAAATTATTATGAGAGGAGAGAGGTCGTTCTCTAATTTCTCAGAAACTAACCTCTTTATTGTAAGAATAGCAGCCAAATCAATGTACTCAGAGCTGCAGTGACTCATTTTCACATCTTCATGGGTTCAGAGAGAAATCATCTGAATCAGAGAGAAATTATCTAATAAAAAAGAGCTACACTTGTGAAAAAGAAGTGTTAATTGTATTGTCTGCAGTGCACTTCAAATTGTAAAAATGTGTTGTTAAAAAAGGCAAATAATATAATAGTAGTGATTTAATGTTTATTAGAATTTTTACTTTAAAGTAAATTTTAAATCATTGTTTTAATAATATGTTGTCAGGCCTTTAAGAAGTAAATTTATTTTGATGTAACATGCTTGATTGTGATTTTAACTGTAGTGTGATATTCAAATATTATGTTTAAAGTTAATATATTTTAAAGGTACTGAACTGCCACTTCATGACGGGAAATGTGTAACAACAAATATATTAAAATACATGAAATACAAGATTCAAATAACTTTAAATGGTTAAATGCTTGTCAGTATATTCAGAAGTACACTTTTTTAACCAAATTTCAAATAATTATGAAATGACATATAAAGATGTACTTACGTCAAAGGTCAAAAGCACTCAAAATATAAACTAAATTAAACTAAAAACTATACATTTGGTTCGAATATATGCTAATAAATAGTCAATTCTTTTAAATGTATTTTCATAATAAACACTGCTTAAAAGTGTGCTAAAGCATGCTTATTTTTCACAAGGGCACATAGCCCTGTGTTGGTATAAAAGTTAATCTAACCATAAATACTGAATACACAGGCAGCGAGTGAGCTGAAGGTATAAAACCCTCTTCAGATAGCTGAGCGAGGCGCTTGTGAATGGATTGCTGTTCACTCAGCCACGTAACGTCTTTTCTCTAGGAGGGCAAACACCCACTACAACTGGATGTGGCAGAAGAGAGAGGATTTATGGTCCCATTGACTTGGTCCCTCTCTTCCTCCATTATATCCTCCTGTCTTTTTGTTGGCCCCAGGGGCACAGGCTGCCAGGATGTATCAGTATATCTATTGATGACGGCCGACGGCTGTGTTCTGCAGGCAGATGTCCTCCCCTCCACTGGGTAAAACCACAGTAAAAAAAAACTCTGCTCTTTGATACCTCACCCAGCCCTCCAAACATCTGCTAATCATTGGCACTGGAGATCTCAAAACCAATGCTCTGCACAGCTCAACAATGCCTTTATGATCAGGCCTAAAAATAGCCTGCTTTCTTCTTTATTTGCTCTGAAGTTCTAGGTGAGAAAAAAGCCTCAGTATTGCTTATATACTGCCATGAAACTGATCATGAACCATTTCTGTCAGCTTGTTGAGGTTTGCTATTACTTTGTGACTGGATTTACAAAGCAGATTAAGTAAAATCCCATCGACATTGATGGAGGGAACTAGAGAGCAGAATACTCAAAACAATCTCATAGCAATTTGTAACTATTTTACAGTTTAATGAATTGGTGGCTAATTTGTATGATCTTATTTGTGGGTCTTCGTGCAATCTGCTTATGCACGGTTATGTCTAGGGGTTGACCTTCATGCTTGTTTTTTGGTGTAAAAAACATTTTCATACGATTAACATGGTACAAATGCAAGGATCATTGGAAATATGTGCTTGTGGCGTTGTTTCTACCTTATTGCATGTTTTGCGAAAGTTTCAAAGTACAATTTCCAGTGAGTGGCGCTGAAATGCGCGTTCAATACTTGACCATGGCCATGTTTTTATTATGATGGTTCAGGCACGTATTGCTGCATTTTTATTACGTTGCTTCATGTATTTATTGCGGCGGTTCAGAATGCAAATGTCTTGTTGGAAATACCCCCTACGCCAAACCCAACCCTAAACCTACCCGATAGTGTTAACAAGCAAATTGGCTCTAAAAACACATTCGATGATGCAACCGTGCTATTTTACCTTTCTTCTACATGGGTTTGAGCTGTTGTGTCAAACTGTAGTTTCACAGGATTCGTACCGGAGCATTTCAGCTCATTAGCGCAACACCGAGCAAACCTCAGCAAACCTCGAGTCAGGAAACCCATACGTATGAAGCTTCATATGTGACAATAATGTTCAATAGTAATAGTTTTTAAAGGTGGGGTAAGTGATTTCTGGTAGCCAATGTTGACATTTGAAATCACCAAAACAAACACGCCCCTACCCCAAAATTGTCTCGCCCCTATTTTGATAGCTCCTCCCCACACATACGTACGCAACCCAGAAAACAATTAGTTCTGTGAAACAAAGCAAAACCAATGTTACACTGTGTCTACATCGGACGCGAGTGGGTTGTTATGACCCAGCGGTTGGGTTCAAAACCACCCAACCGCTGGTTCAAAACAACACAATATCCATTGTTTTGTCCCCTTTTTTAACCAGGCTGGTTTTATATTTAACCCAGCATTTTTTAGAGTGTACTATCTATGGTCTACACTGGATGCGGCGCGGCACGACATGACAAATCCCCGACAGAAAACTGCTGCTGCCTTCTATTCATGACGTATTGACACAAATTTCAAATGATTTCAAACGTCGCTTTGTCTCGTCCAGTGTACTAGACAGACTTTAGCTGTTGCGGCGCAGACACGGTGTTACTCACCTATCGAGAAGAAACAAAGCAACCTCGGCGTCCGATCGCAGGCCTTCCGAGTTCTCTCCAGCGCTGGAAAGTTGATCCGATATTTACACTGGTCCTACTTCTTGCCTTATTGCTTTAAGACTTCTTTTGTTCCGCAGACGTTTTCCGCTTTTGTTTTTTTTTTATTTCATCTCTATTTTTCTGTCGCTCGTCTCGCTAATGTCCGTCCCGTGCACTGAACGCTCTCTCCTCCACATCATGAGTAGACACGCCCCTTACTGCTGATTGGCTACAAGTTTGTTTTGCTATTCGACCCGAATCAGTTTTCTAAAGCGTTTTTTACTAATTGCTTACCCCACCTTTAAACCTCGCAGCACAGTAAAATTGTCATAACATAATATTGTGCAAGGAATTGTGTGAAAATTCGGCTTCATTAATCAAATCTCTGGCCCTGTAAATCATAATTTGTGTGAAAAGAAATAAAAGTTCAGTCAGTGTTCTACTGCCTCTTCTGATCATTTCAACTGGAAACTGCAGTGATTCATACGTATAGGTACGTTTTTGAGTTTTGCAGAAATGTAAATAGATGCACGTATATCCAATGAGCCTGGCTAGCACAAATTCATACATATCACCACCTTTAAAATAGCTATGTTTTCTCATGAAATCAGGTTGGAATATCATAGAGACTTTGTTGTGGCCACCTAGAACACACTAGCAACCATAAATCAACACCCTGACAGTCACCAACAGAACTTTATTATGGTAGCAAGCTCTGCAAAACCATGAAAGAAAATCTTCAGAAATGTACAAATCTGGTTCAATCTGTCAACATTTCCACGCTTCCAATATCCAGGAGTTCCAACTGTTTTTGTGAGTTTACTCCGAAGCTCTTTGTTATTTATCAGCTTGTGCTCGCAGCTCCAAAACGGAGATACTTCACACACTTCCTCCAAAGAACCTCACCTTGAACCTCACTCACATTCAAAAGACAAGTGGAAAAAACAAGTTTTGTGCGTTTCGTGTTATGCAGTAGTCGTACATGTGTGTGCGCATGAGAGATTGTAATGTACCAGCATCCTGACCTACAACCCACCGTGTAAAGGGTTCATGCATCACTCCTCAGCAGGGGTCTTACAGCTTAGACCACTTACTTAAACATTAGCATTTCTACCAGCCATTTCCTCTCTATTAGCTCCAGAGATGCTGCACATGATACAAGGTCTTGCCTCTATTTTGACCTGGTGTCCACTTTTAGACGTCAAGGGTTGTTGTGACATCATTGCTAATATATGACAACTGCACTCAACTCAAAAGACACATTATAAATATGTATGTCCACTCTGCAAAGACAATATGAACAACATAAATACTTATATGTTACAAGGAAATTGCTTGTTACAAATGTGCATATGGCAACAATTATAGAATCGCCAGACCTAAAATCCGTAAACTCCTGACTCCAATCTTCCTAACATAAAGACCAACACTCGTCCAACACTCGAAAGCAAAGAGCTTTTACACAAATGACACATATTAACAGAGGAGTGTTTGTAATTAGCTTCTTTCCAATCACCGTCCCATGAGCCCAGCATGAAGCCCAGTTAAGGATATAAAAGTGACAGTGATTTGACACTTAGTCTTAATATATGACAACGAGCCAGCCATTTTGTGTGTTACAGCATGCAAATGAATAACCACAATCCTGAGAAATAATGCATGAGAAGTTATCAAGCAGCTGTGTGGTGCTGTTCAGGAGATATGTGCTGGGCTGGGCTGGGCTTTCAGACTAAAGCTCATTGTAACTGTCAATCCAAACAGGATAACGGTACTAATGCTCAGCATCCCCATCACACAACCCTGCACTTCAAGCATCCTTAAACCACAAAATGCCATGGTTTATCCCATTAGTTTCAGTTTGGGTCTCATCTTTTTCTTTAATCTTCTATTAAGTGTTTATATATATATACAGTATATATATATATATATATATAGATAGATATATATATATATATATATATATACAAAATAATATAGAGCCTCATAAAGTTAAATACATAGAAAAAAATAAGTATTAACTAAAAATGCATTAAAAGAAATTCAAAATAAGATTACAGAGCTGTGAAAAATAAATAAAATGAGCATTGGTAAATTAAAGAGGAATACATAAGGTAACTGGGAGTTAAACGTCATGCAAATGATGCATAGAAATGATGAAAAAATAAAACTAATAGCGCCGATAATTGTGATATGAGCCAGCGTTTCTGCAGAGATCACGGTCCCTCCAGCTCTCCTCTCATCGTACCTGCTTTGAAGAAGGCATCCGTGTCTGGATCATTGGGTCCGTCCTCCGCCGCTTCTGCAGAATTCATCTCTCCTCTTAGATCTCACAGTTCAAGATAACGGGGAATATATCCAGATTCAGCGCTCCATCATCTCTATATGGCAGTGTTTTGACGGCACAGCCCTCGCCCAGAGCGACAAAGCGCAGCTCTGCATCGGCTGCTATTGTCTCCAGATGCGCCTCTCCTCCTCAGATCGCTCTCTTCGCTTCTTCTGAGTCGGTTCTTTTGAACCGGTTCACCAAATCACTGGTCGACTCTTTCGCGAATTGGTCTCATCCGGTCGGAGCGGTTCTCAGAAAGAGAGAGAAAAAGAAAATATCAAAAGACAGAATTGTGGCTGTGCATAGGTGCTATTTACAGATGAAAAGTTTTGATAAGTTATCTTGTCCGACAAAGAGATTTAAGGCAAAACATTGTAGTATTAGAAACAAGAGAATAATTAGCCTAATGTGAGCAATTTTCAACTTGCAAAGAAAAGCAAATGAAACAGGACTTCATGTTACATTAGTCTCACTTAGTGTGAATTATAAAACACATCGAAATTGAATGCTGTGGATTAGCCTAAAGTAGGCTGACTTAATCAAAACAGTATAAAGAAATACGTTGCATACATCGGCATGTATTGTTTAAAGATTTTCACATTGTCACTTGGGTACGGGTGTGACGTAAAAGTACCGATGAATCTTTTCTGAATGAACTGCTCAAAAGAACCGATTCGCGAAAACGAGTCGGAGCAGCTCGACACAAAGCGGCGCGCGGGCTGTGTGTGTCAGATGGGAAAGAGCTGGGGGTGGCATGAATCCTGCAGCGTGTCAGCGGGCACTCTTTTCCTCTCTTTATTTTAGAAACCTAAGCACACTCATTTAGATGGCCTCCCGAAGCGCCAGAGACTGTGTTTGCGGCTGTGGATTGTAGGCTGTTTTTCCAACAATAGAGAGCAGAAGGGAAATGTGTGTGTGTGTCTGTGTGCGCGTGTGTGTGTGATAGAGAGTGTGGTGTGGTGTGTGTTTGTTTGTGTGTCGTGGGTGTGTGTCTGTGTGTGTTGTGTGTGTGTGTTGTGTGTGTGTGTGTGGGGTGTGTGTTTTTGTGTGTGTGTGTGTGTGAGAGAGAGAGTGTGTGTTGTGTGTCTGTGTGTGTTGTGTCTGTGTGTGTGTGTGTTGTGTGTCTGTGTGTGTGTGTGTATGTGTGAGAGAGAGAGAGAGAGTGTGGTGCGCGTGTTGTGTGTGTGTGTGTGTGCGCGTGTTTGTGTGTGTCTGTGTGTGTGGTGTGTGTGTGTGTGTGTTTGTGGTGTGGTGTTGTTTTGTGGTGGTTGGTGTGTGGGTGTCTGTGTGTTGTGTGTTGTTGTGGTATGTGTGTGTGTGTGTGTGTGCGTGTTGTGTGTGTGTGTGTGTGGTTGTGTGGTGTGTGTGTGTGTGTGTGTTGTGTGTGTGTTGTGTGTGTGTGTTGTGTGTGGTGTGTGTGTGTGTGTGTTTTTGTGTGTGTGAGTGTGTTTGTGTGGTGTGTGTGTGGTGGTGTGTGTGTGTGTTGTGTGTGTGTGTTTTGGTGTTTGTGTGTGTGTGTGTGGTGTGTGTGCCCACCCCTGTTAGAATCATTCCCCCTTCACTCATGGACTCTTTGGGCTATTGATGAATCCTAATGCTGAGAACATATATTTTCATAATAAACAGAAAGCACGTGTGCATTGCCTTGTTCGTATGCACTGTTACACCACAAAAAAAATAAATCATAAAATTAAATAAATAAATAAAGCCTAGCCTATTTTAAAAAAAGAAATGAATACAGAATAAAAAAATCAGAATACAGAAATAAATAAAAAATGACTCATGCATCATCAATTGTTGTTATTATTTCTAATAGTAGCTTACAATCTGAAAGTAATGTTATTTGATTTGAATGTATTTGTTTCATACTCTGTGTTCTGCCTTTCTTGTTTTTACACTAATTAACCTTGACAGTTTGAAAAAACTGCAGCAATTTTTGGTTGTAGAATTCACATTTAAAATACATTTGATATAACGCATTTTAAAATAGCATTGTGTTATTCTGATTATTTAGGGATGAAAGTAGTTTGCTTCTGAGATACTTGCAAACCAACAAATAAATAGACTGGTTGTGGGGTCTCCTTAGAAAAAGAAGAAGAAAAAGAGTATTTACTGCCCCCTGGCGAATGACACTAAATATCACAGTAAATTAGTTGTGGTGGTTCAGAGACAATGCACACCTTATTTGTTAATGTTTCAGAGGACATTTCAGCGAATGAAATGTATATATAGGCTATATACAGCATCCAGCATCTTTATTACAACAATATAAAACTCGGTAAAAAGACTAAGAAAAAACATATATTATACTGTAATAAAATTAAGAAATAGCCCCATTGTTGATTTAATTTCTTCTTCATTTCCATCTTCGTTTATTATTTTGCTTATGATGACTACGTCATCTGATTTGTTGTTTTTGCATTTATTATGATATAAACACTTATTGTAATTAAAGTTGAATAAGTAAATGGTGTAAAAATGAATAAAAAATGTCACGCATAAATCATCAAGCATATTTGTAATTTCACACAGACACATTATGAATTTTTGTAGCAAATCATGCTTGATTGATTGATTGATTGATTTTTATTATCTTATGTATTTATTTTTTATTTTTTTAGGTATTATAATCATAATCTTAAACACCCGAGGTAATCAAATGCAACCCTTATAAACTACAATTTGAATATATACAATATATCCTGTTTTTGATCAGGACCAAAACGGGAATCTGATGTGATTACTCCGCAAACGTCTGGTCAGTTTGCTTCCAGCTCTTCCTGCTACCACACTCTAAAAAACGCTGGGTTAAAAACAACCCAATTTGGGTTGTTATTAACCCAAGGGCTGGGTAAATATAGGACAGAACCCATCTTGGGTTAAATTTACCCAGCACAATGGGTTGATTTAACCCAGTTAATGGGTTTATTCATTTTTTACTATATTACTAGATTATTTTTTACTTCATATATTAAATAATGTTTACAGATTAACTTAAATCCTCTAAACCGTTCTAAAATACTCCACACAACCACTGGTTTGCATGAGAACTTTATTTTCCTTCATTTATCATTTACAGCATTGTGTATATATAGGCTATACCTATTGCCTATTGTAATGTGGGGTTTGGTGTTTGGGTTTTGTTTCATGTTCTTGTTTTCGTGTCTTGGAGTTTTGATTGTTCCATGTTAGTGTATGCTTCCCTTGCCCTCAGTATCCTGCCTGTGTATGTGTCATGTTCTTGCTGGTGTTGAGTTGTGTCTGTTCCCATGTTTGTTTCATGGTCATGTGACTTCCTTGATGATAGAAGTAGCCACAGTTCCCATTGTGAACGTTGTGCATTGAGTTGTAACCCGCGGTTACGGTTGAGTTAGTCTGTTAGACTCGGTAAAGTCAAGTCAACGCAAGTCAAGTAAGTCAAGTAAAGTCTGTGTCTCTAGTCTTCGTCTGTTTGGATTATGTTTGGATGTTTGGGTCACTGTAAATAAACTGCACTTGGGTTCTTCACTACGCTCGCCTTCAGTGGACTGATTCGTTACACCTATGTTTAAACTCGTTTAACAAACATTAGAAGAAAAATTCAATATTAAACAGAAGTAATTCATGTGTTATCGACCAGTCTCTGTAATTCTGTTTCCACCGTAACGGCGCTGGTTCTCGTGCCCGAGCTGGAGTCGTGTTCGGCGGGGAACTGCTAACGGACCGCCGCCCTGCGGTTCACTTTAGCCGAAACATGCTGTGACTCCATAACCTGCCAATAAACAAACAATAAACAGCTCTGAGGACATGTTTTAACATCCAAAGTATTATATTCTGTATGTTTATGAATAAAATCGTTTATTTTATGCAAAGCATCAGGCTTTTCCATCACGCGAAAAGACCGCGACACTCGTTAAAGTTGATTCACACCGCGCGCCTGTATGTTGCTCTGCATAAAATTGAACGATATACAGCACAGTAAACATTTTATAAAGTAAAATGTACACAAACCTGTATTTTACAGAAGAATGCATCAATTCGGTGGCACTTAGAACTGCACTCTCGTGAAGAGAAGACGCAAAATCGCCACAATAAATAACTCAACTGCCACTGGGTTACGTCTGACCCAGGATCTGAGTAACACAAAAACTACCCAAACATTGGATTGTTTAGTCCAGTGTTGGGGAAAGTTACTTGTAAAAGTAATGCATTACAATATTGCATTACTCCATAAAAAAGTAACTAATTACGTTACTTTTTTTGGAAAGTAATGCATTACGTTACGTTTGAGTTACTTTTTTAATCTGGGCTGGGCTTGCTTGTTTGTTTTTAAAATACAAAAGTTATATTTTTGGCAAATATAAAAAAAACTTTAACACCAAAAGTGAAATGAATAATCCTCAGGCTGAAGGGAAAGTAAATTTAAGTCCGTACAGTAGAATGCAGAAGAAGAAATTTCAACACACTTCAGCAATAAAAAGACACACGAATGTTCGTCTAGAGTAATTTGTGCTTATTAGTACGGTTGAACTGAATCATCGAAGGTTAGAAGCAAAGGCATTGGTTACTAGAATGGGATTAAATACATAAAGGATATTTGTGTTGTTTAACATTTAATTAATTGAAAAAGTAACTCAGATACCTCTTGTAAATTAAAAAAGTAATGCGTTACTTTACTCGTTACTTAAAAAAAAGTAATCTGATTACGTAACTTACGTTACTTGTAATGCGTTACCCCCAACACTGGTTATGTCTGACACAGGAGCTGCAAAACAACCCAAACAATGGGTTGTTACATTGACCTAGGGAGAGGCTGGGGGTAACACAAAAAAACTACCCAAACACTGAAAAAATAACCCCCAAAAAATGTTTTAAGTGTGTGTGTGTGCGCCAGGAGGTCTGTAGTTAGCTGACTCTAAGCGGGCACAATACCAGCTTCCTTCGGCCACCTTACAGGCCCCTGTATCTCAAACATTCGGCAGATGGTTTAGCTATTTAAATGCCAGAATTACACAACAACGTCACACACTTGGAGGACTATATAGAGTCTATCTGGGTGAAATCTCTGACAAAAGATTGCATTGTTAATATATCAAATGAAAATGAGTGACTGATCTGCATTATATTTTTAAAGGGGTCATATGATGCTTTTTTAAAGATCATTATTTTGTCTATTCGGTGTAACAGAATACGTTGACATGCTTTAATGTTAAAAAAACACATTTTGTAAAAATACTGTACATTATTGTAGGTCCTCTATGCCCAGTCTCTCACAAATGCTACTTTTTCTACAAAGTCACTCCTTCGGACAAGCGCAGTCTGCTCTGATTGGTTAGCTGACCCAGTGCTTTGTGATTGGCCGAGCACCGCAAGCACGTGTCGGAAATGTAATTCCCCTTACCATAATCGCAAGCTTCATCTTTCAAAATGTGTATAGACCACCAGGGCCGTATACAGATTTCCTAAAAGAATTTGCAGATTTCCTCTCAGACCTATTGGTTACTGTTGATAAAGCGCTAATTGTAGGAGATTTTAACATTCACGTTGATAAAACAAATGATGCATTAGGACACTTAGGGGCAGCGCCAGCGGGGTTACCGACCTAATAAACTCTTTTGGAGTCAAGCAAAACGGCACCGGGCCCACTCATCGTTTTAATCACAAGCTAGATTTAATTATATCGCATGGAAATGATCTTACTGATATAGATATCGTACATCAAAGCGATGATGTTACTGACCATTTCCTTGTATCGTGCATGCTGCTTATTACTAATATTAACTATATGGCTCCGAGTTATCGTCCGGGCAGAACTATTGTTACAGCCACCAAAGACAGATTCACAAATAAACTACCTGATTTATCTCAACTGCTCTGTGTAACAATAAGTACACATGAACTAGACGAAAAACTAGCAACATGGGCACTATCTTCTATAATACATTAGAAGCTGTTGCCCCCAACAAATTGAAAAAGGTTAGAGAAAAACTTACTGCGCCATTGTACAACAGTAATACCCATTCACTCAAGAAAAAAAACTCGTAGTCTTGAGCGCAAAATGGAGAAAAACTAACTTGGAAGTATTTAGAATTGCATGGAAAAACAGTATATCCAGCTATGGACAGGCTCTAAAAGCTGCCAGGGCAGAGCATATCCACAAACTCATAGAAAATAACCAAAACAATCCTAGGTTTTTATTTAGCATAGTGGCTAGATTAACAAATAATCAGACGTCACCTGATTTAAATATTCCCTCACAGTTTAATAGTATTGACTTTATGAATTTCTTCACTGATATAATAGATAACATCAGAAATACAATAAAAAATGTAGATTCTACAGTGTCTAATACTTCAGCTTCATTAATGACACAAAAGATAACAAAAAAAAAAAAACAAAAAAAAACTGCAGTGCTTACAACTATAGGACAGGAAGAGCTAAAAAAACTTATCACTGCATCTAAACCAACAAAATGCATGTTAGATCCTGTACCCACTAAATTAATAAAAGAGTTGTTACCTGTAGCAGAAGAACAGCTTCTCAAAATTATTAACTCGTCGTTGTCTTTAGGTCACGTCCCAAAAACCATTCAAGCTGGCGGTTATTAAACCTCTTACTAAGAAACCACAACTAGATCCTAGCGAACTGGAAAATTACAGACCCATCTCAAATCTTCCATTTATGTCTAAAATTTAAAAAAAAGTTGTGTCTGCTCAATTGTGCTCTTTCCTGCAAAAAAAATTATATCTATGAAGAATTTCAATCAGGTTTCAGGCCCCACCATAGCACAAAAACTGAACTTGTTAAAATTACAAATGACTTGCTTCTTGCGCTTGTCTTGTATGTTTTGCTTTTGCATATTCAGTGTAGTTTATGACGCTTTTGCGTTGAAGATTTTCTTTTTATTTTTTTCTTTAATACTTTAGGGGTTTTGGGACTTAGCTAGATAATGGGATTTTTGTTCTATTTTATTTTATGATTTAAGCGCCACTTTAACTTCCCTTATTTTCCTTTGTCTTGTTTGTTTAACTTGTTGTTCCTTGGGGGCAATAAATCTTTCTTGTAGTGCAGTTTTGTGTCATGTGTTCCATTGCCACTTATTTTACCTGGCTTTGTTCTTTAATGTCAACTTAATGTTACCTCTTCTAATCCCTAGATAAAAATTATCATCAGAGACGTAACACAGCTGTTTCATTGCTCGTTTTACTTGATCTTAGTGCTGCGTTCGACACTATAGATCATGGCATACTCATAGATCGATTACAAAACTATACAGGTATTCAAGGGCAGGCTTTAAGATGGTTTAGATCCTACCTGTCCGATCGCTACTACCTTGTTCATTTAAATGGGGAGTCATCTCAATTATCACAGTAAAATATGGAGTGCCACAAGGAACTGTCCTAGGTCCTATTTTCGATATACACGTTGCCCCTTGGCAATATTATTAGAAAATACAGGATTAGCTTCAATTGTTATGCTGATGATACTCAACTACAAATCTCAACAAGACCAGATGAAACTTCTAAATTATCTAAGCTAACAGAGTGTGTTAAAAATGTAAAAGATTTGATGGCCAATAATTTTCTCCTACTAAATTCGGATAAGACAGAGATATTACTTATTGGACCAAAAGACAGTACACCGAATCTCGTGGATTACAATTTGCAACTAGACGGATGTATGGTTTACTTCCTCTACAGTCAAAAATTGGGTGTTATATTAGACAACAACTGGTCTTTTGAAAATCATATTTCCCATGTTACAAAAACAGCATTCTTCCATCTTAGAAACATTGCCAAGTTACGAAACATGTTATCTGTTTCTGATGCAGAAAAGCTAGTTCATGCATTCATGACCTCTAGACTGGACTATTGTAATGCACTGCTAGGTAGCTGTCCTGCATCTTCAATAAACAAGCTACAGGTAGTCCAAAATGCAGCGGCTAGAGTCCTTACCAGGTCAAGAACACCAATATGATCATATTACGCCACTTTTACAGTCTCTGCACTGGCTACCTATTAAGTTCCGTATCAGTTACAAAATATTATTACTTGCCTATAAGGCCCTTAATGGGTTAGCTCCTGCATACCTAACTAGTCTTCTACCACGCTACAATCCATCACGCTCCCTAAGGTCGCAAAACTCTGGACTTTTGGTAGTACCTAGGATAGCAAAGTCCACTAAAAGAGGTAGAGCTTTTTCGCATTTGGCTCCCAAACTTTGGAATAGCCTTCCTGATAATGTTTGTGGTTCAGACACACTCTCTCTGTTTAATCTAGATTAAAGACACATCTCTTTTGCCAAGCATTCAAACAATGCATCTCATAATCTTTTACTGCAGTTATATCTGATCAAATGCACATTATTATTCTTTAGTTTGGGTCAAA
This sequence comes from Sinocyclocheilus anophthalmus, assembly GCA_018155175.1. Classification (NCBI taxonomy): domain Eukaryota; kingdom Metazoa; phylum Chordata; class Actinopteri; order Cypriniformes; family Cyprinidae; genus Sinocyclocheilus; species Sinocyclocheilus anophthalmus. The sequence continues at coordinate 183,091 of JADLZN010000469.1, forward strand.
CAAATCAATTTTGCTTGGTTGGAACAGCAGCTACGCTAATTATGTTTGTATTTGTTTCTCTGTTTTTTGCCACGGGATTGACATCCCGTGGTAACTAGGATTTACACAAGCTTCAGTCTGGATCCAGAACACCTGAGAGAGATGATGAAACCCATCGGAGACATCAGATTGATTTTTTTTGTGCCCAACCCTGAAACAACATACAGAACTACACATTGCATTAGTTTGATTGCATCATATAATAATTGATGTTAATATTGTTCATCGTCTGTTTTATTACGTCTTAAATAGATTTTTCCGTACTGCTACTTTGTCTGGTCAGAGGAGAACTGGCCCCCCGACTGAGCCTGGTTTCTCCCAAGGTTTTTTCTCCATTCTGTCACCGATGGAGTTTTGGTTCCTTGCAGCTGTCGCCTCTGGCTTGCTTAGTTGGGGACACTTCATTTCCAGCGATATCGTCGACATGATTGCAAAGATATTATTTAAACTGAGCTGGATGTTGACATCAATGAATTCAATGATGAACTGTCTTTAACTGAAAAATTGTGTTTACGATTGTCATTTTGCATTATTGGCACTATTTTCCTAATTAATGCTGTTCAGTTGCTTTGACACAATCTGTATTGTTAAAAGCGCTATATAAATAAAGGTGACTTGACTCAAAATAAATGTAAAGACAGTAAATAATGTCATTAGTTTTACCATCAGTTCAAGCCCGAAAGGGGAACAGACACAGTAATGATGCAGTACACAAGCTACGGTTAAGACAGCTGACTCAACTGTGATGTGAAGCTCTCTCTCTCTCGCTCACACACCCACACACACACACACACGATGCGCAAAACTCAACATTTGGACAGTTCATAACAGTCAATAGCAAGTACTTAAACTAATAACAAAACAGTCGGTGATTCAGAAGCGCCAGATTGTCATAAAAAAGTCAGAATTACATCCTCTCCTAGGTTCACAAAACGGTCATCCATAAAATGCATCACTGTTCTGTTGTAATTAATCTTAAAGATTCCTAAATGCATCTACTTCTGGAAGGCCAAAATAAAGTGCTTTTGCTTTCGCACAGAAACACACAGCGTCTCACTGACATGGCGGTTACTGAAACCACGCCTTCTTTAATTGCGTGAACATTTGGGCAGCATTACGCAAATATATTTCCACATAGTGACGTAGATATATGGGGCGTGTTAGAACGAGCCGTTTTAAGAGGGCGTGGATGAGTCTTAACTTTTATAAAGATATCTCTTTGGATTTGAGACTTTACTCTTTGCAACTTCAGGGATCTTATCTATGCACAATCAGCTTGTTAACACTCCAAAGAGAAAGGAAAAACTGAAATCGCATCATAGGACCCCTTTAAACTAAAGGTAATTCTTCAAAGCTGATGGACTTCTGAGAAAGTTAAAGGGGTCATGTGATGCTGCTAAAAAGAACATTATGTTGTGTATTTGGTGTAATGAAATGTGTTTATGCAGTTTTAAGATAAAAAAACACATTATTTTCCACACAATGTACAATATTGTTGCTCCTCTATGCCCCGCCTCTCTGAAACACGTCGATTTTTACAAAGATCATCGGTCTGAAAAATCAAGGTGTGCTCTGATTAGCCAGCGATCCAGTGCGTTGTGATTGGTCGAATACCTCAAGCGTGTGATGCTGTGTGGGATGGAAATGTTACGCCCCTACCATATTGTGATGCCCTGTCCGGCCGGAGCAACGAGCGAAGCGACGAGACACAAACGCTTAAAAACATTATAAACGAGGCATTGGTTGCATCCAGTGGGGACATAATACTGATTATAATGACTTATACTGTCTTGTTACGCGTTGCGTTGCATCGCGCCGCACCGCGTAAACATAAAACTCTGTCTGTAATTGTGATCGGAGAAATGACAAACAACAAGTACTACTCTGCACTGCCCAAAACTCGCGTTTGAATCGTCAGTGGCAAATCCTTTAAATAAAAACGTACTTACAAAATGTGAGTCAGAAATGCTGGCATTGTAGTCTACTCTCCCAGGATCAGGAAACAGTCCTCCATAAAAGCACTGCACACATCTGAATTTTTGGGTTGAACTGTTCTGGAGCAGTGTTATAAATACAACTTAACCACTGATTTCTAGTCGTGTCCTCTTTTGGAAGACCAAACAAAGTAGTTTCGCTTTCACAACATGGCAGCAGCAACAATACTACAGCTCGAGAATAAAAGTTACACCTTCTTTCTTTGCGTGAACATTTGGGCGGCGTTATGATAATCTTCCCACATTGTGACGTAGATATGTGGGGGCGTGTTAGAACCAGCCGTTTTAGGTAGGCGTGGTTGACCCTAACTTTTATAAAGAATATCTCTTTGGATTTGAGACTTTAGTCTTGGCAACTTTTCAGATATATTTATGCACCAAGAGCTTGTAACACTCCAAAGAGAAAGGAAAAATTTAAATCGCATCATATAACCCCTTTAAGGAAGCAAATCGAACACTCTCATCAAGTGACTTACTTTATGCTTTGGTTTTCTTCAGCACAGTTTTCACGCTGTAAAACTCCAGTATATGGGGAGCTTAAAACCAGCGCTGACCTGCATCTGTTCCCTGTGAGAGATGAGCCGTGCTGAACAGAAGCAATGACATGTTTATGGTCAGGTGTTGACCGTACCAAATGGCTCCCCAGGTGAGTTTAGTGTTATTGGGTGATGCTCAGAGAACAGTGAGTATGGAGAAGTGTTTCATCGCAAACATCTGCTCTCGCTTTTTCTCTCACTCTACCCTCGAAACAGTAGTTTCTCGTCATGTTCATCACAGCAGTCTTACCTTAGTGAGTCTGTTTTTAAAAAATGTTTAATATATGTATTTAATATATTTATGGGCCTTGCCCATATTGTAAAATATGTGGTCAGGTTTATTTCTGTCATTCATGTTACACAGAAAACAAAATATTAGTTTTGTTCAATTTCTGTATACTTGAGGTCAGCCTCCCCTTGTGACAGAGAAATGCCTTTAAATGTATTGAATGTACATTGTACTGAGTGTATCAATTGAAAGTATAGAGTAAAAGTAAAGTATTTTAGAAATGCATTTGCACATAACATAATATTAATTAAATGTACTTAAAGTGAGTACACATTAAATTTGAATTAATTATGGTTTACAATAATATTACATTCAAGTGAATACATTTTAAATGTACTAAATTGCTAATTAATTGTTACAAGTGTGTAATTACATATTTATAAAAAAAAAAATGACATACAAGTTTCAGTAGAAATTACATCAAAGTGTATTTTTTATTTATTTTACCATAAATACTTGTCAGTACAAGGGATCATAAAGGTTCAGATAACTGCTTTTAATAGAAATGTCATATATATGCTAAAGTGTACTAATTTTTCAAAAGGGCCAGCTTCACAGTACTCTTCCACAATTCAGTCATGTTTAGTTCATTGTAAACTTTGTTATTTTGCACGTTTTGAAAAACATGGTCACTATGAACTTTTGTTATATGCAAAAAGCTGTGTAAAGATTAATTTAAAGATTAATTTGGAACAACATCAAGGGTAAATAATGGCAGAATTTTTGGCCTTTTGGGGAACTACTCTATTACTTTACTGTACTGTATAAATGTAACATCAGCAAGTTATGATGGCTGTTTCCAGTTGCACTGCTGACTCAGGCTGGAAATCTCTGTGGGAACTGCAGTGATAAGTAGATAAATGAGAATCAAACCACTAACCACACCGAGAGCCAACAGGAAAACAATTAAATCTGAACTGTGGAGCCTAAAGATACAAGAAAGAAGTCCCAGTGCTCTGAAGTCCCACTAGGGATATCAAGCCTTTGCCGGCATTTCACGTTTCTTTTTTACAGCAGCGCTATGTTCAGCTGTAATGCTTTCATTCCAATAGAGATTAATATATTTAAAAAACCATTAAAAAAATAATTTAAAAAACCTTTGTTCCCTAGTTAATTTCCTTAGTTTCTGATTATTGTCAAGTCAAGTCAAGTCACCTTTATTTATATAGCGCTTTTAACAATACAGATACAAAGCAACTGAACAGCATTAATTAAAAAAATAGTGTGTCAATAATGCAAAAATGACAACAGTAAACACAATTTTTCAGTTAAAGACAGTTCATCATTGAATTCAGTGATGTCATCATCCAGCTCAGTTCAGTTTAAATAGTATCTGTGCAATCAAGTCAACGATATCGCTGGAAATGAAGTGTCCCCAACTAAGCAAGCCAGAGGTGACAGCGGCAAGGAACCAAAACTCCATCGGTGACAAAATGGAGAAGAAACCTTGGGAGAAACCAGGCTCAGACAGGGGGCCAGTTCTCCTCTGGCCAGACGAAACCAACAGTTCAATTCCAGGCTGCAGCAAAGTCAAATTGTGCAAGGAATCATCTGGTGCCTGTGGTCTTGTCCCGGTGGTCGTCTGAGACAAGGTCTTTAACAGGGGATCTGTATCTGGGGCTCATCTAGTTGTCCTGGTCTCCGCTGTCTTTCAGGGCTGTGGTGGTCCTTTCTAGGTGCTGATCCACCATCTGGATACGTACTGGATCCGGGTGACTGCAGTGACCATCTGATCTGGATACAAACTGGATATGGTGGCTACAGTGACCTCGGAATAAGAATGAGACAGACTGATATTAGTGTAGATGCCATTCTTCTTACAATGTATCAAGTACATTGTGTGTTATTGGAAGTGTTCCCGGTTCCGGTTGTCCTAGTTAATGCAGCCTAAAAATCATTTAACAGATTTGAATATTAGAAGCGTATTAAGTGTGTTATGTGTAAGCCAGGTTAAAGAGATGCGTCTTTAATCTGGACGCATCATAAGCTGAAGATGCAGGACAACCACCTAGCAGTGCATTACAATAGTCCAGTCTAGAGGTCATGAATGCATGAACTGACTTTTCTGCATCAGAAACAGGTAACAAGTTTCATAGCTTGGCAATGTTTCTAAGATGGAAGAATGATGTTTTTGTAACATGGGAAATATGATTTTTCAAAAGACAAGTTGCTATCTAAAATAACACCCACATTTTTGACTGTAGAGAAAGTAACAGCACATCCGTCTAGTTGCAAATTGTAATAAGAGATTCTGTGTACTGTCTTTTTGTCCAATAAGTAATATCTCAGTCTTATCCGAATTTAATAGGAGAAAATTATTGGTCATCCAATCTTTTAAATTTTTAACACAATCTGTTAGCTTAGATAATTTAGAAGTTTCATCTGGTCTTGTTGAGATATATAGTTGAGTATCATCGGCATAACAGTGGAAACTAATCCCGTATTTTCTATTATAATTATATTACCAAGGGGCAACATGTCTATTGAAAATAGCAGAGGACCTAGGACAGATCTTTGTGGCACTCCATACATTACTGGTGATAACTGAGATGACTCCCCATTTAAATGAACAAGGTGGTAGCGAACGGACAGGTAGGATCTAAACCATCTTTAAGCCTGTCCTTGAATACCCGTATATGGTTTGTAATCGATCTATGAGTATGTCAATGACATCTATAGTGTCAAACGCAGCACTAAGATCAAGTAAAACTAGCAATGAGATACAGCCTTGGTCTGACGCAAGAGGCAAGTCATTTGTAATTATAACAAGTGCAGTTTCTGTGCTATGGTGGGGCCTGAAACCTGAAATTCTTCATAGAGATCTTTTTTGCAGGAAAGTGCACAGTTGAGCAGACACAACTTTTTCAAAAAGTTTAGACATAAAAGGAAGATTGAGATGGGTCTGTAATTTGCCAGTTCACTAGGATCTAGTTGTGGTTTCTTAAGAGGCTTAATAACCACCAGCTTGAAGGGTTTTGGGACGTGACATAGAGATAATGGTGAGTTAATAATATTGAGAAGCTGTTCTTCTGCTACAGGTAACAACTCTTCAGTAATTTAGTGGGTACAGGATCTAACAGGCATGTTGTTGGTTAGATGCAGTGATAAGTTTATTTAGATCATCCTGTCCTATAGTTGTAAAGCACTGCAGTTTATCTTTTGGTGCGATGAATTGAAGCTGTAGTATTATACGCTGTAGAATCTACATTTGTTATTGTTTTTCTGATGTTATCTATTTTATCAGTTAAGAAATTCATAAATTCATTACTATTAAACTGTGAGGGAATTTTTAGATCGGGTGGCGTCTGGTTATTTTTTAATCTAGCCACTGTGCTAAATAAAAGCCTTGGATTGTTTTGTTTATTTTCTATGAGTTTGCGGAAATGCTCGGCCCTGGCTGCTTTTAGAGCCTGTCTATAGCTGGACATACTGTTTTTCCACGCAATTCTAAAACTTCCAAGTTAGTTTTTCTCCATTTTGCGCTCAAGACTACGAGTTTTTTTTCTTGAGTGAATGGGTATTACTGTTGTACAATGGCGCAGTACGTTTTTCTCTAAACCTTTTTCAATTTGATGGGGGCAAAAGCTTCTAATGTATTAGAGAAGATAGTGACCATGTTGCTAGTTATTTAGTCTAGTTCATGTGTACTTATTGGTACACAGAGTATTTGAGATAAATCAGGCAGGTTATTTGGGAATCTGTCTTTGGTGGCTGGAACAAAAGTTCTGCCCGGACGATAACGCGGAGACATATAGTTAATATTAGTAATACGCAGCATGAATGATACAAGGAAATGGTCAGTAACATAATCAATTTGAGGTACGATATCTATATCAGTAAAAATCAATTCCATGCAATATAATTAAATATAGCATATGATTAAAACGATGAGTGGCCCGGTGACATTTTGCTTGACTCCAAAAAAATTTCAAAAAGTCTGTAAACGCAAGTCCTAACGCATAATTTTTATTATCAACATGAATGTTAAAATCTCAGACAATTAGCACTTTATAAACAGTAACCAATAGGTCTCAGAGGAAATCTGCAAACTCTTTTAGGAAATCTGTATACGGCCCAGGTGGTCTATACACAGTAGCCAGAGCAAAAGATACGATAGATTTCTTTTGCATATCTGACAGGGTAACATTAAGCATTAGTATTTCAAACAAGTTAAACCTGTATCCTGTCTTCTGAATAACATTGAGAATATCACTATATATTATTGCAACACCGCCACCACGACCAGTCAGACGGGGCTCATGCTTATAACAGTAGCTTGGTGGAGTAGACTCATTTAGACCAATATAATCATTAGGTTTTAGCCAGATTTCAGTCAAGCAGAGTACATCAAAATGATTATCTGTGATCATTTCATTTACAATCACTGCTTTGGGTGAGAGTGATCTAATATTTAGGAGCCCAAAATTTAAAAATAGTTTTTGTTCATTTATCTTGCAATTTTCTGGTTTAATCACGATCAGATTCTTTCTAGATCCTGCATTAAATTTATATTTTGACCTCACTATTCAGGGGAACAGAAGTCATCAGGGCAGTTATTTGAGATCTGACGTACTAGTCATATGGTACGTAGCGTCCTGGAGATGTTGTCCGAAAAGGAGTTCTGCTCCGACTCTGCTGGGTTGCAGGCCATCAGCGCGAAAAAGCCTAAGACGCTCCCAGAAAAGATTCCAATTACTAACAGAGCAGTTTCTGTTCTTTACACTATGACAATAACCATTCATTTAAAGCAAAAAGTCTACAGAACCTTTCTTGTCCTCGTCGATACATTGGAAGCGGTCCTGACACGATGATCGTTGTCGTGGGCGATGTGCTGCGCACCGTCTTGTTCAGGCTCCTGAAGTTCCTCTTCAGTGTCTCCGTCTGCCGCAGCTTGGTGTGGTAACCCCCGCGTGAAGCACGACAGCTCCGGTGCTCTCGTCGCCCTTCAGAATTGCGGGTATCTGCGCAGAAACATCGAGAAAACGAGCACCAGGGAAACAGTGTGTGTGCACGTTACCTTCAGCTAACACTTAGCACGGAAGTGACACAGGACGAGGAGTATGCTGTATTTGCAGTTAGTGCGATGATCACAAGGTCGTGTTCTGTCTCGCGGAGGGGAGCGAAGTGGTTCCGGGTGGAGGTCTCGAAGACCGTAGGCGGCGGAGGTGGAGAGGTCGTCGTCCGGGGCCTGGCTTGCGTCTTCCGCTGCGGCTGCACCCAGTGTCCGTGGTGTCCCGGCGCCGGAGTGCAGGACATCTGGGAAGATGGCGTTCTGGGTGCACTGGGCCTGTGCAGAGAATCACATGGAGTAGAGGTGGTGGGAGAGTTAACAGCACGCTGTATACTTACCTCGGACTTGTGAGCGTCAGCCTGGGATGTTTCCAGCACGGCTCTCCGCTCCCTCACCTGGGCCTGCTTCTCCACCAGGTCGCAGATCTGCTTCTCCACGGCCTCCAGCTCGAGCTGCACGAATCTGCTGCGTGGTTCGGAGGTTAGACGCGTATATATGAACCGGCGGGACATAAGCTAACACACTTGCTGCACGTTGCATAAAACGTTTAAAAAAAATGTCATATGTGGGAGTAAGAGAAGAGCAGACACATGGATAAATCTGATGACGCAAGAGAGAACTAATTTTGGTCCGGTTTTCTGAGCACAGACACTGAAGCACACACACAGAATGCGCGGCCCATGTTGAAAAAACAGCATATGATGGTTAGGGTATGTTTATGCTGGTCCTTTTGCTGTTTTATGCTGGTCCTTTGCTGTTTTAAGATGGTCATTTGCTGGTTTAAGCTGGTCCTTAGCTGATCATGAGCTGGTTTAAGCTGGTCCTGTGCTGGTTTATGCTGGTCATGTGCTGGTTTAAGCTGGTCATGAGCTGGTTTAAGCTGGTCCTTTGCTGGTTTATGCGGGTCATTTTGCTGGTTTATGCGGGTCCTTTTGCTGGTCTATGCTGGTCCTTTTGCTGGTTTATGTGGTCAATGCTGGTTTAAGCTGGTCCTTTGGTGGTTTTTGCTGGTCCTTTTGGTGGTTTTTGCTGGTCCTTTTGGTGGTTTATGCTGGTCATGTGCTGGCAAAGGACCAGCACAAACAAGCAAAGGACCAGCTCAAACCAGCAAAGGACCAGCTTAAACCAGCAACGGACCATCTTAAACCCGAATCCCAGCGTCAAAACATACATAACCAGCATATGCTGTTTTTTTCAACAGGGGAGTACTCTCTCGCCTCGCATGAATGGAGAATTACACACAAAATTATGTTGAATTGTCGTTTTGACGAGTATTCATGTAAACACAGTTAATTACGTCTTAAGTGAACGTAAACAGCAGGGAGAACGTGTATCAATACATTGCATCCGTGCATTCGGTTGTAAAGGGGGATCGAAGCCTAATTATGTTGCTATAAAGAATGCATATTTAGCCTATATAACCATTGGTATTTCTTTAAAAAGAAGACCATGTTCTTGTTCTTTATGAGATTTGGTTTTATTTAATTTTAACATCAAAGGCATGTTGGGTGTCACCGCATTTAAATCGGTGTCTATCATGATAAAATCTTAATTTCAAACCTATATAATGAGTTTGGGAATTTTAGAGAAATGCTTAATAAATTCAATGTAATTAAACCCATTCGATTTTAGCCGACTAAATTACGTAGTTTTAGTCGACTAAAATCGTTTATGATATTTTTAGTCGATCTAAACTGAAAACAATTCATGATGACGAAAAATGACTAAAAAAACCAATGGCTTTAGTCAAAAAGACTAGACTAACACTAACATCAAATTTAACACTGATTACATAAATTGCTGTCAAAATTAACACTGATTTAACTAGACTACTCTATATCACAAGAAGCTTGATAATAAGTAATAAGATAATAAGTAGCTTGATAAATTACAGTTTCAAAGTAATTTACTCAACATTAGCGTAAAGTGGATCCTCTTGAAAACGAATACATTTGTGCATACACTCTTAAAATAAAGGTGCTTAAAAGGTTCTTCAGCGGATATTATTCACATTTTCAAAGTACACTCTTAAAAATAAAGGGCGTCACGATGCCATAGAACCTTTTTTGTCTAAATGGTTCCATAAAGAACCTTACACATCTGAAGAACCTTTCTGTTTCACAAAAAACGTTCTTTGTGGCGAAAGAAGGTTCTTAAGATTACAAAAAGTTAAGAAAGAAATGGTTCTTTAAAGAACATTTGACTGAATGGTTCTTTGTGGAACCTAAAATGGTTCTTCTATGGCATTGTTTTTGGAACCTTTATTTTTAAGAGTGTACTTTGAAAATGTAAATAATATACTTTAAAGAATGTACTTCTGTGCAAACAGAATGCAATTTTTGGACATATAATGACATGTTAATTGATTAAATGAAAATGTATTATAGTTCAAATATATATTAAATGCAATTAGCTGAACTTAAGAGTACTTTTTATCTTTACATGTAATTGCATAATTACTTTTATTGTCTTTAAAATATGGTTAAAGTGTACTGCTGAACACTCTCAGAAAAGAAGATACAAAAGCTGTCGCTGGGGCGGTAACTTTTCAAAAGGTACACGTTTGTACCTTATTCACCCCTAAAGGGTGCATATTAGTACCTAAAATGTACAAATTATACCTAAATGGTACATATTAATACCTTTTGAAAGGGTACCGCTCCAGGGACAGCTTCTTGTACTTTGTTTTTTTGTTGAGACGTGAATGTACTGACAAGCACATGGTAAAATGAAATATAACGCCATTTCTATAGAAACGTGTATGTCAACATGCATTTAAATATATTTGTAATAATGCATTTGTAATAACAAAGGTGCAATTTAGTAAATGTAAAATACATTAACTTTAAAAGTAATAATGAATAACCCAATAAAACTTTTAATTAGATACTTTACATGTGTTTCAGAACGTTAGTCATCACATCAAAATAGATCATTCTTTAAAGCACAACAAAACATAATGATTTAAAATGTACTTTAAAGTGATACTTTTAGTTGTACATTATTACAAAAGTGGCCCTTTTTCATTATTATTATTATATTATCTGAAACCCCAGGTTTTTTAATACACTGAAGAATTTGAAATACATATCTAGTGCACATTCAGTATGATTAAGCGCAATTCTTTTTACAAGTCGAATAAAGGAAACAGATTTGACAATTAATGTTAATTTTATATTACAAGACAAATCAAAGTAGTTAGTATGGATTGTTTGTCTATTTATGTAAACTGTCATGAGAATATAATTGCTTAAAGTCTCCCTGCAGTCACTAATTTTATTTCTTAAAACTCATGTTTAATAATCAAAATGACACATTTCTGTATTAAATTGACTTGAATGTAACTTTACAGCCTTAACTCATTGAGTATATGCGAATCCATGAATATAACTATCACACCAACTCGGAGTAGTAAACGCTACACAATGTCAAACGGCAATATTGGATACATGGTTATCGTAGAGAGGTTATCCGTGAGTGAATTTATTCAAATTCTGAACAGATTATAGCATAGAAAGCGCACTCTCCTTATAATCACTTAAGCTGTCACTCATCTTAGTTCATCTTGAATCGTTATAATCAATGAAGCTTTACACCACACAATCAATCAATCTCATGTCTAATACTGTTTTATTCGCGAGTGTGCAGAACACAGTACTGGACAAAACTTTTGTTCAGTACTGAACGAAACATATCTATCTGCACACTAATAAACATATCTGTACATTTATCTAAACAATTACATTTTTTCCTATACTTCTATTTCTGTATATAGTACATTATTCAATTTTTTTATTTTATTTTTTTATTATACTAGTTTTATATTACATCCCTACTGTGTTATTATCCCTACTATGTATGTCTGCACTATGTTTGTACTTTCTTCTACACTGGAAGCTCCTGTCGTCAAGTCAAATTCCTTGTGTGTGTAAACATACTTGGTAATAAAGCTCTTCTGATTCTGATTCTGATTCTGATAGTAACAAACTTAAACACCTCTGATTGGCCATTGCATTCAAGAAATCAACAGATATGTCCGTGATTGGCTACTCTGCTCAACGCTACAAAAAAACACATAGTAAATAGAATAGAATGGAATTGTAAACAGAATGACCAATGAAGATGATTATATGGAAAGCCCCACTCCACAAGTTGAGAGGACTGGGTTACATGTTTGTGATGGTAGGAAACGGGTCTTTGGTACACTCCAATTTTAAGGAGAAGATGCTTAAGAATTGTGTTGATTTCTCAATTAGTCTTTAAGCATATGGAAAACACCAGACAGAGATGTAAGCAATGTAAAAAACTTTTAATAATTGAGCATGGTCATTTACTAAAGCCATAACTGTACATTTCTGTCATGATTTACTCACCCTCGTTTTTTTTCAGTGAACTGTCCCTTAATTGTATTGAAATGCTGTATAGTCCTTTATCAGTCCATCTCTCTCTCTCTCTCTCTTTCAGGCAGATGTTTTGTCTAGGGTTCAGGGCAGTGCTCCCAGAGAGTGTTTACTTTCTGTTTCCTGTGGGCGATTTGTGTCCCTGGAAGTGCAGCTGATGCATCAGGAACCTCCTCTTACTGGAACACATTTACAGATAAGACCCTCCACATGCTAATGTTTACAATAAACACCCAAATAATGTAAACTACAAGCTTTATAAAGAGAATACATTTGGTAAAATCACATTTTTTGAGGGTGCATTTTTTTATATGGTCTATGTGCTTTTTTTTTTTGCAAGCCAGTATTTCTTTAAATCCCCCAGGTGGCGCAACAGTTTCCTCAGTAAAGATTTTCAAGAATCACTGGTCGTCATCAGGTGGGTTTGTGAATGTCTCCACTTTGTGCTTGTGGATGTAAGTGCAATCTTATTATTGTTTGATGAAATATTCCTTTAACTGTCACATATTCGTTATCAATGGCTGACTGCTCCTTCACACCAACACAGATCTGTTTTATCAATTTGCAGACTGATATATTGAAGCCGTCATTCAGAGTCTTGTTTTCCATGACACACAGTCACTTCTGTTTTTTGCCCTAGTCTTTCTGCCCTGTCATTAGTCAAATGTTGACAGGAAGGACCATGTTATTGGTGAGATCCCTCATTCAGGAGACTTCAGCAGGTGTTTTCCGTATTCAGAACTTAAGTCAAAATCCATACACAAACCCAAAAACACAGAGGCATACACAAGATGGCCATTCCACATGTTACAGACGATCTATAGCCTGGCGCTCTCTCTCCTGCTACACATCAGATCTGAGAACATATATTTCTCACAGTCATGTTTCTTTCAAAGCCTCTCATTATTGAGCCAAAGGCAGCAGGATTTGGTTTATGCTTTGCTGAACGTCTAGTAGCCAATCAGAGTCATTGTGCAGAGCCAGATGTTGGGTTTGTGTAGTGGGCGGCTGGTTTGTACAGGGGGGTTCTTAAATACTTGCTTGCTTTAGTTTTAATGAGCTATTTCTACTTGCACTGAAATATGTGCAGTACCCTGGTACATTTGGTCATGTGTCCATCAGCCTTGCTTTCACTTTCAGTCTTAATATGTGTTGACATACTGTTGACAGATTAGATGAATTTGCTCTGGATTTCACAATTTTTTGAGGTATATACAGTGGGTACGGAAAGTATTCAGACCCCCTTAAATTTTTCACTCTTTGTTATATTGCAGCCATTTGCTAAAATCATTTAAGTCATTTTTTTTCCCCTCATTAATGTACAAACAGCACCCCATATCGACAGAAAAACACAGAATTGTTGACAATTTTGCAAATTTATTAAAAAAGAAAACTGAAATATCACATGATCCTAAAGTATTCAGACCCTTTGCTGTGACACTCATATATTTAACTCAGGTGCTGCCCATTTCTTCTCATCATCCTTGAGATGGTTCTACACCTTCATTTGAGTCAGCTGTGTTTGATTATACTGATTGGACTTTATTAGGAAAGCCAAACACCTGTCTATATAAGACCTTACAGCTCACAGTGCATGTCAGAGCAAATGAGAATCATGAGGACAAAGGAACTGCCTGAAGAGCTCAGAGACAGAATTGTGGCAAGGCACATATCTGGCCAAGGTTAAAAAAAAATTTCTGCTGCACTTAAGGTCCTAAGAGCACAGTGGCCTCCATAATCCTTAAATGGAAGACGTTTGGGACGACCAGAACCATTCCTAGAGCTGGCCGTCCGGCCAAAACTGAGCTATCGGGGGAGAAGAGCCTTGGGGAGAGAGGGAAAGAAGAACCCAAAGATCACTGTGGCTGAGCTCCAGAGATGCAGTCGGGAGATGGGAGAAAGTTGTAGAAAGTCAACCATCACTGCAGCCCTCCACCAGTCGGGGCTTTATGGCACAGTGGCCCGACGGAAGCCTCTCCTCAGTGCAAAGCACATGAAAGCCCGCATGGAGTTTGCTAAAAAACCTGAAGGACTCCAAGATGGTGAGAAATAAGATTATCTGGTCTGATGAGCCCAAGATAGAACTTTTTGGCTTTAATTCTAAGCGGTTATGTGTGGAGAAAACCAGGCACTGCTCATCACCTGTCCATTACAGTCCCAACAGTGAAGCATGGTGGTGGCAGCATCATGCTGGGGGTGTTTTTCAGCTGCAGGGACAGGACGACTGTTGCAATCGAGGGAAAGATGAATGCGGCCAAGTACAGGGATATACTGGACGAAAACCTTCTCCAGAGTGCACAGGACCTCAGACTGTGCCGAAGGTTTACCTTCAAACAAGACAATGACCCTAAGCACACAGTTAATATAACGAAGGAGTGGCTTCACAATAACTCTGTGACTGTTCTTGAATTGCCCAGCCAGAGCCCTGACTTAAACCAATTGAGCATCTCTGGAGAGAGACCTAAAAATGGCTGTATCCACCAACGTTTAACCAGCCAACCTGACAGAACTGGAGAGGATCTGCAAGGAGGAATGCAGAGGATCCCCAAATCCAGGTGTGAAAAAACTTGTTGCATCTTTCCCAAAAAGACTATTGGCTGTATTAGATCAAAAGGGTGCTTCTACTATATACTGAGCAACGGGTCTGAATACTTAGGACCATATGATATTACAGTTTTTCTTTTTTAATAAATCTGCAAAAAGTCAACAATTCGGTGTTTTTCTGTCAATATGGGGTGTTGTGCGTACATTAATGAGGAAAAAAAAAAACTTAAACGATTTTAGCAAATGGCTGCAATATAAAAAGAGTGAAAAAATTTAAGGGGGTCTGAATACTTTCCGTAACAACTCGATATATATAATTATTATTATATTAGTTGTTTTGATGAATAGAAGTTTAAGGGGGTCATATGATGCGATTTCCTTTTTTCCTTTCTCTTTGGAGTGTTAAGATCCCTGAAGTTGCAAAGACTAACAGTCTCAAAACCAAAGAGATATTCTTTATCCACCCCCAAAAAAAAGTTAAGACTCTGCCACGCCCCCTAAAACACCTCGTTCTAACACGCCCCCACATATCTACCTCACTGTGTGGAAATATTTGCATACTGCCACCCAAATGTTCACGCAAAGAAAAAAGGCATGGTTTCAGTAACCGCAGTTAGTGTTGAAGCAGCAATGTCAGGGAGATGCTGTGTGTTTCGTTGTGAAAGCAAAAGCACTTTATTTGGCTTCTGAAAGTAGATGCATTTAGGAATCTTTAAGAATACTTACAACAGAACAGCAATGCATTATATGGACGACCATTTCGTGAACCTAGGAGAGGAGGTAATTCTGACATTGCTATTACAATCTGGCGCTTCTGAATCAGCTACTGTTTTATCATTAGTTTAAGTATTTGCTATTGACTATTCAAATGCAGAGTTTTGCGCAGTGTGTGAGTGTGAGGTGTGTGTGAGAGAGAGAGAGTGAGAGAGCGTCACATCAAAGTGGAGTCAGCTGTTTTAACCGCGGCTTGTGTACTGCAAACACATACCAGCTTCATCACTGTGTCTGTCACGCGACTCAGTTCCCCTTTCGGGCTCTGTCTTTACAATTATTTTGAAAGATGAAGCTTGCGATTATGGTTAGGGGTGTTACATTTCCGACGAGTACTTGCGGTGTTCAGTCAATCACAATGAACTTGGTCAGCTGGCCAATCAGAGCAGACGGCGCTTGTCGGAAGGAGGGACTTTATAGAAAACGAAGCGTTTGAGAGAGACCATAGAGGACCTACAATAATGTACAGAATTTGAAAAATAATGTGTTTTTTGAACAGTAAAACATGTAAACATATTCTGTTACACCAAATACACAAAAAAATGATCTTAAAAAGCATCGTAGACCACTTTAAACAGAACATGCTTTATATTAAATCTTTAATTTCAATATTAATCAATTAATGATATAGCTAAATAAAAGTATTATTTTCTTTATTAAAAAAAAAAATTGTACTTACTGATCCCAAACTTTTAAATATATACAGAGTTCTGGCATGAAACTCTAGATGGCGCAGTCCGATAAGTCTAGCTCAATCTGACCTGGTGACATCATTGTCACATGGCAGCTGATTGGTTCTCTCCTGTATCGGTAGCCAATGAGCTCGCTGCTTAATATTCAAATACCTGGCTTTTGTTTGCTGTAGCAGTTTTGCAGCGCACTTCAGAAACCCTCCACCTTCCCCAGCTCCACCTGTATAGATCTGCTACGGGGTGATTCGTGTATGCTATATGGGGGTTATTTATATGTGTTATATGTGCAGCAGCAGTATTTCTCACATGCTTACAGCAGCATGTTGTAGCTGTATTGGCAGTAGCATGTCTCGGTACTTGCTCTGCCGCAGCAGCGTAGCAGATCTATTCCGCCAAGACCAAATACACTAACATTATCTGTACATTACCATGCCAATCCCTCCGAGAGTTGACATGACAGAAATATGTACACATATCCAAAAGAAGCCTCAGGTGAAAATATTGCATAAACAATGAAAACATGTCCTATGTTCACATTCCTCTGGCTTTAAAGGAAAACAGAAAAGCATAAGGCACACATCTCATTTCTAGTCTGAGCAATGTTCAGTCCTCCCCCTTCAACTCCTATAACCCTGCGACCAATGAGGAACTCTCAGCCTGTGATGTTAGGATCCATGCCAGCAAGTTCGGTGCCGACAGGGTAAACACGTTGAGAGCAGATCAGAGTCAGGACAGCGAGTCTGGACGCGCTCTCGCCGCTGTGTCCCGCTGAACTTCTGTGAATGACAGACGTGCAGCAGACGGACACTAATCTCTCCAGAGTCCAACGCGACTGTCTGGGTGAGTTTGCTCTGGCTCTTTGTGCAGCTTAAGATGGCATGACGTTTAAGCAGTTTGAGTTTACCTGTGAGAAATGTTAATCTCACACTCAGATATAAGTTCAAATGGTACATCTAATGCACTTTTTGAATGAGAAAAATTGGCATTAAAAATCAGAAAGCTTGGCGTTTTTTTAGTGTTCTTTATTGTTTTAGGTAAGTTATTCTCTATTTTGCAAGGTCAAATGTACATTGATATGCTGTAGACCACTTATAATATTTAAAATACTACTAAGACTATATATGTTTTGTTACATAACGTGTTTTTAAATAACTGTAGTTAACTGCGTCCCCAAAAGTCACACTTGAAAATGTTAAACACTTCTAGTGTTAGTTCATCATCCATAGTTAATGTGATTCTCTATATCTGTGATTACACATAAAAAAGGCTTTGCCAAAGTTGTAAATATAACAGTTATTGAAGTGTGTTTTACAAGAAAAAATTTTCACTTCCACTAAATCCATGTGCTATTTGCTGTTTCTTTGTAATTGTTTGTGAAATCTACTAGCAATTTCTGAGAGAGAGAGAGAGAGAGAGAGAGAGAGAGAGAGAGAGAGAGAGAGAGAGAGAGAGAGAGAGAGAGAAGAGAGGAAAGGTTTCAAAGTAATTTCTACACCATTTTTTTTTTTGGTATAGGACACCTGTGTGACCTGACTTTATATATCCACTAAAAATCACCAAAACGCTAACTGAATAAAAATTATTGAAAAATGATGAAGAAAAGTTAGTTAAGAGAAAACTCCTGCAGCATAGACGCTTGCTTTGTTATTTGGTATCTATTACATTTGTAAGTGTGAAAAAAGTGGCCACATACATTTTGAGGACACTGCAAATAATGTTTATTGTGATGAACACATGAAATATAACAATGTGCTTACATACAGTATACTGTAAGAGGTGTATAGTGTGGGTATATTTCCAGTTATTCCACATTCTCTCATGCATAATCAACATAAATATGACGTTTATTCCGGTCGGATGTCTTTGATACAAATGCAGTCGTTAAATTCTCAGAACAGGAAAAGTGTCCCAGTGAATGCATGATGTGCAACAATGCCTGTGAAGATGAATGAAGCCTCAGTTTCGTGAGGTTAATGAATAGACTTTTGCCCTTTATTAAGTATATTATGTATGAAGGGTGAGGTGTATCAGAGGGCGTTACTTTCTATAAAGCCCCTTCCTGCTGTCTTTTTATCTGAACTATGACTGGTATGATCAGTTTCTTTAATAGGTTCCCCTCCCTCTCTCTCTCCACCCTCCAGATATGTTAGATTGAGTGCTTTAAATGGTCACATGCAGGTTAGGTGCTCTAGTTAGGTGGTTATATTGTGTTTCAGAGCTGGTGTGCCTAGAGGACAGAGACAGGCTCTTGTCATGTCTTATCTGTGTTTGTTCAGAATCCTGTGAGTGAGTCAATGAACACAATTGTTTCCTCTTGTTATGTGTAGACAAATCTATACAAAGTGTCTGAGCAGCTGGCTGAAATTACATTTAACAAGACGCCTCACCACCAGTGTGTGTGTTTTCTGACAGGACAGAACATTTTTGGGGCTTGATTACATTGTTTTACCTGAGGCAGAACCACACACCACACAGGGCAAACCCTCATCTTTGACTATCTGTTGAAGTATAGTCATACAATATTATTTATTTATTTTTGTTTATATATTTGTTTTACATCCTAAACAATCATCTGGTCTTCACCAGCTTCTATAATTATACAAATCTAATTATGTGGTACGGAGCCTCGCACATGGCATGCAGGAAAAAAATAGTAGGCTAAATCGTGTGCACGATTTAATATTTCGTTCTCTCGATTTATAAATTGTGTCCATCATTTACTATTTCGTTCCCTCGATTTATAAATTGTGTGCACGATTTACTATTTCGTTCCCTCGATTTGATAAATTGTGCACACGATTTACTAATTCGTTCCCTCGATTTGCTAAATCGTGCACACAATTTATAAATAGAGAGAACGAATTAGTAAATTGTGCGCACAATTTAGCAAATCAAGGGAAAGAATTAGCAACTTGAGGGAACAAAATAGTAATAATTTGCACGTTTTAGTATATCGAGGGAACTAATTAGTAAATCATGCACACGATTGATTTATTTTTTCTTGCATGTCATGTCTCCGTAATGTGGGAAAATACATAACAGATTTTGCTGTTATTTTTTATCTAAAAGCAAAGGAAGCCAAAATGCTGAAACCATGACTGTGCTTCATTCTGCTCTCTAGTTTCCCTGCCGTGACACAGAACAACACAAATTTGGATACATCAACAAGGGAGGTGGTTGTTGTTATCATCACTCTGAGGAGAATTATAAGGCCATTTCCGAACAATTTGAAACCAATCATTCTTCAGTTTCTACATTCTACAGGATGATTTACAAACAGAGAACACTGATGAAAACGGAAAATTCCTGTCAGGAGCAGAAGTTTTTGAAAATGTGCACCTTGGTGTGTGTGTGTGTTTATGATATGTATCAAAAATTGGGGATGAAATTGATCTGGCATATGAAATAAATATGGCAGACATTTTTAATGTTACAAAAGATTTTATTTAAAAAAATATATATATACAGTTATAGTATATATATATATATATATATATTATAATATTATATACCAGTATCTCACAGAAGTGAGTACCCCCCTCACATTTTTGTAAATATTTTAATATATCTTTTCATGTGACAACACTGAAAAAAATGACACTTAGCTACAATGTAAAGTAGTGAGTGCACAGCTTGTACAACAGTGTAAATTTGCTGTCCCCTCAAAATAACTCAAACACACAGCCATTAATGTCTAAACCGCTGGCCACAAAATTGAGTACACTCCTAAGTGAAAATGTCCATATTGGGCCCAATTAGCCATTTTCTCTTCCTTGTGTCATGTGACTCATTAGTGTTACAGGGTGTGAATGGGGAGCAGGTGTGTTAAATTTGGTGTTATCGCTCTCTCACTCTCTCATACTGGTCACTGGAGTTCAACATGGCACCTCATGGCAAATAACTCTCTGAGGATCTGAAAAAAAGATTTTTTGCTCTACATAAAGATGGCGTAGGCAATAAGAATATTGCCAAGACCCTGAAACTGAGCTGCAGCACATTGGCCAAGACCATACAGCGGTTTAAACAGGACAGGTTCCACTCAGAACAGGCCTCGCCATGGTTGACCAAAGAAGTTGAGTGCATGTGCTCCGCGTCATATCCAGAGGTTGTGTTTGGGAAATAGACGTATGAGTGCTGCCAGCATTGCTGCAGAGGTTGAAGGGGTGGGGGGTCAGCCTGTCAGTGCTCAGACCATACGCCGCACACTGCATCAAATTGGTCTGCATGGCTGTTGTCCCAGAAGGAAGACTCTTCTAAAGATGATGCATAAGAAAGTCTGCAAACAGTTTGCTGAAGACAAGCAGACTAAGGACATGGATTACTGGAACCATGTCCTGTGGTCTGATGAGACCAAGATACATTTATTTGGTTTAGATGGTGTCAAGTGTGTGTGGCGGCAACCAGGTGAGGAGTACAAAGACAAGTGTGTCTTGCCTACAGTCAAGCATGGTGGTGGGAGTGTCATGGTCTGGGGCTGCATGAGTGCTGCCGGCACTGGGGAGCTACAGTTCATTGAGGGAACCATGAATGCCAACATGTACTGTGACATACTGAAGCAGAGCATGATCCCCTCCCTTCGGAGACTGGGCCGCAGGGCAGTATTCCAACATAACAACCCCAAACACACCTCCAAGAAGACCACTGCCTTGCTAAAGAAGCTGAAAGTAAAGGTGATGGATTGGCCAAGCATGTCTCCAGACCTAAACCCTATTGAGCATCTGTGGGGCATCCTCAAATGGAAGGTGGAGGAGCGCAAGGTCTCCAATATCCACCAGCTCTGTGATGTCGTCATGGAGGAGTGGAAGAGGACTCCAGTGGCAACCTGTGAAGCTCTGGTGAACTCCATGCCCAAGAGGGTTAAGGCAGTGCTGGAAAATAATGGTGGCCACACAAAATATTGATACTTTGGGCCCAATTTGGACATTTTCACTTAGGGGTGTACTCACTTTTGTGGCCAGCGGTTTAGACATTAATGGCTGTGTGTTGAGTTATTTTGAGGGGAAAGCAAATTTACACTGTTATACAAGATGTACACTCACTTCTTTACATTGTAGCAAAGTGTCATTTTTTTCTGTGTTGTCACATGAAAAGATATAAAAATATTTACAAAAATGTGAGGGGTTATCTCACTTCTGTGATATACTGTTATATCTATATATATAGATATAGATATATATATATATATATAAAGAGATTATAAATCAGCATATATTAGAATGATTTCTGAATGCTCACTGTACTAAAAGACTAGTTTAATATTTAATTTAATGTTCAAAAACATTAAAAAAATCTAATCAACACAAACTTTTGAATGGTATGTGTGTAAGATGTAAAAGTACAATCCAGAAAAGACTGTACGGATGAGATGGGTGCCTAGGATAAAGCCTGTTCTCTGGCAGCTCTGGTTTGCGTTTTTAAAGTTACATTTGAACAAGCCACAGTATTTGTAGAACAATGTCATGAGAACAGACTGAAGTAGTCAATATACTCACAATGTTTCTCCACAAACACTTCACGCCTACTGTCAAACATTGTGCTGAATGGAGGGGTGATGAGTTGGCCTTGTTTTGCTGCCAAAGGACCTGAAGACCTTGCTGTCATCAAGTCACTCATGAACTCCCTCTTTATACTAAAGTACCCAAGAGACAAATATGATGTCATCTGTCTGATGGCCAAAACAGATGATCCCAAGTACACCAGACAATTGCTTTGTCACAATCTGTATTGTTAAAAGCGCTATATAAATAAAGGTGACTTGACAATTCGACAATTGAGGGAGATACAATAACCATTGAAAGATGAAACATTCATTCATTCATTGAAACATTCCCTCTCATGTGTACATTGTCCATTTAGGGGATTCATGCGTGCTATAAAACATGATGCCTCCAGAATCATTTGACGTCCAGAGCTGAGATATCACTTGTCACTTGTCACAGACAGACTGCAACACACTGATTTAAGATTTGATGCACTTTTTCATGCTTTGAGGATTGATTTGGACTTGATTTCACATGAGGTCATCTTCTTGACATTTGTTTTATAGGAATGTCATACTAATCTGCAATCATGCTTGCAGTTCTAATCATAATTTAATTTTACCCTTAGCGGTCAAAGATCGGCAACAGCCCCAGATTATTGTTGTTTCACTTTAACAGCACGTTAAAACATCACACTCTTACTTGATCTGGACAAACTGTGCATCAGTAGAAAGATTAAAGGCTCTAGCTTCGATATTTGACCACTGTTTTGATAAAACGTTGCAGTGACAGTAATTTAGTAATTTATGTCAGGAGTGCAAAATAATAAATCTGTATGTGTCATTTTTAGAATAGAAATTCACCACGCATTCATATTCAGTCACGTCAGCAGCGGTTTATTTGTGTTCACATAGATTCACTGAACAGGGTTAATAAGGGCTTATAGTCCAAAGATGCATATACATGGAGATATATAGATATATAGATATTACTCATGTTTTCTTCAGACAGAATCATCATTTCTGTTCATTTTCCACTGATTTAAGCGATAATAATTTCATTATTACTTCTATTGTCTTTGAAATTTAAAGTGTACTTCTAAAATGTACTTAAAAGCATTCATGGTAAACTAAAATATAATGTAATGTCATTTGCATTGAAACTTGTATCTCATATATTTAAATTATTTGCATTTACACATTTCATGATTAAGTTGGAATTTAGTACATCATAATATCGAATAACACACAAAAATTATTAAAACTTTATCAAGTACTTTATATGTGCTTTAATATGTTAGTCAATACACTGGATACAAGTGCTTCTTAAAAGCACAACCAAAGATTTTTATTACATAAAACATTAATATTATTAAAACATAAAATGTAATGCACCATTTAAAATGTACTTTAAAGTAAAACTTTGCTTTGAAATTGTACTCTTTTTAAGTATACTTACGTGACCTTTTATTTTATTATTATACATGTATTTTATATATACTTTTAAGATTCAAAGTACACGACAAGTGCAGATTCAATACAATTAAGCATACTTCTTTTTTACAAGAGACATTTAACACGTACAGTTTTCTAAAACAGTGTCAATTTCCCCTCAAGCTTGTCAGATCTATTCTAAATGTATTTTCATTGACATTTTCCTTGACCGTCTGATTATTTCCCAGAGCTACAAGGCAAACCATTCACACACAGGTGTCTGCTCATCCACAGCACAGGTTAAAGACCTAAGGTGAGTGAGATCAGTGTGAAAGAATGAGAGAGCACACATCTCACTCTCTCTCTGCTCTCTGTAACACATTGTTCCTGGATGCCACATACAGATACTCAGATGTTAACTGCTAACTATTATTCAGATTTTTTGATCCACAGATCATGATGTTTTGCGAAACACTATCCTGCCCTGAAAGTTCTGGCCTCACAGGCTGCAGATAATATAATTAATGTGTGTTTGTTGAATCAGGTCATTATTGACTGGGAGCCATTCTAAACAGAATCAGCTCAACACACACATGGAGAGTCAGTGGAATATGTGCTGTGCAGTGGTAAACCGATAAAGCTTTGGCTTTCATGTTCATGTTATCAGTGCCTCAACAGACACCCAGAAACAAAAACATATGCCTGTCTGCAGCTGTGTTGATAATACACCATTATTTCTAAAGAATGGCATATTTGCAGTCACATACAAATACACCTCACCATATATGGCCGTATAATTTACCAGTGTGTTAATTGCATGGTTAGAAATTCACATTTTGTAGAAGCACCATCCATGGTAGCTTCAAGTCTTTTGTGGTAAGTATGTATCAGCTATGTACAGTAACATTGGGGTTAGACAAAACGTGTCAGGGCCTACTCATTGTCATAATCAAACTTTAGATTTAATACTATTACATGGAATTGATGTTAAAGGGTTAGTTCACCCAAATGCGCAACACTAAACTCATACGCCATCAGCCCGGAGCTGCTTCTGTGTACAACTGTTGGCGCAAGCTACATTAAAGTGATTATTACGTTTTGAATATGGATATTTTTCTTACAAAAACACATCGATTCGCTACAGAAGGCCTTTGTTCACCCCCCAGAGCCATCTGAGACACTTTATTTAACTACTTTTGGACTGATGCATGCAACACCTGCTGAGTAGCATTAAACAGCTTGAAAGATCAAAGACATTTTTTTTTATATAACTCTGATTGTATTAATCTGAAAGAAGAAAGACATATACACCTAGGATGACTTGAGGGTGAGTAATTTATGGGCTAATTTTCATTTTTGGGTGAACTAACCCTTTAATCGCATTGAAATTGTACCATAAAAGACTGCTTTGTAAATAATCTTCCTGATTTGTCTCAATTCCTCAGCATATCCAATAGCTCAGAAAAACTTGATGCTATAACAAAAACTATCAACTCTCTCTTTTCTAGAACTTTAGATACGGTTGCTCCTTTGCACTTAAAGAAAATTAAGGAAAACAGTCCAACACCAACTGTTGTATAACAAAATAACGAGCACACCCGTGCCTTAAAGAGAGCAGCCCGGAGAATGGAGCGCAGCTGGAGGAAAACAATACTAGAGGTATTTTGTATTGCATGGAGGGAAAGTATGTATACTTACAGAAAAGCCTTAAAAACTGCTTGTCTCTCTTAGAAGAAAACAAACACAACCCCATGTATTTATTAAATACTGTGGCTAAAAATAAAGCTAATAAAGCATAAGCAGGAACATACATTTCCCAACAGCACAGCAATAAGGATTTTATGAACTTCTTTACTTCCTAAATCAATACTATTAGAGATAAAATTATAACCATGCAGGGACCATGTATCAGGCATCACTACAGCATTGCATCAGATAGTGCACTATAGATCCCCTGATGAACAATTCCACTCATTCTCTGCTATAGTAGAGGAAGAATTGTATAAATTGTCAAATCATCAAAACCAACAACATATATGTTAGACCCTATACCATCTAAGTTACTAAAAGAGGTGCTTCCATAAGTCATATATCCTCTTCTGAATATTATTAATTCTTCAATGTCATTAGGATATGTCCCTAAAACCTTTCAAACTGGCAGTTATTAACCCCTCATTAAAAAAACACAACTTGTTCCTAGATAATTAGTTAATTACAGACCGATCTCAAATCTCACTTTTCTGTCAAAAATGCTAGAAAAGGCAGTATCCTCTAAGCTATGTTCATTCTTAGAGAGAAATGGTATCTCTGAGGTTTTCCAGTCAGGATTTAGACCGTATCATAGTACTGAGACTGCTCTGATCAGAGTTACAAATGACCTGCTCTTGTCATCTGATCGTGGTTGTATTTCTCTATTAGTGCTACTGAATCGTAGCGCTGCGTTTGACACTATCATAACCCACAACTTTTGGAGTAGACTACTACACAATTATGTTGTGTATAGTGGAATTCAAATTTTACATGGGGTCCAAATCCTTACCTTATCTAACCATCATCAATTATAGCAGGATGGCGAAATATCAATCAATCACAAGTCCCGTATGGAGTGCCACGAGGCTTTGAGTTGCTAGGCCATTGCTTTTTTACAGACATCCTTAGGGGCCCCGCACTTGATGGCTGCTCTTTTAATTCTTCGTCATCAGTTAGGAACATGGACGGCGCTAGGGAGGGGCTAGCTGGTGCTTCAGCACCCCCAAGAAAGAACAAAGCACCCCCATAATACCCCCAAAAAATGAAATTAAATAAAAGCATTTGACTCATAATGCATGCATAACTCGTGCAATGCAATAATGACGTGATTTGCAGCTGTCGCACTTTTCGTAATGTCATAGCATTTTATTTAAAAATGGATCGGTTCCTTGTTCCAAGCCTGTCCCCGACTAAAGATTTTTTCAACTGGTCGCAACGTCCATCTATATTAAATTGATTAAGTTAATACCTCCAACCATCCTTTATGGCTGACGGCTTATAGCCTATTCCGTGCTCAAGACGCGCATAAAAGGTGCCACAAGACCGAAAATTAATGAATATGAATGTGCCCGGGGATAAGAAGACATTTTAATTATTTTTTATAAACAGAGCTTTCTCAGTCAGTTGGCGCTGCAAACGACTGCAATCTACCGAATGCCGATGCTGACCTCAGCCATCGTCCCAAGCCGTTCTTTTAATAGCCTAGAGAGAATGCACCTTTTACTACAGACTACATATTAGAGAATGTTTTATTTTTAATTTTTTCCTTTTTATTGTCTCTTTCATCGTAGACATTTCAAGATGGATTTTGTTTTTTTTTCACATAGATTTTTTTTTATTGTCTTGCAGCTTGGTATTTGGCGCCTCCAGTTCACGAGACTGGCAGAAAGCGCATGCCTGGTTTTTTCTTGCTCGCTATTTTACAAAAGCTCACCTTTTGTGTTATTAGAGTGTACATAATAAAAGCCAGAATAGGTTTTTTTTAGAAGAGTTAGACTACTTGAGGCTATGCTTATCTTGTAATGCGTAGCAAAAATTACGGAGTAGCATATTCTAAGTTCTTTCCGCAGGAAAAAATGCAAGGGATTGCGCGGGCGGTTGGCGCCTCCATGTCGATGTCAGATTTCCTTTTGATGTCGATAGTTGGCGTCTTTGGACTCCATTCTGGTAAATGTCGATCAAATCTTTATGTGAATTTCATGGCTGACTATGTAAAATATTTGGAACTGACTGATTATGTCGGCTCTTGTTTTAAAATCCTTCATAAATGAACAAGTGGTAATGTTAATTGTGACGAGCCAAATAATCCTGTACTAAATTTTAGTCTCCTCTGTTTACGGAACCCTAGTTTTGCATTTGTCCCTAACAATCTTATCTCTTTGCCCTATCCATGGTTGGTTCTTTAATTTGTTATAAACTACTTGCGCATTTTTTTGGCCATCTTAAAATATGATCTAAATTTAGATCCATGCTCTCAATATCAAATTCGAGAACATTAATTAATGTGTGTCAACACCACAATGGTTATATTATTGTAATGCATATTGGGTGTTTGCTTCTCTGGTTGTGCTTAATAACAAACTCATCTGTCCAAAATGCAGGCTCTACTCGAGTTGCTTTACTCGGAACCATTCCATTTGCACCCATATAAGCCCTTTTCTGTTCCCTCCCGTGGCACTCACTGGACTCTTCCCTATTTGAACATTTGAATGACTTCATTTTAAAACATTCTTTCTAATTTACTTATAAAAGCCCTTCTGTATATGGTTTTGCTCCTTCAATTGACTTAGCCATTAATTTATCGCATTATAGTCATTTCACATCTGCTGCGATCGGGGTCAAAAATACACCGCTTGACAACTACCTAGATATAGCACCATCACCTGTCGGCGGCAACTCCTTGTAGCCACCAAGTCGGAAAAACCAAACTCTGGAACAATCTCCCCTAGCTTTTTTTCGGGAGGCGAAACACAAAGACTCTGGTACAGTTTAAATCTAGATAAAGCACATCTCCCCCCCCCCTGCTTTTTACTTTGTTTTGGGCCTACACATGAACTCTAATCGCATTCTAATATTCAAATCTGTTAAAGGATTGTTAGGCTGCATTAATTAGGTCAACCAGAACTGGGAACACATCCCATAACACCCGATGAACTCACTACATCGTAAGAAGAATGGCATCTACGCTAATATTAGTCTCTTTCATTCTTATTCCGAGGTCACCGTAGCCATACGTATCCAGTCTGTATCCAGATCAGATTGTGGATCAGCACCTAGAGATGACTTCTACAGCCCTGAATGTCAGTGGAGATGATGTCAACTAGATGTGCCCCAGAGACAGATCCCTTGTGAAGATCTCGTCACCTTGACGACCATCTGCACAAGACCACGGGAACCAGACAAGTCCTCTGCACAGTCTAACCTGTGTTGCAGCCTGGAATTAAACCACGCCATGCTGGTTTCATCTGGTCAGAGGAGAACTGTCCCCCCGACTGAGCCTGGTTCCTCCCAAGGCTTTTTCTCCATTTCTGTCACAGATGGAGTTTTGGTTCCTTGCCTCTGTCGCCTTTGGCTTGCTTAGTTGGGGATGCTTGACTATTGCACAGACCCGGTACACTGTATGAGAGTGAACTTGGTGAGTGAATCACTAAATCATCAACTAAATTGAACTGAAAAATGACTCTGTTATTGTCTTCTTGCATCATTGACAAGATATTTTCCTGTTTGACACTGTAAAGCTGCTTTGACACGATCAGTATTGTATAAAGTGCTATACAAATAAAGGTGACTTGACTAGTTAGTATGCAGTGGTTCTCAGTTGATAGGCTACCTGATAGGCTCATGAACAGCAGCTAAATACAATAAAAACTGTAAATGATAAAAGGCAACTAAACATATAATCTGAACAGATTTTAAGTACTAGGCATCATACACGTGTGACTTTGTCAATGGTTACAGAGAAAAACAGAGCATCAAACACTAAACGACTTAGAATCACATACTACCAGACTTTTCAAAACAGCAAACTTACGAGGAAACATACACCTTCATGACTACATTTCTTAATATACTTAAGGCGCACTTTGTAATAATGTCAAATTAAAAGTTTCACTCTAAAGTACATTTTAAATCATTATGGTTTAACAATTTTTTGTCTCACTTTAAAGAAGTACATTTATTTAGTTTTGACTAACATACTATAGCACATGCAAAGTACGGTACATTATTTAACTGTTGTGTGATATTAAATATTGCATTTTATATTGCATTCATATTTTAAATGCACTAAATTGCAAGTTTATCATTACAGATGTGCAATTTCAAATATGTTTATATGCATGACAATAGAAGTTTCAATAGAAATGGCATTGTCAGTATATTCAACAGTACACTTTAACCATATTTAAAATGTGATAATTATAAAAAAAGTAATTGTGAAATTACATATAAAGTTGTACTTTAAGACCTACTGAAGTCGGTCAAAAATCACTAAAGTGCAACTTTACTGCATTTAGTATAAATTGAAACTACATTTCACAATGCACAGACATTATGGGTTCTAAAATCACCAAACTATCAAACATGTTTGATATCGTCTGACTCAGTATAGTCTGTAGATAGGCTAAAAGATAATAAAGCCTGGGCTCATCATACGCTACACGAGTAAATTATGTGAACTATGTCAACTGCTCAGTAGCTGCAGACTGGCTCTGACTTTTAGCCAACTAGTGTCGACTAATCCAGACTGCAGTTTGGCGCAAAACACTATGCAAAAACTGTTTATTCATGAATCATTTATAATCATGTATTTGCAATTCTAATTTGACTTAAATTTGGACTGAAAACAGGACTTTTATTTGACCGTGCAAGGAGGTCTGAAACAGGGGGGGAAAGCTATATATTAGCATTTTCATTCACCTCTCATTGCAGTTGCTTGTCTGATGCATGACTTGCTGGAAGTGCTAGATTTGAAATCTAACATCTTTGCTCATGGAACCACATAACTTTCTGAGCCAATCACTGGGGCCATAAATGCCATGTGACAGGAAAATTACATCATGGCAGTGCAGATTTGCTATTGACACCACAATAATGTACAGTCCAAGCCCTTCACTGATGACTATCCTGAGCTGTGATATCAAAGGCAGCAGACAGGCCAGCCCTTTAAGGGTTGTGTTACAACATACAATCAGTTGTTTTAGCTGACCAGAAAAGGTTTCCGTTGAGCTTGGTCATTGTCTAGACATGCTCTTGCATAGTTGTTTTTGAGTGATGGCTCCTTTAGTTCTACCTTTCCATTCAGGTGGCATTCAAAGCTGTCAGATTGGTTGACTGGTGCAGCTGGTGGCGTTTGGTCCTTCGCAAGTCTCTGTCTTGTTAGTGCAGAGAGTGTTTGCATAGTTTGTTGTAACTCACACTTCCTGATTATTTAACCAGTAATGCCCATTTAGACATGTGGAGGTTGTTTGCACCCTTTTCTTAATTTCTTCTTTAACACTAATTTCATTTGAAGCTGCCAGAAACACTAAACTTAATGATCTCACAGTTGGGATTTAAGATATTTTATTCAAAGGCAGAAGACAATTGTGAGGGGAAACTGATGCTTATTATGGCAACAGCAAGGACTAACTATGAGAATGTTTGATTGTTGCTGTTTTGTTTGATGATGCCATCCGTTCAGGGGTGCGTTTCCTAAAAGCATTGTTATCTAACTATGGTCACGAGTTCTATTGAACTCTTTTTGAAACAATGGAACTTGCGACCATTGTTGATTTTGGGAAACGCACCCCAGGGTGTTTCCCTGCCCATGGCCTGAGACACTGGGATAGACATCCAGGCACAGGAATTACACATCACATCAAATGTGAAATTTGGTTTTGTAAAAATAAATGTATATCAGTTTAACAATGACCACCTAATCCAGGACTGTCTAATCCTGCTCCTGGAGGGCCACCGTCCTGCAGATGTTAACTCAAATTCTAATTAAATACAACTGAATCAGCTAATCAAAGTTTTTAGGATTATTAGAAACTTCCAGGCAAATGTGTTGGCGTGGGTTGGAACTAAATTGAATGGACATCAGCTCTCCAGGAGCAGGATTGTACTGTATACCCTGAACTAATACAGCAGGAACTCATATTTAATATTAACATCATTTGAATGTACTTTCGTCTTGAAAACATTAAAGTCATGTCTTAAATTGAACTCACTGTTCTTTCTTGCGCCCTGATTTGTTTCCCTGCTGTATTTTGAATCATTCTGGTGTTGTAGAGGTGCATACGACAGTGGAGAGTATGAGACAGTTCAGTTCATCACCAGCCTCATAAAGACTCTGTGCCCCCAGAACTCTAGAAGGCATAGCAACTTTCTGCAGGATTGGTGGAACTGTGATACACCGTGCTCTTACACATTTCCTACCCTTCAACTTTCAATTATTAACCCAAAATCATTTTGCAATAGCTCCTTTTATGTAGCTCTAAAATCTCATTGGCATCTGTGTTTCCACATGCCTTGTGTAGTGCCAGGTTTGGCGTCAAAGATCAGTTAGTTTTAGTTTGAATTATGACTGATTGCAACAAGCTTTTGAATATAACTCATGAGAAATTAGACCGATTTGTGAGAGATTAGACAGAGAAATAATATAAGATATCAGGTTCCTTTTGGTTACTTCAGTAAAAAAAGGGGGGGGGGAAAGCAGCTTGCTCATTTACATTTGTAAAGGAGTACTTACTGCAGTTCTTTGTGTTATCTGGAGATGTTTCTGTTTGTTGGACTGAAATTAGTGGATGCTGGACAGTGTCTATGCCATAAGGAGTATTGGATGTTATTACAAGTATGCCCTCTTTCAAAATATATAAATATTCAGTCCCATTGCGTGTTCTTGCCCCTAGAAGTGCACAGTTGCATTATAATTGGTTGGTTAATTAATATAACTACAACTATCACTTTGAAGGAGCTTGAAGTAGCGTAGTTGAGAACAGGCTGAAGGTGGACCAGTCGACCGTATCAGCAGTTCAGCATAATGTGAGTGTTGTAAAAAAGAAGCCAGTACTCAAAAACAACCATGTGAAAGCATGTATGGAGTCTGCCAATAAGCACAATGGTGAAACATCTTAACAGAGAGAGAGAGAGAGAGAGAGAGAGCAGGAAAGCCCAGCAAAGATCCAGCTGTATTTACCTATCCTGTGAGGTTGCATGCCTTGCATGCATTCTGCTCTCTGTCACATGTGAACCCTTTAATTAAAGTTATAAAGCATCCTCTCGGCAGATCCAGATGAAGGATTAATTAAAGGGGTCATATGATGCTATTTAAATTGTTCCTTTCTCTTTGGAGTGTTACAAGCTCTTGGTGCATAAAGAAGATCGGGAAAAGGTTTGGCCAAGCGATCGCAAATCCAAAGAGATATTTTTTATAAAATTTAAGAGTCAGCCACACCTAACTAAAACGGCTCGTTCTAACACGCCCCCACATATCTATGTCACGATGTGGGAAGATTTGCATAATGCCACCCAAATGTTCACGCAAAGAAAGAAGGTGTAACTTTTATTCTCGCTGTAGTATTGTTGCTGCCACCACAGTGTGCAGGCGCGTTTTTCGTTTGAAGCGCAACACTTTGGTTGGTCGCTGAGGAAATACATCAACTTTGCGCTGTGGATCGCCGGATCAGCTTTCACCGTGGACGAAGCGGAGTCCAGCCCGGGGTCGTCACATGTGGTTGCCGCAAGCCCGCCGGCCTCCGCTCACTCAAGGCCGCCGTGTGTGACGCTGTGTTTCGTTGTGAAAGTGAAAATACTTTGTTTGGCCTTCCAAAAGAGGACACGACTAGAAATCAGTGCTTAAGTTGTATTTACAACACTGTTCAGAACAGTTCAACCCAAATATTCAGAAGTGTCCAGAACATTTTATGGAGGACTGTTTCCTGATCCTGGGAGATTAGACTACAATGCCGGCTGTT
Organism: Sinocyclocheilus anophthalmus; assembly: GCA_018155175.1. Classification (NCBI taxonomy): domain Eukaryota; kingdom Metazoa; phylum Chordata; class Actinopteri; order Cypriniformes; family Cyprinidae; genus Sinocyclocheilus; species Sinocyclocheilus anophthalmus. Next base: position 215,765 of record JADLZN010000469.1, read on the forward strand.
CTGTTCTGACTCAAAGATTGTAAGTACGTTTTTTATATTTAAAGAATTTGCCACTGACGATTCAAACGCGAGTTTTGAGCAGTGTAGAGTAGCGCTTGTTGTTTGTCATTTTTCCGATCACAAATGCAGACATGGTTTTATGTTTACGTGGCTCGATGCAACGCGTAAAAAGACAGTATATGTCATTATAATCCATAATTATGTCCCCACTGGATGCAACAAATGCCTCGTTTATACTGGGTTTTCATGTTTTTGTCTCGTCACTCCAGCCAGGACAGGGCATCACAGTATGGTAAGGGGCGTAACATTTCCGTCACACGCTTGAGGTATTCGGCCAATCACAACGCACTGGATAGCTGGCCAATCAGAGCACACCTCGCTTTTCAGACCGATGAGCTTTGTAAAAATCTACGCGTTTCAGAAAGGCGGGGCATAGAGGAGAAACAATAATGTACAGTATGTGGAAAATAATGTGTTTTTTGTACCTTAAACCGCATAAACACATTTCATTACACCAAATACACCAAATAATGTTCTTTTTAGCAACATCATATGACCCCTTTAAAACATGATGACTGATTAAGTGTGTGTTCACACTGGAGCATTTGATGTGAGTCTGTTTGTTATCAGAGATCAGTTTGTTTTGGTTGGTATAAAACTAGTCTTCAGAACTCAGATGCTAGTCACTCATGGTGGTAGTCGATTGATTATGTTGATTAACCTAATGAATCAAGTGTAAAAACATCTTCTGAGTAAATCTGGAGTGCACAGCCTGTGCTAACCGCTCACTAATGTGTTCAGCCTGAGAGGTGGTCGTCCCATGTGTTACAATCTGCAGACCTCTTAAAGAGGGAATGACTGTGTTTTCACTCGCTGTTTGGCCTGTTTTTGAGTGTGCTTGTGCTTGATTGTGTAAAATATGTACATTTGTCACGGTGCTGGTCCACTGGGTTTAGGATGCCATATGGTTACACTTTGACTCAAAGGTCAAATGTGACAGGTTTCAGCACAGATCTTTTTACTCTATGCTCATAAATCAGCTTAAATTCTCACTGTAAAGGAGTTGTTGACCTTTTAAGGGTAGATGCAGTTTTATGAACACTATTTAAAGTATAAAATATTGTAAAATATATCACTTGGTCTGTGTTCAACTAAATTATTTCCTTGGATTATGAGGTGAAGTTTATGTTTAAACTTTAAAACTGGTTTGTGCTAAGTAACAGTATTTTTATAAGGGTTTAATAATAAATATGTCTAAATATGTTATAAACCATACTTGTTGCTATTGTTAGAGTCAGTGTGACATCTCTATGCCACTAGCATCACCAAATTGAACTGCAAAAATGTTTTCAAATGGGTTTCTCCAAACACTTCTCCATCGACCATTGATTAATGAATCAATGAATCACTTATTGAGTCTTCACATTAAGCTGCAAGGAGAAAGCATAGAAACGTTTTAAAAGACAGCGGTTGTTTGTGACAGTAAATACATGCATTGACTAAAAAAAAACAATCTTATGACTCCTATACAGTAAGTGCATTATGAAACGTACATCACTCTAGAGACCCATAAGCATGGACATATATGGTTCTAAATACACATTAAGATTTGGTATGGGTTATATGAAATTCATGAAAATCCTGAAACTCATTGGAGGGATCATAATCCATGTTAAAAAATAATAATAACTACAATCAGTTGATGGATTTTAATTGCATTCATTGTCTTGCATTCAATGCATTGAATTGTTGTGCCTGTTCAAAAAACATAGAAAACATCATTTTATTTTTGCATCACAATTTCAATAACTTAGGTGAACATGGAACTCAAAACTCTTCTGTTGTTCTTGTGTTTGCAGAATGATGGGTGACGTTCAGTTTGTTACGGGATCTCATGTCTCCAAGATGACTCTGACTCTGGGACGAGGTTCCCCTAGCAAAGAGCCTCCTGTTTTTACCCTCCCGCCACGTAATACCCGCGTCTGCCAAGGGGGTACCGCGTGCCTTAAAGGGAAGGTGAGAGAGATTCTGTATAGCCATCCTACACAGCCAGAAACTGATCCTCAGTAGTGCAATGAAGTAGACACTGTGTCTGCCAATGAATTTCTTTCAAGACTCCCAACAATAATCTATTTTAGACTCTAGCTCTGTTCCAAAACCTAGAGAGCTGCCTTGCTGTCTGCAACACATATAGACAGCTGGCAGTAGTCAACGGATGGCCCTGTTTTTCTAAGAGTTTTCAAAAATGTGACCCTTCTTTTAAAATGTCAAGCCTTCCTCCCTCATTCTCAGCTGATAGCAGAGAAAAATAAAATATTATGCAAGATTATATGATGAGTTTTTCTTTTGAAGATTCTTATCAGGCAAACATATGTGTTTCATTACACTCTGAGAATGTGTTGAGGACAGGAAGAGGTGCGTTTGGACACTTGCTTGTGGTCTCAGATTGACACAGCAGGCAAATACAGGAGAAACTCCAATAGTATATGTGTCTGTTAAAGCTCTGTGTGTGCTGTCTGAGGACAGGGGGAAGGAGACAGTCTGAGTGAGTAACCTTCAGAACTCGAGCACTATTTGCGGTACAGACATGCATAATATCTCAAATCACACAGAGAGAGGAATTCACACTTGAACTAGTTAACCCTGGGTCATTCTAAACCCAGGATAAACGGAATACTGGATTATATTGCTTCACGCTGCACACTACTCATACTTTACCAGGGTAATTCAAGTTACTGAGTTACTGAGTAATCCAAAATATTCATAAGCTGACGTTTCACACTGTACATCCCTAAACCCTAGGTTAACATTCTTATTTGTATATTTGGGGTGTAAGTGTCATTGACTGCACATCAAAATATTTTATCCGCCATCTCTATCTATCTGTCATTCGGCTCGGCTAATGTTCATCCTGTGCACTGAGCGCTCTCTCCTCCACATCATGAGTAGACACGCCCCTTACTGCTGATTGGCTACAAGTTTGTTTTGGTACTCGGCGTACTCAGTTTTCTAAAGCGTTTTTGAAAAATACATACCCCACCTTTAAGAGTCTGTCTGCTTTTGAAGCATTTGATATGCTTCAATTATTTTCATCTGTTGAATTCAGATGCGTTTTGGGTTTATTGTTCACAATATAATTATTTGGTTTTGTTTAGGCTACTTCCAAATGGCTGCAGTTTCCCAGCTGTACTTGACAGCAGCACAAGGCACAGAAGGATCATTTTATTTGCAACTAATCAAACTATATTAGGCGAGGAACTATTGTGAGGCAACACCACAGTTGGCTTTGGTTGCCTCAGGTTCTTTGGTGTGTCACAGCCTCAAAACACTCAAAACACCTTAGCAAATGCCCACAGTATGGCAGGAAGTTTGGGGTGGGCGTACACCACTCACATTTTCATCAGAGAATATACTAATTGAGTTGTCTTTGTAATATACAGTACTGTAATTTATTGACATGCAGAATAGCAAACATTCCATTTCAGGTCACACAGTCCTGAGTTTCTACTTTTTCTACCTGTAGTGTTTCCATATGGCATGAGGGTTTTCTACAAGTATAATTTAGAATTGCTCCTCAAGCGTAAAGTGTTCTAGCAGACACAGGAAAGCCCTGAGCACAGGTACAGCTGCTGGATGGGGTGAATTTGTTATGGCTGTCAGTGGAAAGTCTGACAGGATCTCCTCTATATTCATGTATTAGCACTTTGGCAGAATTCACATCCATTATTACACAGACGGTGTCTGTTTTTGCTCTTACCTAACATTCCTAGGCTGAGAACATCACCTGAAAACAACACAAGGAATCCAGCTTTATATTTAAAATGAACTTTCATGCACTGCACTTTCTTAATTTGGTTTCAGCTGTTGACTGGAGTCAACTTTTCATTTAATCCTGCAGTGGCTTAAAGGGGTCCTATTATGCTTTCACTTTTTTAATTTTAGTCAGTGTGTAGTGTGTATGTTTGGGCATAAAAAAGTTACAGATCTCAAAGTCCACTCCAAAGGGAGATATTTCGTTTTTAAAAAATACCTTTTCAAGAACTACAACGAACGGCTTGTTTGGATTACAGCGTTGGTTTTCCGGGCTTTGTGATATCACAAAGCAGCCCAGTCGAATATCATTAAAATAATTCCCGCCTACAGATTTTGGAATGGTTGGGGGGTGGGGAGGGGTGAGGTTGTGGTTAGAACGCTTGGTTGAGTGAGTGCTTCAGACGAGACGATGAAGAAGAAGTGCTGCTGTAGAGTTAGTGCATCAGATGAGACGATGAAGAAGAAGTGCTGCTGTGCTGTAGCTTCAAATTTTTAGCATGTCTAGAACAATTCTTACAAGTTCAACACGACGTAGCTGGGCACCGCGGACAGACAACGAACGGCGCCGCCGGTGTGCCTACACTCATAGAAAATAATGTATTTGAATTTTAAAGAAGTGGCGCGACTCTGCACTTCTCGTCCGGTGCGCGACCACCTGAAACACAGTTTTTTTTTTTTTTTCCCCCCCTTGCCCAAAAAACGTCTTTGTTTGGGCGTCCGAAAGCGGATGATGTCAGGAAACAATGGTTGCAATTTATTTTTAACTCTGTTCCTGAGTATTATAACCCCAATTTGCTATTGTGGTTTTTACTGAGGACAGTTTCCACAACATGAGGGAGTACAGTGCGTGCCGGATTCGCCAAAAAGCTTTTGTTGAGAAACTGAGCAAGGGGCGTGGCAGTACTGAAATGCTGTCTAAGATGTTCGCCAATCACAACGTACTGGGACATCTAACCAATCACAACACATTTTGTTTTTCGGAAGGCGGATCTTCATCAAAGTCGGAACTAATCGAGCCGTTTGTGCCAGGATGGGGAGAAAGGTATTTTAATAATGTAAATTATGTGAAAAATAATGCGTTTTTCGAACCACCAAGCATGAGAGCATGTTCTAGTACACCCCCAAAACAAAATCAAGACTTTGTAAAAGAGCATAATAGGACCCCTTTAAAGCTTTCATATCATACTTGTGTTTTGTCATTCACAGGGTCTATTTTTCTTTATCAAGATTCATTAGAATATAATAATAATAAATGATTATAACCTATACATCTGTTCCCCTCATCTAATCTCTCACCACCGTCCTTTAAAAGGAAGTGATGATTATAGATGTTTGGAACAAGTCATTTTTGCCAGTTATTTCCAATAAATGCACTTTTTTCGAACTGGGGGGATGCTAAGAGTTCTGATTGTTTTCATTAAGGTGAAATTAAACTATTTTACAATGAACTCTTTTATTTCAAAAGATAAAGGAACTGTTTTTCATTTTAAAAGACTGAATGTGACACTGAGGTTGTGAGTCCTGTTCTAGCAGTTCTGTGAGACAGCAGAAAGAGCACAAACAGGGATTAAAATACCTTTGTCTTGTGACTCCTAGTTTCCTGTTGTGCTCCTGTTTTCTTTTCAGGCCACTGAAAGGTGAAGTCAAGCATCAAAAGTTATACTGAGGCATGAGGTTTCACTGCAGGATTTGACAGATACGGGGGTTTGGTTAAAATTGTTTAGTTAAAGGGATATAAAGAAAAAGAAAATACAATTCTGTCATCATTTACTCATCCTGATGTTGTTCCAAACCCATAATACTTCGCTTAATCTTTGGAAGGTTTCTGCCCCTACATTGAAAGTCCAGATAACCAAAACTTACAAGATCCAAAAAGGTCCAAAATGAGTTCATATGGATTGAGTGAGTTGATCCAACTTTTGTGAAGACATATGATCACTTTATATGATTAACACATTTAATTTAGGCTTTTATTTATCACCTAAACAAAGATCAACAAACATAAATGATCTGTTCATTTAGGTTTTGGTTCCCTAAACTTTCAGAGGAGGGACAGATAGGGCTGGGAATCGATTCCAAAAACAATCAATGAGGAATTGAGAATTGATTTAGAACTGATTCTATCAAATGGAATTCATTCCTCTTTAATAGCCTTTTTCAGTCCAATAGAGCTTATTTGTCTCTCTGTCGCTCACTAATAGTGACGGCAAGTTTGATTATTTTCAAAATTGTTTCTTTCAAGCAGTTTGCACCTAAAACACACAATACAGACATTGATGCCCAAATGTGGATTTGTTCTAGGCGTATAAAGTATATAAAAATAATAGACTACTCATATAAACTTCATAAATTAGCTTAAAGGTTGAAACTTGGTAGTCCACAATGAAAGGTTTTGAGTTATACTCTGGACTACATTAAGAGATGATTGATGCTGATAATAATCAATGAATATTAAGGAAGTTATGAGGTAAGACTTCATGTCATTTAGTTACAGTTAGATTAGGTGAACATGTTCCTACAGTCTTTACAAAAAAGAATTGGAAAATAATTGAAAGCAACAGTGAACCAGAATCGAACAGCCTAGGGACTTAATTTGTGTTTTGAAGAATAACCTTAGTCTTGTAGGTTTGGATCGACATGAGGGTAAATAAACTATGACAGAATTTTCATTTTTGGGTCAACTTTCCCTTTAACATGTACAGTTTAAATTATTTGTGTAAAAGCAGTGATCCATGTTGGATAATGAGGTTTGAAAAATGTATATACAAGCTGAATTACACTTAAGTTAAAAAATGTTTTTCGGATGTACTTTGGGAACCCTTGGTTCTCAAGTAGTAGGCCTATTTACTTGATATATAATAAAGTAGATTTAAACAGACATGCATGCACATGCATATACCCCCTTTTGCTAGATTTATTGTCGCGTGTAAAAGTTCAGGGGCATCGTGTGCAGAGACGTTTTTCTGGTTCTCATGAGACAAGAGTGATCTAACACAGTGACCCAGACTCTAAGAGTCAGGATTTTAGACTGCTGTTTATCTGTCTGAGAACCGGCCTATTAAACAGGAAATGAGTCTCTGACTGACAGGTCAAGTGATTGACCAAGGTCTGCGTATTTTTATTGTTTTTTTTTACAATAGGCTTAAAGGTGGGTTAATCTAAAATGGATTATACTATAATAATCAAGATACAAATCTGATCGTAGCATGTGCTTTTGACATTTTACAAGATGCATCAGCAGTACATAAACCGATTGTGGGCAACCTGTAACTATGTTGTCTAAGATCACCGACCAAACACACACACACACACACACACACGGACAAAACCATCAGAAACTACATTATTACTATTATAGTGTACAGCAAGACATGCTCTAAAACTCTTCATAGGACCTCAGCAAGATCCAGTTCAGCAGCAATCTAATCACAATCCACAATAAATCTGTCAGACACTTCTCTCTCTCACAGGAACGGAGAAGCACATAGCTCATTTCTTATGGTTCGAAAGAGCTACAGTGGCATCAATATATCATGCTTTAGACATTAGGCCTTATTTTAGTTTTGGAAGACTGGAAGTGTCCGTGGTTATTTCATCTATATTGTATCGAAGAAACATCTGAAGACAAAAAATATGTGACGATGACTCAGAGGAGCTGGGGTTAAGATCCGTTTGCGGTATATTTAACAATAGCAGAGACAGTGTACAAACAGCGTGGGTCGTAATATCCAGAGTAACAACAGCAACATAGGCAGAACAGTAATTGTGGTCATAACAGGCTTGAAATCAGGACAGGCAGCAAACAGACAGTACAAATAATCCAAACAAACCAGGCTGTTGTCAAAAGGGCAAGCAGCAAGACTCAAGATAACAATAGTCCAAACAGAGTCAAGACCAGGCAAGACAGTAGAAAACTAGATTATGGCAATACAAGACTTTGGTCGCCGTGATTTTGCCAAGTTAGACATGTTCCTGGATCAACATCTTTTGATGATCCTGGATCAACATTACTGTCCAAAAATATAGACCTAACCCAATCCCTACCCCTAAACGTAACCCTGCCCATAATTTATTCCTAAAATCAGAGGGAAATGATAGCTGATTAACAAGGGTGTAGAAGCACCTAACCCTGATTGTACGCCTAAAACAGATATTTCCTGAAAAGTTATATCTAAATTATGATTGGTTGGTTGGAATGTTGGTCCAGAATCAACAAGGATGTTGATCCAGGAACATGTTGTACTTGGTGAAATCACGCTCACCCAAGACTTCGCACTGAGCCTAGCGTACTCAGTGTTTAAGTTGTCTGTGAAACGCAGAACAGGTCTGAGTGCAATCAGTCCAGGTATGTGGGTTCTGGGAAATGTAGTCCAGGATTTAATACGCAGGGGGACCTCCAGTGGCCGCTGAGAGGATTTTCAGAGGTAATATACGTGACACAATATCAGTCATTATGCTGTAAGCATTTGGGAGTGGTGTCTGTTATAAAGAAACAGGTTTGGTTTTGTTAATTTTATAACTTTTGTTTCTAAGGTGCCGACCCAAGTGAGAAGAGCACACTCCCACATCTCTGTGTCTTTAGATAAGCCTTGGCTCTCTCCTTATAATACTAGATTTTCTGGATTTTTATAATCCAGCATGCATTAATCATAGATTGCTTAAAACAGCTCACCTCTGCTTAAAATGGTCCATGATTTGAGGATCATTCACGCCTTTAGTATAAACGCATGAGAAGAGGCACTTGCTAAAGTTTGGTTTGTCACTATTAGCGATAGTAATTATGATCTCTCTCTCTCACTCTGTGAGAGGCAGTGAGATACTGAGACACTGACTTTCTGAAAATTGGTACTGAACCGGAGCTTATTGGAAACAGATGTGGTAGACTTTTACTTCCACATTCTTACTACTTTTCCTCTTTCTTGCTTTGGACTTTGGAGCAATCCTGTCCACTTCCATTACAGCATTCGATGCCCGTTGTTCCCTATTCTCAGTAAAAATATTTGGTGGAAAAAAAAAAAAAAAAAAACAATAGTTTGATATATATCTTATAATAACACTATAATGATAATACATAGATTTAAAAAAAAAAAAGTAATTGGTTGGTAATCTAAACAATAATATCTGAAGTAATTTGGCTACCTAGACACAATTTTAAGGGCAGAAACATACTTTTACGCAAGTATGCAAGCATAGACATGAATGATTAGCTATCAAACCAATGCTCAAGGGCGCAACAGAGTGTTATTATGGAGTTAGTTAGCTAAAAAATTTTTATGAATTGTCAGATTTCTTTCAAACTGCTATTAATCCATTACATTATTTGGTCTAAAACAGAAATCTACAAACTAGAAATGTTTGCATTTATATTACTTGGAGTATGTTTCTGATATAAGGCTTAATAGTGCTTAATACGTCTTAATAACAGACTCACTTCTGGTGCAAAGGTTGTTCCAAAAAGAAAAGAAAAAAAGTAAATATAAAATATGGACTATCATTAGGCTTCTTTAAGAAGTGCATGTAAACCAGTTTCATGAGTTGCAGTCCAGGATACCTTTTAAACAGTATTGAAGGAGTTCACATGTATGCTGCTCCAACTCACCCATTTAAAAAATTTTATTTCTAGTTTAGAAAAATAAAATTGTCAACATATTTAAGGATAAAACTTTAGTTCAAAAGGTTGCTATCCAAGGGTTAATCGTACAATTTTTTCTGGTTAAGCGGCAGTTCTGGTGGCAATCTATGGCTTGTGACATTCAAAGTTTTGTTTTGGCTTGTCCTGTCTGTGCTAGTTGTAAGTCGTCCAATCGACCCCGGGATTCGGGATTTCTTCAACCGCTGTCTGTGCATTCAAGACCCTGGTCCCACATTGTGTTCAATTTTGTCACCGCCCTACCGGCTTCTCAGGGCAACACGGTTGTGTTGACCGTGGTGGACTGGTTCTCTAAGGTGGCCCATTGTTACTGACTGGTTTTCCGACCCCCCCGGACCCCCAATACAGTAAAACTGCACATTTTAGAGTGGCCTTTTATTGTGGCCAGCCTAAGGCACACCTGTGCAATAATCATGCTGTCTAATCAGCATCTTGATATGCCACACCTGTGAGGTGGATGGATTATCTCGGCAAAGGAGAAGTGCTCACTAATACAGATTTAGACAGATTTGTGAAAATTTTTTGAGAGAAATAGGCCTTTTGTGTACAGAGAAAAAGTCTTAGATCTTTGAGTTCAGCTCATGAAAAATGGGGGTAAAAACAAAAGTGTTGCGTTTATAATTTTGTTCAGTATATATTAGTGGAGTGCACAATCCGCGCTCAGTCTCAAACAGCTTGTGAGCCACAAATACCAAAATGAGTGGCTAACTGCGCTAAAACGTTCAAAATGCCCGTTTCGGCAAGTATCCAGTTAAACACAGTCAGTTTTGGAACGTTAAATAGTTGAGAAAGAGAACGCATGTTGTGTAACAGTATATTGGGTCCGTGGATAAACTCTTAAAGGGACCGCAGTCCAATATCCTGCTGCCTGTCTTTAATGTTAATCAAAGAACAAAAGAAAAGAAAACCACTTTCTGCTCTTGACTGAATACTTTTTATAACTTTAATGGTAAGCATTAATCTGTATTAATTTTTACAATGTAGACTACAGAAATTAAAGTAATCAAAATTAAAATAACACTGGATGTGTTATTTTACATTTGATTACTTTAATGTTTGTAGTATTGTTTTTTCCCCCTTACCTGAATAAAAACTTACTTAACCTGAAAAACTTTTTCATAGCTCTCTTTATTCTATTGCATTTATTTGTGCTGTTGTTTGCCATTTTTTTATTTGTTCTTATTTTATTACTGACTTTTTACTTGTGTTTTTAATCTTAAGTAGATTTTTGTTTGTATATGCTGTAAATTATATTTCTTAGAAAGAAAATCGGAATCGGCAAAAATCGGTATCGGCAGATCACACTAACGAAAAATCGGAATCGGCCAAGAAAATTGCAATCGGTGCATCACTAGTTCTCATGTCATGTTTTCTTGTGTTCTCTGTGTTCCCATTCCTGTCTGAATTAACTTTGCCGTCTCAGTTCTGGATCATCTCTTGGACTTATTTCGGAGGTTGGTCTATCCATTGCAGTCCCTGCGCTACCGAGGAACACTCCTGCCATCTGCACCCATGACATCTGACTCCTTGCTGTGTTTGTTTCACCTTTTTTCCCTAATGAACTGTTATCACTGCATTCGCGATTGAATTTCTCGTTATTTCCCGTGACACATAAATTCAGTCTAATGTGTTCAAACATACAGTATACCTGATGTATTTATATAAAAACCATTGTGTTCTGGTAGAAATGTTTTACATGAATATTAAACAGGGCATTTTAAAGAAATATTTTGGGATTTTACTGAGATCTATACAGATAATATTATAAAATATAGCTATACAGATTGTGTTGATGAGAATATACTGGAGCGGATTGAGTTCTGTGTAAAAGAGAGGAGCATGTGTTAATGATATCAGAGTGTTTGAGTGCTCTGGGATCCTTTGGACTGATTGTGCTGCAATATATCAGGTGCGTGACCTCGCCAGGTTTTAACAGCGAAGGTAAAGCCAGGAAAAAGTGATAACAGGAAAGAGAGAGGGAAACATAAGGTTGAGTTCTCTGTCAAACAACAGCCTGATGTTTCAGCTCACTACCCAGTGGAATGTGAGCGGTGCGTATCAGTTTACTGTATAAACTTCCATGACCTGAGGGGCGTTCAGAGCGACCGTGTGCCACCCAGCTACGAGGTGTTTACAATGCATGAAAGGGAGCACTGTATTAAAATTTATCTCAGTTCTGCTTTTCCTTCCTCACAATCAATTCAACTTAAACCGTTTAATGCATTTGTTTTCATTTTTAGTTGTGCGTATACCCTAAAGCCTCATCAGTCATGCAAAGTACCCCTTAACCCCACCAAACTAGAAATGAGCGCTCATAGATGACTCACATAAAACATGGGTTATGATAAAAAGCTCAAAGACTTGTTTAGAAGCAAATTACATGATTGCCTCAGCAAAGGCATTTTTGCTTTAACTCTATCGATTAGGTTAAGTGTAGGATTTAGTGTAAGTGGTACGATATTTGCAAACACAACAAAGCATTAACGTCACTTAGCAGACATTTATTTTCTGAACTTCCATGATAGGTACAACAACCAACGTAATAAAACGTTTTCAGATTCACCTTCATGTGGGCAATTCATGAATGTTGCGAAATGTCCAACGAGCAATGTGATATCATTTTGCAGAAATGTTGCCTAAAACTAAAAGAAAGGCTGCCTAAAACTATTCTTTTGCTGCCTTGCAAACACTCGTAAAAGGCAAACGGTTCAGTAAATGCAAGTCTAGTTGCTACTCATAATAGTCAGATTACACTTCATTCATAAAGTATGTGAGTGGATTGTTTATCAGAGTGTGTGGCATGTGTACATTACTAAATGGATAGCTCAGAGCACACTAAATTGAGCATATAATGACTCTCTTATTATATGTGGTTGGTAGCTATGTAAGTATGTGCTATGTATAATTTTGGCTGTATTTTAGTAACAGCAGGTCATTAGTGAATATTTGTCTGAGGCCCCATAATGAGAGCCAGGTGGAACATCCCCAATACTGACTCCAGATCAGCCCAGAGCACCTCCGAACTCTGCATGGAACATCCACATCTCCTGACTCCAGAATTCATCAACATTGTTTTGGTTGAGCAGTTGTCATCATGTTTAGATTACAAACAAGCAGTGGTGGAAAGAGTACTGAAAATTTGTACTTAAGTACAAGTACTGTTACATTGCTGAAATAATACTCAATTACAAGTAAAAGTACTGGTGCCAAACCAGTACTTAAGTAAAAGTACAAAGTACTCTTCTCAGAAACTACTCAGTGTACTAGTTACTAGTTACTTTTTAGCCAGCGATATTTAATGAATTACCAAAAAAATATTCATATCAAAGATCTATGTAGATAATAGCTACTTTGAACAAAACCCACTTTTATCTTATTGACAAAGTACGTGAATTAGTGCTCATATGATACAGGAATTTCTAACTTCAATACCTTGAAAAATTTCAGTATCAAAGTACTCGTGAACTGGAAGTTGCAACTGACTTCAGTGTTGTGATGTATTTCCAAGTGAAACAGAATATTGACGAAAGGGTGGGGTTTTATTGTGGTGCACCTCCACTCCACCTCTTGCTCATAGCAGATTCAAGTTTGGATAGTGGTTGAGAATATCTGCTTGTTACGTCTGATATCACGCTTCAGCGCTTCTGGGTCCTAATGCTCTGCCAGACGCCCCAAGAAAACAACAAACTGTGCTAATATACACCCACGATGTCATGTAATACTGAAAAAATTATAACCCTAACCTTTATCTCCATACTGAAATCCCAGATGGCCAGACAGCGATTTTTTTTTTTTTGTCCATCCATTTTTTCAAGGCAATCATTATTTCAAGCTTTAAATGGTTTAAACCAAGTCTTCTAAAAGGACAAGTTTGCTTTATATGACAAACAGATTTTAATATAGGCTTTTATTTACATACAAATATTTATCAATTACCATTACAAAAATCTCAATCTTAAACATTTGCTCATTGTATCTGTCTTTAAAATAGGGTAACTTTGTTGCAAAAGCTTACAGCACAAGGAAGCATGATTTAAAATATGATTTCAAACTGAATTGAATTTACAAAGAAAAGACAAGTCAGTAATAAAATAAATGACCTCAATTCGGTTAAGCCAAACTGTTAAGTATTTGAAATATGACAACACTGAATTTGTATAGGCACTGTTTTAAGAGCCATATATGTGGTTTGTTTAGATAAATGTCTATTATGTAGTAATGTCTGTACAATGTAGTGATGCAGTTAGACAGACTAGGATATTTATATGTACAAATCATACAAATATCCCATTTCGAAACATTTCTAGCATAGGCCTACTTATATTGTAAAGAAATTAAAGTTCCATTTTTGATAGTTGAAAGACTTTGATGCATTTCACTTACAGCCAATAATAATATAATTTCCAATAGCATATTAATCGGTCAAGTGTGGACCTATTCTGATGGTAGAAAACTTACACTTGACAAGTTTAATCCAGTAGCGAAAAGAGGAATAAATTTCTATCACTGTGAGATCACCATTGCACACAGTCTGAGTGCGCAAGCAATATCGGAGTGAGAGGACAGGCAGTTCATTTGTTCATTTTGTATAAGTTAGGCCTATTTGAGAGCTCGTGTCCAATTTTCTGTGATTACGTGACTGTGTTCTCATGTTACAATAAAGCGCTAGGGACATTTGCGCAGGAATGATTTAAATTATGCGGAATACCTGCAATCCCGCGCTGATATTCAGACTCTGTAATCGGCAGGAGACGGATGTGTGTCAAACTTACTGTCGGAGAGGAGAGAGAGACGCAGCTTGTATCGGTGTATATTTGGTAGATACTGTGGAAAATGAGTAATGGAACCTTGTCAGATATTTCAGTATCGGTATCAAAATATCGATATTTATGATAACACTACCATGTAGTTTGTTTATCCAAACTTTGAGTCCATAAATTACGCTGAGGTCCCTCACTGTTTGATCAGCTCTTCACCTGCTGCAGCGAGCGGCCGCGGATTTTCGCGGTTCAGATATCAGGGCTTTTATTGGTCCCTTTACGATCGGATATCTTTATTGGCTACTGAAGTGCTGTCAATGGTTTGAATATCAATTCAAATTGTGGGCGTACTCAGTAGCGAACTATGATTTAAACTTAACGAAGTGGATTATTTTGTTTAAATTTTGTATTAAGTCCCAGTAAAATCAGCTTTAAAAACTCAAAAAAGTACAAGTACCCGAAAAAACTACTTAATTACAGTAACGTGAGTATTTGTAATTTGTTACCTCCACCACTGCAAACAAGAAGTGGCTGTCATTGAAAAACAAATTATATCCCATAAAAAGCATGCAAAGACAAACATAAAAAAAAAAAAAACCCTTCCCAGCTGGACGTTCTCTGCACTGTGTCTCGGTTTGGCTTCTAGATGATCTTGTGAGTGGCCTATCGTGAGCATGTCTGAGTTGTCTGATGTTCAGTTCTGGGCAGCACTTTAAAGGGCTCTTTAAAAGATGCGTGGGTTTTGTTGGGTATGTGGTCTTGTCTTAATCTGTTGCTGTTGTGTTTGCATGTACACATACAGTGTTCCATAAAAAGTATTTGAACCCTTACGTCACAATGTATTACTATCAATGCACTAGCCTCTGTACATATTCTTGTATGTACTGAGGGTGTATTTAATAGTGTTTGCTGAGGTTTGCTCATAGCTATAATACAGTATGAGCATAACTGTTATACTTAGGGTTAATTATTTTAACCCACCCCTAACCCTAATTAATCAACTTCAGCATGTAACTCTTCCTGCACTGTTCTACCAGACATAAATTAACTATAACAACCACTTGCATGACATCATTAACAACCAACATAGTTCAAATGATGGATGTGCAACAAAGCTACTACGGATTCGGGAAATAGTTGTGATCTAGTTAATTCCTTCAATGTGCATTGTACTGTGTTGCATAAGCATTGAGTTACATTGATGCTTTTACCCTGGAAACACACTAGCAACCACATAGTAGCGCCTATACCAAACCACCCAGGGTTATGTTTCCTTTATTACCAATATAGTCCAACAGTTCTGTATTTGCAAACAGCGTGACAAAGTTGTTGTTGGAAGTATAGTTTCTAATTAGTATGACATGTGGTTTTAAATAGATCAGGCAAAGCAAATTTAGCAAGCTAACATGTACAATCTGTATCTTTCGTTCCATATATATGCACATTTTATTTGACATCTTTTAGCTTTTGCATATGAGTGCATATAAGTCCCTTGGGAATCCCAATGAATGACTTAAGAGGGATCTCACAATGAAATCATAAATCATATCATAATATCATACATCAAGTCATACATGGAAATAAACCAAAACAACAGAGAAGAGAAATAGCAAAGTAGTCCTCAGATTTCATGTTCTTTATTCACAGCAATTATCTGACTTTAATTCAATCTCAGACTGATTCATTAAAAAAATATTACTCCACCACCTGCTTAACATCATTGGAGACAAGTTCTATTGTTGAACCAACAGGAATATTTGGCCACGAATGTGTGACAAATTTACTATGGTTTCAGGAAACAGTCATTGCTAGTTAATTTCTCCAACGATGCGTCATACTTGGTACTTAAGCAGCGGAAACACACTCCAGAACAATTGGCTGTGAGTTTAGTTTGTGCAAACACCTCTCACATTTTCTTCATAAAAATCACAATGAGAATTCGCTTCATATGTGAATACACTGTGAATGCAATAGTATCATCTTTGTGTCTGGCCTAACTGAAGACTTGTGCCCTACATGTGATGTTAGTATGAATTGTGTGCGAGAAAACAAACAAAAAAAGCAAAGTTTCTGTGCAAAAAAAAAAAACATGTGTTTTTCTTCCCCTCAGCATCGGATGTGAGCCCTGCTGGATTTTTGAGGTAGAGCTCCTGACCACAAGTCTCAGAGTAAAGACTTCAAACTGAGAGTGTACACACAAGAAAAAGCAGCAGCCGACATAGAGGAAATACCAGTGCTGCTCTGATTTAATAGATATTTCACAGCTAATATTGCTATTTTTGGGCAAATCTGCACTAAAGTGGACCTGTCACCAGGAGGTAACTTTTGACTGAAAGGAAGAGAGGCCAGTCTTGACGTGCTTCTAGAAACACTTGCTGTATGGTAAAGTTTTTCTTCTAAAGTTTTTTTAGCATTGGAATTTTGGAAGGGCATCTGGAATCAATCTGTTGTCTAAGCCATCAAACCGTATAAATTTGTATATTCAATCTGAAATCCATTGCAGCTTGCAGTAGTTAGCAGCTTCCTCTGAATTTTGTTTTTGCCTGTGAAGTGGATCTGCTGATTTACAGACAGAGAGGAAGATTGTGTTTCATGATTTTACTCTGTTCTCCTTCCAGTGCACAATGTTAAACAATTTCACTGAGATCTGTGGAAATGATACATGCCAACATTGGTAAAAGAGAGGCTGAATGGAGAGGGATTACCCATACGGTGTCCTTATTAGACATGGTCAGCACACAGATTTGTAATGGTTGATAGAGCCAAGAGAAAACAAGCAGAAAGAGATCAATGAAGTGAACAGGAGACAGTCTGAGTTCTGGAGCACTTCACAAGAAGCACAGTTGTACCGCTCCCATAATGACTCAGGCATTTGTGTTCATTCTTTTATAGACAGATCAGGTGCTCTTTTCATCATGCTGATCTATAACGGATAGACATTTCAATGCTGTAAAAGACAAAGACTTCTCAGGATGAATGAAAATAATGCATGATTAGTGGTGGTGCATGCTAAGGCAAGTTCAGTGCTAATTTTGCTAAGCAAAGTTTTTCATAAATTATGTGAATGCTATCCTAAAAAAAAAAAAGGAATAATCTTACACTCTTTCCTGGAATCAAAGATCCATCTCTCATACATCTTCGGCGCCACTGAGTTTATATATAATATAATATAATTTATATATGTACGATCATCTCACATATAAATAAGAATAATTAATCATAACTAGTTATAATTATTTATGAATATTTTAGATCCGCTGTAGATCTTTAGCTGACCTCTCAGGGTCAACTGTCTTGTCAATTCTAGAACGTTAATTTCCTGGTTAAGGGAAATAACTTTTTTACTGTACAATTCTACAAAGCTTGTAGCGTAAATCTGCATGTTTAGTGACTCCGGTTATGAGCAAACAGTGAACATGTCAAGTGTGATACAAGTAAGGTGTTATTAACTACATAAACACTTAAACTAGTCTAACATACGACATAAACACATAAACCAACCAAAATAAAAACACCACAGCACAAGTTTGTAGATAGTAAAGGGTTAAAGCTTAACCCTTTAAATAGAAGAGAAATAAGAACATGAAGTTATTGAAACATTTGCATATTCAGCAGATTTACAGCCTGAATGAAACATCAGATTCTTAGTTCAAAAACACTTTTGTAAAAAGGTGCAAATGATACCTTATGTATCAATTAATAAGACTAAGTTGATACTTGCACGTCTCGTCTGTCCTTAATCGTAAGTGATGCCAAGACTTTGCTGAAGTTGTTGAGGGAAAAGAACCAGTTTTAGTCAAGGATCTTGGTGAAATTAAAGGTCGAGGGGCCGAAGCTGTACAGAAACTTATATGGGTCCCTGGAGTGCGTTTTTCTCGCGACAACGACTGGGTGGGGTCCCGAGTGGGCATTCAGGTTGGAGAAGATCTCCCGCCTCTCAAGATGTGGGTTGGTCCAATTGAGAAAGATGGAAATTCCAATCGGGACGTGGCAATTGCTGTGAGGGTTTTACTACCCTTTGTCTCTAAGCATGGTAATGCAAATTGAACTTGAATCGAAATTACTAAAGATTCTCAGGCCCCTAATATATATTGCCTATGTACCAACATTTAATATACATTCTTGTTTAGATCATCATAAGGCGAATTCATAGATACTAAACACGGTAGGATTACATATAGTGAAAGGATGACAGGAATGGGTTCCCTCATAAGCATGTCTAAAATAGTCTAAAAATATCAAAGACAACATACACCATGACCTGAAGGATACACGTTTCATTCAAAGAAAGGTTTTCCTATGATTTAATTAGTAGAAAAGTCCATTTCTACTATGCATTGTGCATCTTGCTGTGGAAAATGCAGTGAGAGTCTCTGCTCGCATTCCTTTAGATCGTAAATGTATCTGGTGTCAGTGTTGTTATGGAACCAGGTGCCTGTTCGGCTTCCTGGGGTGTTACAGAGTATTTTTTAAATCTAGCTAACAAAATATATATTGTTTGTTTGATTGGTCCAGACGCTACATTATAATCATATAAATGTATTTTCCAAAATAATATTATATTATTGAATATTATTATTATAAATATATTAATGTAACCCAACCTCCATGATGTGTTGTAGCAGGCTGGAGCTAAACTCTGAAAGACTTTGGCCCTCCAGGAGCTGGATTGGGCACTAATTACTACAGTACAATATCCACAGTCCATTGTGAAATCCTACCATGTTAATTTGTGCACCTTATTATCATCCATGAAGCTTTAATGACAGAAAGAGAGTGCTGCAAATTGGTATAAGTGTTTTCCTTGTTCATCACACATCACTCACATACGCACACGCCACAGCCCACAACAACCACACACACACACACACACAACCACCCGACACCACACACACACAGCGCTCTCAGGAAATAATAAGATAACTCTCTACTGAGTAACTAATAATGAAGGTTGTTCCCGTTTCTGTTCACTGGTTTTTAAGCATGTCCAGAATGCTGTTCATATTTGTCTCACTGAACCTTTTAATTATGGAATGGTCTTGGCTTGCTTTACACACCCAGTAGCTTCCTTTGGTCAGACACAAGAATGCTCACTCGTTTGCTTGGACAGTCATGTTGACTAATTACTGCTCATCTAATTTTTGAGTTTATGTGCTTGTATGCAGAGACAGCAGAGAAAGACATAGTTACCTTTATGCATGTTTCTACTATCTGCTATTTTTTGGAGTCTTTATCTCTTCAAGATTTAGTGTACTTCCATAGTAAAAATTTCCCCATAATTTACTCACCCCATTGTCATCCAAGATGTTCATGTCTTTCTGTCTTTAGTCGCAAAGAAATTAAGGTTTTTGAGGAAAATATTCGAGAATTTTGCTCCATATAATGGACTTAGATGGTGGCCAACGGGTTGAAGGTCCAGATTGTAGTTTCAATGCAGCTTCAAAGGGCTCGACATGATCCCTGCCGAGGAATAAGGGTCTTATCTTGCGAAATGATCTGTCATTTTCTAACAGAAACACATTTATATGCTTTTTAACCACAAATGCCGATCTTTTTATTCGAATATACTGTTTATATATTTTCTTCCACAATAAAGATTCCTGAGAATTTACTCACCACAGCCATGATCATGTTCATGTCCTTCTTTCTATGTGATCTCTGTCAGGGTACTGTTTTTCCAGAGCCCAGGTTTGCTGTTTAGGAATGGTAAGCTACTGATAGCCGGAGATCCATTATTCTATGGAACACAGTGCTCGTGGGACCTTTAGTCTGGCAGTCCAGGAAGTCCAGGATGAGGATGGAGGACGTTACACATGTGAGGCTGTCAATGATGCTGGGAGCCGCCAGGTTACCGTGGAGATCATTGTGGAAGGTAAAGCATCACCATGATGGGCTTCAGGTTTATCTTGAAAGGGTGGTCTAGAAAGATCAGAGTCAATGGTCAGTGTTAGGGTTATAAAATAATGTATGCTGTAGATTAAGCAAAAAAAAAAAGATAAGTCTTTAGAGAATATGTTGAATTAAGCTTATTTGTTGTACCTCATTGGATAATATTTTCATGATAATATATAACGGCACCAAGTAAGCTTTTTTATTGTAAAACATAATAAATAAATAAAAATAATGGATTACACTAACAACAGCATAGTACCGATAATATATCCTATTTGCAGCCCCTCATGAAACCTCAGGAGCTGAAAGGCACAATTTAAAGAGACAGGAACTAAAACAGAGCATTTCAGACAGAGGGTGAAAAGAGATGCTACAGCAATGTAGCAAGCATACGTAAAGCATAACAACAAAATGTATTAATAACCAAATGTAGATCTTATGTAAAAACAAGAAACTGCCACTGAGGTGCGATAACTTTAATTCAACAGATATTCTCTGAAAACAATGTATCTTGTTTTAAGGATATGTAGATAGTTTACTGTCTTTCTGTAACGGTAGCTCTGCTAAGATGAAGCACATGATGCAAGGGTAATCCAAAACAGTCTTTAATCATAAATCCACAGGAGAACAAACAAGGAATCCAGGAACAGACCAGAACAGCAAAGCAAAGCATAACCAATGTTAATAACCGGCAACTGAAAGACCAGAACGGGGAGTATTTATACAAACACAAGAAAGGGACTAATGACTAATTAACAGGACACAGGTGAACAGAATGAACTAATCAAGGGAACTAAGGAAAACTAGGTCAAACAGGGCAGACAGAAAACTGACAGACATGTAAGCATACTTGTAACATTTCACCCCTCCCCGGGAAGGCGCATCCTCATGCCGCATAGAGTCCAACTGAGGAGGGAAGGCAGGGATTCTGGAGGAAGGCGTAGAGAAGGAGAAAGGCAGGGACTAGGAGAAGGTGATTACGAGAGGAACCATGGTGAAGACGAAGGGAGGAGCCAGGTGGAGATCCAGAGACCAGCCAGGATGGTGGCCCATGGTGGAGTCGCCGGAGGGAGGAGTCATGGTGCAGTTAGGACTGGCTACACCAGGGGGCCGACTGTCGGAGAAGGAGCCACTGGAGGTGGAGACCCAGGTGAAGCCGAGCAGACAGAGAGCCAGTGCGACACCCAAGGTCCAGAGGGCCAAGGCGAAGCTGACAGCTCGGGCAACCAAGGCGGGAATCCGGAAGGCCGTGGATGAGCCGGAGCGACAGAGGATGAAGGCGGAGCAAGAGCGAAGGAGGAGCCTGACAGAGCTAGAGGGATAGAGTGACGAGGCGAAGTCGGAGGAGTGGAGTCCTAAGGCGGTGAATGGTCGACGACTGACCAAGGTGGAGCCGGAGAGACGAGGGAACCTGGTGGAGCCAGTGGGATGACGGGCCACGGTGAAGACGAGGGAGCTAAGAACCAAGGCGGAGCTGATAGGTCGGAGGACCGAGGTGGAGTACAGGGCTCAGAGGCTGGAAGCGGAGATCCTCACACCTGGGTGGAGCTGGAGACTGGAAGGCCCTAGAGCACCCAGATGGCACTGACTGAGGGTAAGCTGAGGGACTGACAGGAACCAGTGGAGACAGGGCTGAGGAACTGGCTGGCATAAGAGGAGGTGGGAGAGGGAACTTAAGAGCCATAGGAAGCTCAGGAGATGCAGAAGAGCTGGACGGAACCAGCGGAGACTCAGGAGACACAGAAACACAGGGATCCCCTCCACAACCCAGTCAATAAGATCATCCTCAAAAATGTCCAAAAGTTCCTCAGAATATTGTCCAGTGTCCAGCTGCAGCTCACTCTCTGCGGCAGGAGTGTGAGTGGGGCTTCCCTCCAAGCCCTTGATCTCCACCAAAAGTCCCTTCTCTGTGCAGCGGGATGACTGCTGGCTGGTCTCTGGTTCAGGAGTGGGGCTGGAGTTGTCTTCCTCAGCGGGGCAGACGGAGAAATACAGTCCATGTTCCTCAAGCACCCACTCCACAAAAGTGGCAAAACTCCCTCGAGGACCATCCCCAGACAGCTTTGCCTTGGACGAGGTGTTCAGTCCGACGTAATAAAATGTACATAGGCAGCTGTCTGCGTAATGAATTAGATGTGAAAGTTCCTTGTGTGATCCTCGAGGGAGCGATCCCCTTGTTCAAGGGAGCATAACAGCGGGGATATCCATGGCGGGGGAAAAGCAAAAGGCAAGGGAAACAGACAAGTCATCTGCACCTGTGTTGCAGCCTGGAATTAAACCACACCATGCTGGTTTCCTCTGGCCAGAGGAGAACTGGCCCCCCTGACTGAGCCTGGTTTCTCCCAAGGTTTTTTTCTCCATTTCTGTCATCGATGGAGTTATAGTTCCTTGCCACTGTTGCCTTTGGTTTGCTCAGTTGCGTGACACTTGACAGATTGCACACTATTGGACACTATTGGAAGAGAGCCGAACTGGATGATGACATCACTGAATCATCAATGAACTGACTTTAGCTGAAAAATGACTTTTTGTTATTGTCTTCTTGCATTATTGACAATCTATTTTCTTGTTTAACACTGTAAAGCTTCTTTGACAAAATCTGTATTGTATTAAGTGTTATTTAAATAAAGGTGACTTGACTTGACTAAATAACAGGACTCAGGTGAACAGAATTAACTAATCAAGGAAACTAAGGAAAACTAGATTAAACAGGGCAGACGTAAAACAGTGTAACGAATCAACCCATGAGGAAATATGAATAATTAATCATAACTAGTTATAATTAATTATATTTTAGATCCGCTGTAGATATTTAGCTGAGCTCTCAGGTTCAACTGTCTTGTCAATTCTAAGACGTTAATTTCCTGGTTAAAGGAAATAAATTTCTTACTGTACAATTCTACAAATGCTTGTAGCATAAATCTGCATGATTATGTGACTCAGTTATGAGCAAACAATGAACCACGTCAAGTGTGTAACAAGTAAGGTTTTATTAACTACATAAACACTTCTAACATACTACATAAACACATAAACTGGTCTAACATACACATCCACACACACACACACACACACAGTTGGTATAGGAAAGGGTTAAAGCTTAACGCAGTAAAGAGAAGAGAAATAAAAATATGAAGCTTTGGTACCATTTGATATTCAGCAGATCTATCGCCTGAAGGAAACATCAGATTCTTATTCAAACACACCTTTGTTAAAAAGGTGCAAATGATACCTACTTATCAATTAACAAGACTAAGTTTGAATACTTGCACGTCTCATCTGTCTGAAAGAGAGGCTTGATGCAATCTGAAGGCTCATGTTGATCTTTGCTGAATTTGGTTGATGAAAAGAACCAGTTTTGAGTCAGAGAATCTTGATGAATGGAAAAGTCGAGGCCGAAGCCTGGCACGAACTTAGGGGGGGTTGCAGAAGCGTTCTAGCTCATGTCTTCATCTTAGAATCTAACCGAACCACCGACTCCTGGGCGGGTCCCTAGTTTGAGACCTTTATGCTGTAGAAGATTCCCGCCTCTCAAAATGGGCTTGTCCAATGAGAGAGACGGAAATTCCAAGTGGGAGGTGGCAATTGCTGGAGGGTTTTACGACCCTGTTTTTTTAAGGGCATGGTATTTTTCATATGTAACTGGATTGGGTGTTGATGCAAAACTATTAAAGATTTTTAGAACACTAATATGTTGCATAGGTAAAAAACACAATATACACTCTCAATTAGATCATCCGAATACTAATTCATAGATACTAAACATGGTAGGGTTATATATATATGTAAGCTGACAGGAGTGAGTGTTTCGATTATAAGCCTGCATAAAATAGTCTAAAAATATCAAAGACAACATACACCATGACCTGAAGGATACACTGTTCATTCAAAGAAAGGTTTTCCTATGAATTAATTAGTAGAAAAGTCAATTTCTACTGTGCACTGTGGATTTCCTATGGAAATTGTAGCTAGAGGGGTGACTCTCGCATTCCATTACATCGTAAATGTATCTGGTGTCAGGGTTGCCATGGTAACCAGGGTCCTGGGCCTCGTTCACAGACATCTTGGCGCCCAGTATATTTATTGGGTGAGGGGTCTGTGAATGTTTGTTAATCTAATGAATAATTGATTTGTTAAATCAAATGAAAAATGGTGTGTCTGATTGGTCCAGACGCTACAACAGACAGACAAAGCATACATGTAACACTTATGTCTTGAGTTATTACACAAAATGTACAGTATGATCTTTTATGAGGATTTTTTTTCTTGGAGCTTGACTTTTTAAATCACTTTCTTTCACTGTTCGACAAAGAGAAGCTTGGACATTTTGTAACAATTCCACAGTTCCACAGAAGAAAGAAAGTTATACAGACTTTTGGATGAACTGTTCCTTTAACATTTTATTGTAACAGTTGAATACAGATGTTCCTAAAGACTGTCTGTTCATATTCCTATATTGACGTGAATAATCTCAGTACAAGAAACACAAATTACACCACACTGCATACTTCAGCAGAAAGCCTGTAAATACTACAGGATAAACACTAAACTGTACATTATTCTAATACAGTTTTCTTTGCAGTTTACCCTACAGTGCATATACTCAAAAGTTTACATTATAGTGTATACTGCATTTCTCATTTTACACTCTTTTTGCCTACAGTAAACATGTCCACATTTAGAGATGCAGCACTACATCTGTACTGCTTTACAGACTAATAAATTCTTAATAAACTTCCATCGGCATACTTCACAGAAACACAAACATATGGAGCCGTTCTATATGCAACTATACAACTAGCAACAGATAATAGCATGCAGCTCAAGCCATGTTTATGAAGGAAGGAGAGATAGAGAAAGAAGGGGAAGGGCAAGGGGAAATAATATCTGCTTTTAATGTGTGTAATGAATTCTGTGTGTTTATGGATAAGTGTATACTTTGTATTTGGAGTATCATGATTATCTTTTTCCATCCCACACAGGAAATGCAGGAAAAAAATACAGTCTTCCTTCCTCCAACAGAGCAGGGTGAGATACATACTACCTGAAAAAGGACATGTCATGCATGAATATGAAATACACAATGTACCATATCCTTTTGGTAATGAGTATACCCTGTTTAGCCATATATATATAATATATATATATATAATATATTATATATATATTTATCACCACAATACATTTGATTTAAAGCAAAAAAACATTGACTAATACAAGACATTATCACTAAAATTAATTTGGAAAATTGTGTGATTTTAACTTCTATATTCTATTGTCACCATATGAGGAAAATCCTACTTTAGTAGGATTCTGGAAGTTAAAATAAAACAAAAAACATCTGCCAAAATTTGATAAGCAAAGCAATTTTTTTTTTTGCAATTTAATCAACATTTTGGCCATTTTGTAGACATCATTTACCAATTTTACAAGACAGACTTAGCAGAAACAGCTAATTAATGTAATAAATTATATTCCTGCATTTAGTCCTGTGAATTAATAGTGTCACATACGTTTTCTCTCTGTCTCCAGTGGACCTCTGGGTGTCCCTGCAATAGAGAATAGACCCAGTATCTGGGGTGAAAGCCCCCCAAAGTTTGTGACTAAACCTTCTCGCCTGTATCTCAAAGTGGGACAGAGTGGCAAATTCTCAGCCAAGATCACGGGACGACCCCAGCCACTGGTGCAGTGGTATAAGGTGAGACTTGATTAAAGAATATCTCAAATCACAGGTTGAACCATAATATATCCATTCCCTGCATTTCCTCTGTCAGGCAGAAGAGAAGATCCAGCAGTCTGATCACTATAACATGTTTGAGAGGTCAGGAATGCATTTCCTGGAGATTCGCCACATGTGCTCAGAGGACGCTGGTGTGTACACTTGTCTGGTGGCTAACAGTGCCGGGAAAGCCTCTGCAACCGCCGAACTTATTGTTCAAGGTAACACAGAAGGATAGATGGATAGAGAAACAGATAAAGATGTGGGGCTATTTCTCAAGGGCCCTCTTTTTTTCACATGTTGCCCTCTTTTGCAAAGTAAATGGAGAATTAATTCTCATTATTTCAGCTTTATTTCTCACAGTTGCAACTTTATTCCTCATATTTTGAAAACAATGTCTCGTCTTTGTTTGAATAGTAGCTCCTTCTCACAATTGCAACAAAATAGGGCCATCAATTGAGACTTGTACCTTGGGTCCTTGTTAGACCATAATCCATCTTTGGTAACAGAACGTCCCAAAGATGTCAAAGCAATAACTACAGTATATGGTTTTCATTAATGGCTTAATGTTATCCAGTTCAGCTAAATAGCTCACAGTTCAGATTCTGAAGTTCTCAAAGTTTATTCTGTTGTTCTTTTGCAGACGGAGACACTGAAACAGTCACGTAAGTGAAGAGCTTTTATGTAGTCCTTTCAATTACAGTTTGCACTAACATAAAGTTACAACAAAATACCAAATTTACAAGACAAGACAGAATGTAGTATTTTATAGTGGGGGTTTTTTTCTGATAAATATTTCAAAAATCTTTTTAAACTACATGATGAATCATATAACTGCCATCAACTTGGTGGGCAAATTTCAAAGTTCTTAATAATCGTAAAAAAGTTTTCTGTATGCAAAATATAATTTTGTATATTATTTATTTTTTATTTAATTTCGACTTTTTACTTTACTCATTGTTGGCCTATATGACTTTAAAGAGTGGTTCACTTCTAGTCTGCAATCTGAGTTTTTTTTCAATCTTTGAAATGATCGATGAATGACCACCAAATAGTGATGCCAGACTTTATTGAGTTAGTAAATATTTATTTTATATTGAAATAATTTCCATCACTCTTCAATTAATAGAGAAACAACAAAAGACAATATTTGTTTAATGGCCTCTTTTATGACTGAAGGCGAGTATCACTAATACCAATACTACTGATGTCTATGAAATTATTTTTTCCTAGTATTTAACCATTGACTAGCCTTCAACATTACAGTATAATTGAGAGCTATCATTTATTAGACTTTAAAAAATAACTTTTAATTTAAGTGAATTTAATCTATATACAATAATCTATATATATATTATATATATGATATATAAATATATATTTCACTAAACCCACCACATGTCATTTACCTGTGCCCTTCAGCAAGTAGAAAATATGCAGAAACTGAATAAAGTTATCAGACATTAAATCCGACATTCATGTAGCATTGTGAGAGGTAGGGTATCACCAAAGTGTGGGTTGCTTCACAAACCGAGGCCAGGCTGAGATCAAGCCTCAAATTTAGTTTTACTCAATCAATCAATACTTCAAAACTTAACAGAGGGCAAAAACTTCTTCCACTTCTCTCAACACACTCTACACAAGAGAACGCCAGTCCAGCTTTTGTTCCCATCTCATCACCAGCTTTTCTACCTTCACTCACAAAACTGTGAGTGACTTCCTATGACACCGACACCTTCTCACTATGCCACCTTAATATAGATGAATCCTTAAAGCTATAAATGTTATTGATTTCCTCTTTTTTCTTTTGTTTTTTGATTAACAGACATCACAGCAGCTGGGTTAATAGGTTATTTTGGCTGCTTTAAGAGCTGCTGCTGCTGCTGAACATAATGCGGATCTGACACGCAACCTATTTTCTCACAACTCTTTACCTTTTCTGACTCACTTCAGGTCTTAAAGTCTCTACTATTCTCTCTACTAGCTGAAGAGTTGAATCCGGTGTGTTAGATGAGGGAGACAGTGCTGCTGCTTCAGGACAGTTTTGAAAACCACTGCATTTTAGAGACATGTTCTTAAATGTGACTCGTATAACAAATACTTGCATGCATGCACATATTTAAGGCAGCTTTAATTGTCTTTTTGGTAACTTCATGACTTAACTGACGACATTGCATGCTCGTGGTATCTTTTGCGTTTTAATATGAAATTGAAGAGCATATGCTACGAGCAGGGCCGTTTCTAGGCTAGGCGCTCGCCTAGGGCGCCACGAGCTGAAGAAGCGCCAGTGAGCGCACGTATTGGCACTTTTAGCAGGGTTGTGATAAAGAGTGGCACGGTCACCCTGAAATATAACTGCCGCCCCCACTGGATCCCCCAAAATTATCGGGCTACAGTACTGTCAATCTGACGACGCCTGTATGCCACTAGATCAGAGTGCCGTCAATTGCTGCCTGATTGTTGCATGCAAAGTTTGATTTTGGAGCGCTCAACAACGCCATTAGATCAGTGGGCTCTGTCAGTGCTTTGGCAAGGTAACACTTTTTTTTGCCATGCAATAAAGCTAAGTTCAAAGGCCAATTTACAGTAGGCCAATTTACAATGGTACAGTAAATAAAGTGCACAAAATCAATATTTTGTTTAGGCATTATTTGTGGCACTTGATCAATCATGTTGCGAGATTTGTCCAAAAGGTGTGCGTTTTTTGCGCCAATGCATTGTTAAATGATCAGCGTGTCATGTAATATTCCCATATAAACTTTAACATCCAATTAAAAAATATTTGTATAGTAAAATTCGCTAATTCACAAGTTCAATGCATCCTTTATTAGACTGCTTTGTCGATTTAAATGCATCTTTACGGAGGTGTTGAAATGCTGAATCAATTAATTCACTTTCAACAGTGCTTAATGGGAGCAGCGTCATAGAGGGCAGAGCGTCACGTTATTTAAAGGAGACATTCACACCTTAATGAGTAGCAAAGGATTAAGTAGCTGCATTGGTCACTTTTATGCCACTGATAAAGCTTTTATATGTAGTTTGGGGTAACAAAGGGTTTGACTGAAATAATAATGCAATAACTGACACTTTAAATCAATGTTTCAAGAAACAACAACAACATTTTTTTAAACAAAAAACAGATAAAGACAAAAAAAGTAGCCATTGATAATATATAAACATACATCCAAATCCAAATGTAATAAAATCAATTTATGTGTGATTTATGTGTAAATTAAGTGCAATGTCTTAGCCACTAGGGATTGTTACATATGGCTATACAGGCATCTAGTGGCAACACAATGATATTACAGATAATAATTTGTGCAAAATGTTTATCTTAACAGTCAGTGTTAATCTTAATGCATTCAGATTTGTGGAACTCAATGCGCTGAATCTCCACAAATTAGTGTCGTTACTATAACAACCAATTTGAATGTGACAAGCAACTGGTGGTCTGAAAAGAGATATACATATATGTGTATATATATATATATATATATATATATATATATATTATATATATATAATATATATATACAGTATATATACAGTATATATATATATATATATATGTATATATATATATAATTGGGGGGGGGGGCAATCAATAGGGATTTTCACCTAGGCATCATATTTGCTAGAAACGCCCTGGCTACGAGTACAGTACTCACTGGGGCCTGACAGGACAGGAAAATGAATCTTATTTGCCCTCAGTTCACTGTTGTTCTACTGAAGCTCCTCGTCACCTGTACCTTTTCCGGGCTCGTTTGACTAGCGCCTGGCGCTGAGGTGAAGTTGGAGTGTGTGTCTGAAAAGTCTCCTGTTTGATGTGGTCGTAAAGACGTTCTGAGTCTAAATAAATGCAGTTCTTGTCAAGAAAAAAAGAGACAGAAACAGCAGTTGTGAGTGGGGTGGACAACCCTAGCTCCACCATTGTGTTAAATATTTTGAACACGTTAAACTGAAAAAAAATAAATAAAAATAATCGTAATCGTAATGCATTAATTTTGCCAGCACTATTTAAAAAAAAATTTAAACTCTTTTTCTGAAAATTTCTCCAGCACTCTCTTGTGGCCCTCTGGTAGTCCCCAGACCCCAGTTTGAAAACCTCTGCTCTACTGCATCTTTACAGTCAGCAATGATTGTTCGCTAGACTGTTCTCAATCTTTCGTTCCACAGCGTCCCCAAAGCATCTCAAGATCTCTCGAAACCATGTGTGGTCAAGCACAGCACCAACGGACTTGACATTGAACAGAAACCTTCCAGCACATCCATCCGAACTGCAACCACAGAGACACGCACACCGCCGTCTACTACCACTGTGACCAGAACAGACGAACCAAAAATAGCAGCATCACTATCCTCACAACCTATCAGCAAATCCACAGATGGAAAATCAGCAGCTGGTCAGAAGACATCAAACCTTGTGAATGTAAGAAGTCAGAACATTGTAAAGAATGAGTCACGTGGCATAAAAAGAGCTTCGGATTCGTTCAGAGATCCAGAAGAGATTCCCGAAGCATCGCGGCTGGAGTCCAGCAGAGACGCCCGCCAGCAAACCAGAGAGAGCAAAGTGGACATGCTAGAAACTCCGCCAAGTTTTGACTCCCAGCCTCAGAGCCAAGAGGTGGCGCAGGGTGAAAAGGTCACGTTCAGATGCCAAGGTAAGTCTAGTGAACTGAAGTGACTGGGATCAAATATAGAGTTTGCAGGTTGTTTAGTTCTGGTCTGGATGCTGAGACGTGACCTGCTGCAGTTTAAATCACTGCACAACAGCAGCAGTTCACATGTCTGCTCTTATAGCTTCTGTTCTGCCAGAAGGATGAGACTTTATCAATTCCCTTGTAAAAAGTGTGTCAAATTGTATTGAATAAGCAATACATAATAAATTATTGTTTTAATAATTTAAAGAATTAAGCTATTTTTTTGTGTTGACTAACATACTAAAGCACTTGTAACGTATTTTATTATTGTAATTTTAGCTATAATGTATTATTGAAAGTTAATATATTTTAAATTTAGTAAATTGCAACTTCATTATTACACATGTGTAATTACAAATATAGTTAAATACATGACATATATTGGTAACACTTTATTTTAAGGTGTCCTTGTTACACATGTTACATGTACTTACTATTAGAATAACAATTAATTATGCATAATTACATGCAAGTAACCCTAAGCCTAACCCTAACCATAGAGTAAGTACATGTAGTTAATTAATATATTACTCAGTACTTAGATGTATAATTACACTGTAACAAGGACACCTTAAAATAAAGTGTAACCCATACATTTTAAATGAATTTTAATTAGAAATAACATTAAAGTATATTTTAGTTTATCATAAATGGTTGATCATAAATGTTTAACCATATTTCACAGACAATAGAAGTAATCATGAAATTAAATATAAAGTGGGTCAAAGCACTCAAAACACTAACTGTGTTTAATATACATTTAAATTATACTACATTTTCATTTAATTGCTATCGATTAACTACAGGTGTGCGAGGGTAATTGTTGATTAAGATTATTTCTGTAAGGATTTATTTTTTGTGTTTCAGAGAAATTTTGCCTTATAGAGACATTTTACAATGATTATGTGACAGTCGGTTCTTTGATGGGATTTGGAATAAAATATTTAGAAAGACCTGTAGATGTTGTGCAAAGTTGTGTTACTTTGCTTTGCAGATTTAGGTAGATGTTGTTAAATGAGTGATGTGACGCTGTGCTCTCTCAGTGTCTGGGTCTCCAGTGCCGACAGTGAGCTGGATGAAGGATGGAGCTCCTCTCAGACAGAGATCAGGCGTCAGCACGCGACAGGAGGGCAGTCTGCACGTCCTGTGTCTGGAGAGCACTCACATAACTGACACGGGACAGTATGGCTGCACTGCTGCCAACACAAGAGGAAAGACTGCGGCCCACTGGAGCCTGACTGTCAAACGTAAGAATTCACCAGTCTTTTTATACAGCTACCTTTTATGGATTGCCATTTAAGTATTATATTAAAAAAGCAGTTACATTTTCCTGTCCTGTAGTGTCATGTTATTAGATTTTATGAGCTAAAAAAAAATGGTTATTTATCAATGAGCTCAATATTAATTCTGAGACTATATCAAGTAATATGCCAAAAGTATGAGATATCTATCTATCTATCTATCTATCTATCTATCTATCTATCTATCTATCTATCTATCATCTCTACTATCTATATATTAATCTACTAGCCTGTCTATCAGGCTCTCCATCTATACTTTCTTTTATTTTATTTTCTTTCTTTCAAAGAAGTTGCTACTTGATGTTTTTGAGGAAACTGCAGTATGTTTTTTAAAGATCTTTTGATGAATAGAAAGTTCAAAGAACAGCATTTATTTAAAATCTTTTAATTATAAACATTATACACAGATTCACTATTTAATCAATGTAATTGCAATCATTTTTATAATAATAATAATAATAATATCAAAAAATAAATAAATTTACTTACGCCCAAATTTTTTAAGAGTAGTGGATGGTAGTCCATTCTTATATATTTAGTTGCGCATGAAAATAAATAATTTATGGACATACAATTTGTCACATCATTTATAATATAATAATTATATATATATATAATTTTTTTATTTTTTTTATTTTTTTGTATTTGCTACAGTGGTGCCACCGTATTGGTACCAAAACCAATTGCTTTGAGATACTGTGTGGTTTCAGATGTTCAGTCATGTTTGTCTTTACTGGTGGGTGTGTGTTGTAGGTGTGAGGGTGGAGACGAAGCCCCCGGTGTTCAGTTCTCCTCTGAAGGATTGTTCAGTATTAGAGGGACAGGATTTCATCCTTCAGTGCTCAGTGGAGGGCAGACCACTGCCTGAGCTCACGTGGCTGCACAATGGTAAGAGCACACAGTGTTTGAGTGACACATTCAATTGTCAATGATCCAGTAATTCTTCACATATGCTCAGTTTAGCACCAAGTAGAAATCTACAATGTTTAGTAATGATAGTCAGACTACTTTTAACCTGCACACCAACAGACCCCTCACCGTCTGTTCGGTGTCTGTTCACAGAACTAATATAGTTTATTCTTAAGCCTGGCATTGTGTAGTCTATCAGTATCGCTGGCTCTTACAACCAACTGATTTGTCATGTCATTTCAGATAAATGCCTTGGCTAAATGAATACGTGTTAATGTATCTGGCTAAATAACATTAAAGTCAGTTATTATAGTCAACTATAACTAAACTTAAAAACAAAACAAACAAACAAAAAATGTTTTGTTTCTTGAAATATGTTAATGTTAACTGAAAAACATACACACACAAACAAACTAATAAATAAATACGTTAGTTAAACTGATTTTATGTTAACTAGTTGCCAAGGAAAACATTCCTCATTTTAATTTTGTTTAACTTTATGTACTAAAATAACTAAAACTGAAATAAAATCAATAAAACATACAGACATATAAAAACACAGAAGCTAATAAATATGACAAAAACTCAACAGCATTACTAAAACTAAAATTAAAATGTAAACTGAAAAATATAAAAATAAAACTATAATAGCATCTTAACGATACTAAAATATATACAAGAAAGAACGAAAAGAAAGCAAGAAAGAGAAGAAAGGAAGGAAGGGTAATTTTATTTGATTGGTCATTTAGTGTCTTCCTGTATAGGATGGTTTTTAGCCTAAATAACCTGCGATGTGGACCAGACTTGATGGCAGTTGTGTGAGGCTAAAAGTTGCAGAGGTATCAGTGAAGTGAACTCAGATGCATGAATGTGAGGTTTGTTAAATGAGTGGAATAATAGAGACTTATAAGCAATCTTGATGATGAAGTTAAGTGGCTACTTCATAACCAGTAGAGGGCAGTTGCTGTTTTCAAAAGTCTAAAAAAAAACAAGTACTGGGCAAAGATGCATTAAGATGACACTTTTTTTTACTCTAATATTTCTGACCTATTATGCCAAGGGATACATGTACTGTCTCTGCCTCCTTTCTTCTGAGACAGAATGGTATGTATGGTTTAGTGGTGTGTGTGTGTGTGTGTGTGTGGTGGTGTGTGTGTGTGTGTGTGTGTGTGGTGTGTGTTTGTGAGTGTGTGTGTGGGCATGTTTATGTGGTTTATGAGGACACAAATTTGTATAATAACATGGGTATGACATAGGTATTACAACGAGAAGGTGATTTATGAGGACATTTTTCAGTGTCCCCGTAATTCAAAAGCTTATAAATCATACAGAATTGAGTTTTTTTGACAATCTAAAAATGCAGAAGTCTCCTGTAATGGGTAGGTTTAGGGGTACGGTTGGTGTAGGGCAATAGAAAATACGGTCTGTACAGTATAAAAACCATTACGCCTGTGGAGAGTCCCCCCATACACCATAACAACAAACTGTGGTGTGTGTGTGTGTTTGTGTGTGTGTGTGTGTGTGTGCCTGTTTTTTCTATTCTTGTGGGACTTGTGTGGACCTGAATACACACAGACTCATGGGGACTCGTGTCACGGTGGGGACCTAAATTGAGGTCCCCACGGGTAAACAAGCTTATTAATAATTCAGAATGAGTTTTTTTGAAAATCTACAAATGCACAAAGTTTCCTGTGAGGGGTAGGTTTAGGGGTAGGGTTGGTGTAGGGCAATAGAATATATGGTCTGTACAGTATAAAAACCATTAAGCCTATGGGGCGTCCCCACAAGGATAGCAAACCAGCATGTGTGTGTGTTTGTGTGTGTGTTTGTGTCACTCTGTTCTCTGTCCAGCTAAAATAGTCTTTGCCTATATTTATTATTTGCCTATAATTGTTGTTCATGTGAAATTATGAATGCCACCCCTCAGCTCTTATAGCTGAGTTTCATAGCAACAATTGCATGTAACAGTAGTGCTGCAGTGATTTTGTCAAACTGAAATTGTATTGACACTTTCATTTCAACTGTTTTTGGTGTTCTTAAAGAATCTGAACAATGCTACCAAATCTAACACAATCGAAACAATACAGTAATAATCTAGAATTTCACATTATCCAGCATCTAATAACAATTTAAAACACATCTAAATGCCCATGCATCCATTCTCCAAACCGCTTGCCCTACATATGGGGTGGCAGGGTTGTTGGAACTTGCAGCATCTCAGGCCAAAGGCAGGCAAAACTGAATGTTGTGGAATATATCTCAATGTTATATCACTGTTATAACACAATGATTCTGTTTTATTGTTACATTTCCTGAAATCTCACCCCCACGATACTTGTGTTTTCTGGGTGCATAGTTGGCAGGGTGTTGCTGTGTGGTGCTAAAGTGTTCTGAATGGTTGTTTGGGCACTGCTAGGTCTTTTCTGGGTGTTCTGGGTTGTTACTAGGGCATTGCTAGACATTTGTTAAACAGTTCAGAGTGATTTTAGCATGTTGCTGTGCAGTTGTTGGAGTGTTGTTCACTGGTAAAAAGAGCCCAATCTGAAGTCTCTGTGATATTGGTCTCTAGATGTGACTGGGGTCCCTCATTCACTGTCTATTGTGTTTTTTCAAGCTCTTCAGCTATTGTTCTTTTAAGGACTGTTCACTGAAAGCTGAAAGGGGCTCCAGAACTGGTCCCCTTTTACTTAGTTTTTTTTTTTTTTTTATAAAACTAAAAAGTTTTTAGAATTTCAAACAGTTTAGCACAAATGGGTTTGAGAAAAATTAAATAAATAAAAAATAAGTGAAAGTATAAGCCACAGTAAACGTGATGCTTACCTGTAAAAACACCACTAATAATTATGTAAATTACAGCATATGCAAGATAATGTTACTTCAAAGGATTCCATATTATTCAATGATTTAACAATTATTATTCAACATTTATTCTGTTTTTGTATAGTGACAATAGATCTTTGCTAATTTACAAAAAGTGCTGCCTGCTTCACTTATTTGCCTTTTGGTTTAACTGTTTTAATTCCATATGAACAGTAGATTTTATGTGCTGTCCTGGATCAGACAGACTGAAAGACTATGGTCACTATAGTGTCTTCATTACAGACAGACGAAAGTCTCTTTAGTTTGACTTTGGGTTTCCCTGAGAAACTGTGAAGCTGCAGCAGGGGCCTTTGAGCAAATATGAGACCTTAAAACCATATAAAGGCAAAACATGCATCACTCACCCTGAAATATTACGCACAGATGGACTTGGTAAGTCAGATATCTAAGAGAGAGAGAGGGAGAGAGCGCTTACTGCATCTGTGCGGGCTGATTTTGCAATTCTTGGAAAAAGAGGGGGGTTTACAAAAAGAAAGGAAAGTCAGAAAAAGAGGAAGACGAAACTTTTCCTCATGATTCCTGATTAGGAATGCTCTTTGAATCCTGGTGGTCTCAGGCACGTTTAGCAGTAAAGTCATTTACAAGCAAAATCATTTAACAATGTGAATTATACTGCAAAGAGACAATGTATGAGTAGTATGGTTGTATGCTATTCTTTACCATTCCCATTTGCCAGATACATTCGCATAGTTATCCTTCCAGTGCCACCAGAGGGCACTATCACTGGAGATCGAAATTTAGGCTGAGCTGTATATTGGTTAAATGCCTGAAATAAGGTCTGTGGTTAACATAAACTCAAGATATGTTCACGTTTTATTCTACAACATTAAATACATTGTCGTTACAGTGTTGTTTGTGTTTATAATCATGCTCTTGCAAACTATTCTAATTTCAACTTTCAGGGAAAAAGTTTTTTTTTAGCTTAATGGTGGTGAGGCTGAAGTCCTGCAATTGTGGTGAAATACAGAGTTTTGGCATGAAACTCTAGATGGCACAGTCTGATAGGTCTAGCTCAATCTGACCTGGTGACATCATTGTCACATTGGCAGCTGATTGGTTCTCTCCTGTATCGGTAGCCAATGAGCTCGCTGCTCAATATTCAAATACCTGGCTTTTGTTTGCTGTAGCAGTTGGCAGCGCACTTCAGAAACCCTCCACCTTCCCCAGCTCCACCTGTATAGATCTGCTACGGGGTGATTCATGTAGGCTATATGGGGGTTATTCATATGTGTTATATGTGCAGCAGCAGTATTTCTTACATCTCACAGCAGCATGTTGTGGATGTATTGGCAGTAGCAAGTCTCGGTACTTGCTCTGCCGCAGCAGCAGCGTAGCAGATCTATTCCGCCAAGACCAAATACATTAACATTATCATGTACATTACCATGCCAATCCCTCCGAAAGTTGTCATGACAGAAGTTAATTTATAGCCTACGTTTAGTGTTTTACTTCTTAGGCTTCAAATTTGTATTGGTTACAGAGCAATAAATATTTTCTGCAATAATCCAAAACAATGGAAAATTCATACTGTGTCTTTAATGAGAGACAAAACTTCCAGGTTGGCCTTAAAAATATCATCAGTGTAATCACTGCAGCACTCTACATTCTCATTATGATCGCTCCAAAATAACTTTGTTAGTGAATTTGGCTGCAATTTTATCTACATAATCTTCACCTTGTCCATCCCGGTTTTTGCATAATGGATGAAGTGTCATCCACATCACTGTCACAGTGGGATGTGACATTACAAAGTTCTCAGAACTTGATTTGTCAGTCAGTTACTAACACAGTCTCTTTCTTTTTGTTCTGTATTTTGTCTATTTAGATCAGCCCGTTCCATATTCCCACACTGTGTTTGAGAATAGTACGACTCAGCTGACAGTTAAAGCAGCTGTTTTGGAGGATGCAGGAGTGTATTCATGTGTCGCAGTGAATGATCACGGCAGAGCTGTGTGTATAGCTCGTGTACTGGTTAACGGTAAGACACTCGTCCCCTTCTTCTATATTATTATTTAGCAGCATATTCAGAATTAAAACATGTTGGACACTGAAGTCAGTCACACTTAACACTGTCTGAATGTCATTGCATTAGATAGAAAATATCAAACCTGGGTGATTTATTTTAAATAAATATAACTCAAACACACTTTCAATCTAAATATTTCACAAAAAGATGTTTTAAATGATAAAACAATAGTGTTGAAAATAAATAAAAGCAGTATTTTGACATTTTGTGGTTGTAAAATTTTTGTGAATTATGTTAATGGGATTTTATTTTTTATAACATTGGAGCCGCAGGCTAAGCAGAATTTTCAAAAAATGAAATTCCACTTTTATTCTCAAGTTCAATTTTATAATCTTTTTTGAAAGTAATGATAGCTAGTTTCGGCTCGAAAATGAAATGAACTAGGAAGCCAAAGTTATTATAAACAAAAATCATATCAACAAAATGAACGCAAGCTTGATTAGATTTTTTTTAAAGCAAGAAATGTATCTCTCCTCTTATTCTGGAACCCCTGCAGTGTCCTGATTTATGTTCCATATCTAACTGCAGGGTAATAACATGGCTTTATTTGAATTCTAAATGTTATTGTATCATTCTTTCAAATGTCCTAAATACATTTCTTCCACCAAACTCAGAAGGCATTTGAGTCATAAAAACCAAAATACTTTTTATGAGTTTTAACTTCACTCATACATTGCAGGAGGAGTTTGCTATGTGTTCCGTTGATCAGTGAATAACATGGATGTGTTTTCCGAGAGTTATTTTAAGGGTCCTCAGGATTAGAGAAACATCTTCTCTCTTGCAGTCTGTGAGGCTGTCTAATGGCGGAGGTTCCATGTTTAAGTGGGTTAAAAATGTAAAATACCAGTCTTTTCCCACACACATTCTGCAGTGGCTCTATCTGATCTGAGTCTCAGAGGACAAGAAGAGAAATTACCCGCCCTCCTAAAAAGAAAAAAAAAGGTTTCATGATTTTTTCACTGATGTGTTTTCAGAAAATATGCTTTAATGTAAAGGTACAATACTATTCAGCATGCATTTAGAAGCAGTGAATAGAAAGTACAGTATATAGATGTGTATAAGAACATGATTTATTTATTCCCTAAATATTGAAGCAGCAAATGCTGCATATTTTTGTTAACTAAACTTAGTGATCGCCTGTGAATTATCATGCTATTATTTTCATTGTACAATAGCTTTGAATAATACCTTTCAAGTTACATAAAAAAGCATAATGAATGTCCAGTTTGCTGTCTAGTATGCTGTGCTTGATAGATTAATTTGTGTAAACATTTAAATGTAAAACAATTAGCAATTGATGCTTTGATCATTATTTTATATAATCTAGATTAGTCTTGAAAATCTAGATGGCGCAGGCTGAAAGGTACTTTACATGCAGTCTGCTAGCAATCACATCACTTATTACATGGGCATAAGCTGACTGGCCTCTGCATATTCTGCAGCCAATGAGCTGTTTGCTCAACATTGAAATAATATTTGCTGTAAGGTGGTCCTGTAGCACTATCAAAGAGCTCCTCCGAAAACCCTCCACCTCCCCCAGCTCCACCTGTCTAGAACTGCTACCGGATTAATATTTGCCTATTCATGCAGCAGCAGCAGCATATTTTACATGCTCACAGCCAGTAGCAAGTCTGTACTTACTCTGCATGCAGCAACAGCATTGTGCAGAACAGATCTAGTCTGACAAGGCCAGACACATTAACATTGTCATGTCCATCAAAATGCTAAAACTATTTTTAGAGATGTCATGATTTAAATGAGTATACAACTTACAGTGAATAAATTATATTCATGATAGTGCTTTATTTTACAGTCATCATTTACATACTATTTACTTGTTATAGTAATTACATTAACTGGGTAATAACCCTACTACTAACCCTAATCCTAACCTTAATCCATGTAGTTATATTATAACTACTTTCTTGGGTAAGCACACTGTAAGTATACTGTAAGTGCACATACTGTAAAATAAAAGGCACCCAAATTCTCCTCATACACTGGATTTAAAAAGATTTAATTACATTCCACCCAGGAAAAAAAAAGAGAAATAAAGTAAAGACTTTTTTTTTTTGCATTTTCTGAAAATAATCTGATTGCTGTTTGCTTCAGATGGGGTTTTATAGATCTACTAAATCTATAAAACCCCAACGTTTAATAGATTTAGTAGATTCAAATGCATTTACCGTAAATATGAATATTGAAATTAGTGGAAAATATATTGTGTTCACTTTTGTAAACTAAACGGAAGAATCACTTTATTATTATTGCATACAATATATACTTAAGCAGCGTCACAAGTGCTGCTCAACTTAATATAAGCATGGCTGTAATTTGGTTTTAGGCAGCCAGTTCATATTTCAATAGCAGATATCACTCGGATACAAGCAATAATTCTAATGTTCTAATGCGCAGCACATACAGTGAGTATCTATGGAGACTGATTCAATCACAGTGATGATATCACTGATGCGTTGTCAACCTAACGTTGGCAGCTTTACATTTGCCCGAACGCAAAGTTCTATATCTGTTTTATTTGTGTTAAATACACCGGTAGGAAATATGCAGTCTTATGTCCGTTCTTCTTTGCAATGTATGCCAACTTTTTGGTCAGATGTCTGTTCAAATGGAGTGTGGTGAGCTAAGTCTAGGGTGGCATTGCGCCTCCTGTGTGACATTTATTCATAAACTCCCTAGCTCGCAAAAAGGAAGTGATGTGCTAAGTGACTCATGGAGGGGTATGACTTAGTTGATAAGGTGATGAATAATCTTAGGATTCAATATGAGATAAACTGCCATATATATCTCATATGCATGTGATGTTGAGGAACAGATTGAGGGAAGCTCTTCTAAAACAGCTGTATTCCTGACTGACCTGATGATATGGCATC
Source organism: Sinocyclocheilus anophthalmus (assembly GCA_018155175.1). Classification (NCBI taxonomy): domain Eukaryota; kingdom Metazoa; phylum Chordata; class Actinopteri; order Cypriniformes; family Cyprinidae; genus Sinocyclocheilus; species Sinocyclocheilus anophthalmus. The sequence continues at coordinate 256,309 of JADLZN010000469.1, forward strand.
TCCACAGCCTGCAACATCCATTAACTTTCTGATGCATCATCTAATAGTTCTAACATGTTTGACACAGGATGTCGCCCAACTTTTCTCATGTAGAGTAATCATGTGACTGATTTTGGTGGAGTACTGAAGGGGACAGTGTCAGCACAGATGCTGCTCTGTGTTTATGTGATAGACTGCTGGAGATTCAATAACTAACTGATGTAAAATACAGATAGATCTGTGGTAATTTAACAAGCTAATGTTTTTAGATCATGTGAACATGATTGCCCTACAGAAATGCCCAGAACACAGAATCAGAGAGTACTTTTAAATTAGAAAATGCTGGTGTTATCACACAAGCACGAGTGCTATATTTTTAGCAGGGTTTATGTAGTCTGTATGTTGTTCTTTAGCTAAGTCAAGTGTTAAGAGGTCTGCTGCTCCTCCTGTGACTGATGTGAGGAGACCGTCTGCCCCGGTGTTCCTCAAAGGTCTGCAGGATCTCAGAGTCATGGACGGCAGTCAGGTCACCATGACCGTGGAAGTGTCAGGTATGAAAGTTCAACATGAGTTCAGCTTCTCGAACTTGGAGGAGAGCATAATGAGAATTTTCTATTCTATTCTATTATATTCTATTCTATTGCTGTGTAACTCTGAAGGGTCTCCTGACTGTGTATTTGCATGATTATGTGACCTCAGCAACATATGAACTTTCTGAAGTCATTAAAAAAAATAAAAAATTAAAGCATGTTTTTTCTTTCTTCATTATTATTATGACTCGACCCCAAAGCGTTAAGTGTCAGCACTGTGGTTTGTAAATCATAGTAGCCTACAACTTTCTTTCACACTCTGTTAGTCAGTGCTGTTGATTATTCTTTATTTTGCCCCACTGACCTCCATTCATTTTCTCTAACCCTAATTTGCCTAAACATTTGCAAGTGTGATGTGTGTTGTTGTGTGTAGGAAATCCTGCCCCTGAGGTGGTCTGGCTGCATAATGGAAAAGAGATCCATGAGTCTGAGGATTTCCATTTTGAGAGGAAGGGCTGTCGGTATACTCTCTTCATACAGGAAGTGTTTCCTGAGGACACAGGGACATACACCTGTGAGGTGTGGAATGACGCCGGAGTCGCTCGGACTGAAGCCTCACTCACTGTACAAGGTAAAATCACACTGTTCCTTATTATAAACATTACTTAATTAGATAAATTACCAAAGCAGGTATGATCTACAACTAGACACTGCCAGAGTCTCTTTTTTTCTAACTAACTCCACTTTTTCAATTACTTTTAAAGTGATATTACGGTGATATGATCTTATAATAAATATTATGATATAATAGTTAAATATGGATGTGAATATCTGGATTTTGTTTTGTTGCTCACAGAGCCTCAAGAGGGAGTTCAGCCCTGGTTCATCACTAAAACCAAGTCCTCTACCACCTTCTTGGGTCAACACGCTCTGCTCTCCTGTGCGATCGCTGGTGACCCCTTCCCAGAATTCCTCTGGGTGAAGGATGAGCAGGTAATATCTGGAGATGGGGACTTTGAGATCCTACAGAAGGAAGATGTTGTCTCATTGCTCATCAGGAAAGTGAAGACACATCATGCTGGAAACTATGAGATTTATCTCAAGTAAGAGATTTGTATGTTTATTTATTTTTCATTTTTAATTAAAGTCATTGTTCATGTAGTTTGAATTCATTATATGTATAGTTAGAGATTTAGATATTTGGTATTTGGTGATGTTGTTGACTCACTTCGAGAACTTAACACATACAGTAGTTGTTAGTACTCAAATGTGAAGTTTATTTTAATTAAACAATAATGAAGTTTAAAAAGGTTTTTGTTCATTAGGGTTTGTATTTGGGGTTTATTTGGTTGATTCTATGTAAAGATGTGAAATATTTGACTGTTTGCCCTAAAATCAAACTGTATCAAAGGCATTATATCCCAAATCAAATCTATTTTAAATTATTATTATTATTACTAATTTACTGTAAGTGGTATTTATATTTTTGCATTGTGACACTATTTTTATGATGACTTCTTTAAATTCGAATGACCATAAAAAATTATAATATAATATAACAATGAAAATATCAATATTATTTTAAGCTATTTCAATTATGAAGTCAAGTCAAGTCACCTTTATTTGTATAGCGCTTTTAACAATACACATAGTTTTAAAGCAGCTTTACAGTGTCAAACTGGAAAAGAGTTTGTCAATAATGCAAGAGGACAATAACAAAGAGTAATATTTCAGATAAAGTATTGCTACGTCATGATAGTAATAATAAGACTTTGCATCACAGTATTTTAACTGTAAGAAATGAGAATCATTTATAATGAGAAATGCACATTACACATAGAGAAAAAATAATGGCTCTAATTTCTGCTGGGTAAAATGTTTTCATGAGATCCATGCATGCAAGTTCACATGCAATGAAATTATGCTTGGAGACAGTGCTGTCATATCAGGAAAGGTACGGTGGGTGTGGTTGTTTGTTATGCAGGGGAGTGTCGTGTCACCAGATGAGTACCACTGAGTGCTGGCTAATCTCGGGGTCACACAAGAGGGTTATCCATCTGACTACAGTAATACAGCTGCATGACGTGGTGCAGAGATAGGAGAACCAGGAGGAGAAACATCATTCTCATTGTGCAGGTACTGGCCGAGATACATGTCCACCAATCGTAAGCGGGGCAGTGTGCAGTTCGGGGGGGCCACTCTGCAGGTCAGCGAGGACCCCATGCCATCTGGTGACAATTCTCATAAACGGTACATTCTCCTTCTATTCTTGCTATCCTCTTCCCCAAAGCTATATTTACAGCCCTTACCCCTCAACCCCTGCACTAAATCTACATAATCTCTCTTTATAACCAAACGCTCTGTTTATGCTTCCTCACTCAGCTGTGCTGTTGTGTGGGTTAGTCTAGGGGCCTCATTCTGGTCTCATTTCCCTATAAGGTCTCTGAAGTCATCTCTGATGCAACTCTGTCGTGTTGAACTAACTCTCCCCCTCGATTAAGCTGCTCTCCAGTGTGGGCTGAGCTAGCTGGGGCTTTAACCATCTCTGTATTTTCCCCACTCTTCCTGTGGCAGCCGAGGGGTGGAGAGGACTGCACCAGGCAGGGGAGGACAGCCAGAGACTCCCAGTGCTGCAGCGTCGCTCTCTGAGCCACTCTGGGAACACGACAGTCAGGATCAGGAAGAAGAGGAGGGGTGTGCCAAACGGCGTATAGAGACAAAAGAGCATCGGGAAGACCAGATCCGTCAGCAGGAGGCCGAGCAGATCGACTTCAGAACTGTGCTCGGCCGCAAGGTCACCACTAAGAGTGTCTCTGAGGAAGACCTGAAGGAGATCACGGCCGAGCAGATGGACTTCAGGGGGAACCTCCAACGGCAGATCAAGCCCAAGACCCAGACAGAAGAGGAACGCAAAGTCAACTCTCCACAACAAGTGGACTTCAGAGCAGTGCTGGGAAAGAAAGGAAGCCAAGGCCCAAAACCTGCTCTTGGATCCTTAGTGAAAACACAACCCAACAAAACTGAAACTGTTGACTTCAGATCGGTGTTAGGCAACAAGAAAAAACTACCAAGCCAGGACAGGAATGGAGAAAGCCAAGGTGATAAAGACACCCAAGGAAAGGAAAATGATGTGAATTGTCTGGATGGAGGGATAAAAGAAAAAACAAAAGCAGTTGGAAAGAAAGAGCCCATTTTTACGCAGAAACTGAGTGACGTGATGGTATTGGATGGGGAACGTTTGCATCTACAGTGCCAACTTTCATCTGAGTCTCCCGCTAAAGTGACATGGATGCTTGATGGAAAACTCATCAAACCATCCAAATTCATCATCATTGCTAATGAGGGTAAGTGTTGCAATTCACATTCGATTTTACGTAAGCTGACTAATTTGTTGTCTTTCATGAATGAAGTTTGACGTTGGGGTGTTTATCAGGGGCTACATTCGTTTATATGCTTGAGTACATGTTTCAAGCATCAGCAGGCCAGATGTAGTCACAGTGTGATATTAATTTTATACTGCGGTTCTTTAAACAAGAAGTTAATATTGAGTACCTGACATTTCAAACAGCCAACTTTGCTGCTGAGAATCACAAAGGTTGGTTGGAACGCCACAAATGCAGGCAATCACTCCTGAAACACCACTTGTCCAATCAAGAGGACCAGAACTAAGTGTTACATAATTGTCTTTAAACAGTAGTCACATGACACTCTGGCTTCAGCTGTGATAAAATGGCAGGAGTGTAACTGGATGAGGGTTTAATCAAGGTGTTTCATGATGCGACAGGGCTATCTATAATGGTGTTTGAGAGATTTGCAGAGAAATGTAGTGTTGAGGTGTTGAGTGAGGGCTGTATCTCTGTGGCTTGGACCCCTGTGTCATAAACAGCATGCTAACCCTTTCTAATTGCGCTTTTCCACTGCGTGGTATGACTTGGCTCAGTACGGCACGGCATGGTTCGTCTCGGCACGGTTTGCGTTTCCACTGCTGTTAAGTACCGCTTTAGAGTGGGCGGGATTATTCACATGTCGTTACAGTTGCGCCGCCTCTACTGCCGCAACTCCTGAAAAACGTTTTCATTCCGCGTCGCCCCATCAAGCTCTCACCGGATCTGCTCCTCTGCTATCAACGAAAGGAACGTCTGTACTTCCTCAACAGATCACAAAACCAATTTTTTTGGTTGTTAAAAAAAGGTGCGCTCATTCAAAACAGTTTGCTTTATTCGTCCTTTGGTTTTTTTGTATGTCGTTGTTGGGGGGGGGGGGAGGGCTGGGGGGGGGGGGGGGGGGGGGGGGGGGGGTGAGTCGGGGGGGGGGGGGGGGGGGCGGGGGGGGGGGGGGTGGGGGGGGGGGGGGGGGGGGGGGGGTGGGGGGGGGGGGGGTGGGCATTCGGGGGGGGGGGGGGGGGGGGGGGGGGGGGGGGGGGGGGGTTGGGTTGGGGTGGGGGTGGGGTTGGGTTTGGGGTGGGGGTGGGGGGGGGGGGGGGCGGGGGGGGGGGGGTGGGGGGGTGTGTGTGTCCGGGGGGGGGGGGGGGGGGGGTCTCTTGTTTGGGGTGGCGGTGGGGGGGCTGTTTGTGTGTGTGATGTGGGTGGGTGGGGAAGAAGGGGGTGGGGGGGGGGGGGGGGGTAGGGGTAGGGGTGGGGTTGGGGGGGGGGGGGGGGTTGGGGGTTGGGGGGGGGGGGGGGGGGGCGGGAGGTTTGGGGGGGGCTTTTTTTTGGGGTTTTCACTGTCGAGGTCTTAAGCGTCTTCCTTGGCGCGGATTTTATCCGTTTCCGGTGGGGGGGGGGGGTTTGCTTTCTGCTCATGTCGCTTTTGGGGGGCGGGGGGTGTGGGCGGTCATGTCCGGCGTCTGGGGTTGGGGGGCTCTTCGTTGGGGGGGGGGGGGTGTGCGTGGTTGGTGGGGGGCGCGGGGGACCCGTCTTGGCTCGAGTTTGGTTGCGGGGGGATATCTTGATGTTTTTTTCTCGTTTGGGGGGGAAGGTTCATTGAGGATGGTCGTCTAAAGGGGACGGGTAGGTTTTGGGAGGGCTGTACAAACCGTGTTTTGTGTTGGTGTGGAGTTATTTTTAATTTTTTTTGGTGGGGGGTTTTCGTGGTTTTTGGGGGTTTTTTGATTACGTATTTTATTTTTTTTTTTTGATGTTTTACCCCCTTGGCGGGGTTTTTGGGGGGGGGGGGGGTGATTAGTTTTTTTATTTTGTGTTCTGGGGTGATTTTCTTTGGGGGGGGGGGGGGTTTTTTTGTGGTTTGTCGTGTTTGTTGGGTGGGGGTCTTGTTTTTGTTATCACACTTGTACTGGTTCTTTTGTATATTTGGTGTGTTTTGTTTTACGTTTTTGTTTTTTTATTTATTCTAGTTATGGAGGGAGTTATTTGTTTTTTGTTTTTGGGTTGGGAGGAGGGTGATTTGGAGTTTTTTGGGGGGGTTTTTTTGTTTGGGCTGGGGGGGGGGCGTGTTTTTTTTGTATTGGATTTTTTGTGTTGCGGGTGTTTCAATGTGATTTTGGGGGGGGGGGGTTGAGGGGTCTTCTTGTGTGTTGGTTTGGTGACTTTTTACTTTTTTTTTTTTCGCTTGGTTTTTTTTATTTTGCTTTTTTTTCTTCTGGTTATACCTTCATTTCATTTTTTTTCCTCTCTTTTTAGTGGTTGCATTCGGGGGGGTAAAAAAAAATCGCTGGCCTGTGCTGAGACTTCAATCTACTCTTTTCTCTTGTCCGTTTGTGGTGCAGTTCTCTGACACAGAGCTTGTCTCTCGACGACCCCCTCTACCTACCGTGGCCAACCTTCCTCGATCTGATCAGCATAGTTTACACGTCACGTTTTGGTAACGTTACGGTTCACTTGGAACCTCAACTGAGGTGGTACTAAAAAAAGTACCAGGTACCAGGTACTGTACCCAGTGGAAAACCTCCAAAAGTGAACCGTACCGAGCCGTCCTGTTCCGTACCATGCAGTGGAAAAGCGCCATAAGAGAATGAAAGACTTCATTTGACTCAAGTATATCAATGTTGTGACCAAGACAAGTTGACCAGTGTACTAGACAAATATTTGATTGAATATGCATGTATGGATTACAGCAATATTGGAGGAATTTTCTGCTTTGACAACTACCAACATCACTTGTCATTTGCCCCATATATGTCTTTGACATCATGCAACAGATACTTTCAAAATAGGTTAACTTTCTCTTAAATGAAGGGACCTTTGAAGAATAATCATTAAATGCGTTTGTATGTGTGTGTGAGCAGGTGGTAAGTGCTCTCTGACCATTGATAAAGCTCTACCTGAAGATGAAGGACAATATGTGTGCAGGGCGGAGACCAGCGAGGTCAAGACAGAGTGTTCCTGTATGGTCCTAGTGGATGGTGAGTATATCTCATTACATACCAGTACAATAAATGAGTTTACAGCATGCTCTTCCTGTATCCACGCTATGAAACTCAATAGGCTCTCTGAGAGATGAGGTGTACTGTAACCGTATGTGTCAAAAATGTAGTTATTTTGAATGTTTGAATGAATTTTACATTTAAATGTTAGGTTGTTTTTTTCATCTATAATATTCTCAGAGAATATTATGAGAATATTTTGGTTTCAGTCTGTCTGTTTTTGGGCTGGGCAGTGTGTTTGACCATTTCCCTAGAGTCCCTGCCTAAGCTCTGCATCTTCCGGTAATTACTGACCAGATCAGCCTGCGTCACGTTCCTTGCATGTCCTAAGATCTCCCTTTTTCACTTTGCATGTCTTTACAGCTGTCTCTAAATACCTTTATCCCACGTAGCATGTTCTGACAGTCATCTCTGGATCTCTGTTTAGCTTTACAGGCCATGTCCCAATGACCATCTCTAGATTTCTGTGTCTCTTTTTCTCTGTTTTGGGTTTCAGGACATGTCTTCACAACAGTTTTGAGTAACACTTTATTTTGATGGTCCCTTTAGAACATTCTATTGACAATAAGTAATGTTGCACCTACACCTACACTCTCATCAGAGTATTAGTAAATGGTTTGCTTAATATCTGCTAACTCTTTATTGTGATTGTCCTCCAACAGACATTCCTACTGACTATAAGCAACTTTGCAAGTACAAACCCGATTCCAAAAAAGTTGGGACACTGTACAAATTGTGAGTAAAAAAGGAATGGAATAATTTACAAATCTCATAAACTTATATTTTATTCACAATAGAATATAGATAACATATCAAATGTTGAAAGTGAGACATTTTGAAATGTCATGCCAAATATTGGCTCATTTTGGATTTCATGAGAGCTACACATTCCAAAACAGTTGGGACAGGTAGCAATAAGAGGCCGGAAAATTTTAATGTACATATAAGGAACAGCTGGAGGACCAATTTGCAACTTATAGGTCAATTGCAACATGATGGGTATAAAAAGAGCCTCGCAGAGTGGCAGTGTCTCTCAGAAGTCAATATGGGCAGAGGATCACCAATTCCCCCCAATGCTGCGGCGAAAAATAGTGGAGCAATATCAGAAAGGAGTTTCTCAGAGAAAAATTGCAAAGAGTTTGAAGTTATCATCATCTACAGTGCATAATATCATCCAAAGATTCAGAGAATCTGGAACAATATCTGTGCGTAAGGGTCAAGGCTGGAAAACTATACTGGATGCCCGTGATCCTTCGGGCCCTTAGACGGCACGGGGGGGGGGGGGGGGGGGCATCACATAAGGATCCTACTGTAATGGAAATCACAACATGGGCTCAGTAATACTTCCAGAAAACATTGTCGGTGAACACAATCCACCGTGCCATTGGCCGTTGCCGGCTAAAACTCTATAGGTAAAAAAAGAAGCCATATTTAAACATGATCCAGAAGCACAGGCGTTTCCTCTGGGCCAAGGCTCATTTAAAATGACTGTGGCAAAGTGGAAAACTGTTCAGTGGTCAGACTAATCAAAATTTGAAGTTCTTTTTGGAAAACTGTGATGCCATGTCATCCGGACTAAAGAGGTCAAGGAAAACCCAAGTTGTTATCAGCGCTCAGTTCAGAAGCCTGCATCTCTGATGGTATGGGTTTGCATGAGTGCGTGTGGCATGGGCAGTTTACACATCTGGAAAGGCACCATCAATGGTGAAAGTTATATCCAAGTTCTAGAACAACATATGTTCCCATCCAGACGTCGTCTCTTTCAGGGAAGACCTTGCATTTTCCATCATGACAATGCCAGACCACATACTGCATCAATTACAAGATCATGGCTGTGTAGAAGAAGGATCCGGGTACTGAAATGGCCAGCCTGCAGTCCAGATCTTTCACCCATAGAAAACATTTGGCGCATCATAAAGAGGAAGATTCGACAAAGAAGACCTAAGACAGTTGAGCAACTAGAAGCCTGTATTAGACAAGAATGGACAACATTCCTATTCCTAAACTTGTGCAACTTGTCTCCTCATTCCCCAGACGTTTGCAGACTGTTATAATAAGAAGAGGGGATGCCACACAGTGGTCAACATGGCCTTGTCCCAACTTTTTTGAGATTTGAAATTTAAAATCAACTTATTTTTCCTTTAAAATTATAAATTTTCTCAGTTTAAATATTTGATATGTTATCTATGTTGTATTCTGAATAAAATATTTAAATTTGAAACTTCCACATCATTGCATTCTGTTTTTATTCACAATTTGTACAGTGTCCCAACTTTTTTGGAATCGGGTTTGTACATGTAAACTTATTCTAACCCTAACCCTACCAGTCTACTAATACTCTAATGAGAGATAGTAGACATGTAGGTGCAACGTTACTTATAGTAAATAGAATGTGTTAAAGGGACCATCAAAATAAAGTGAAACCCAGTTTGGAATCTCTTTGTTCCACTTTAAAGGATGTATTTATCTGTCTTTGGATCTATTTATCATAGAACAAATAGTTCAAAAGACATGTCCCAAAAGGCAGTCTTGATTTACGGGACATCTCCGCAATCATTTCCAGGTCCATATATCCAGGATAACATATTCTGACAGTCATCTCTGTTTCTGTTCTGCTTTATAGGACATGTCCCAACAATCATCTCCAAATCTCTCTGTCCCCACTACAGGACATGTCCCTACAGCTCTTTCTGTCTCTCTGTTCTGCCCTCCAGGACATGTCCTTACAGCTGTCCTGCTTTACTAGACTCGACTCTACAATCATCTCTGTCTTGTGAGATGTCCAACATGTATAATGCATGTCCAGTTTATCTATCCATTGCAGATCTCTTTGTCCTGTTTTTGACAACCACCACTGATCTCTGTGTCCTTGTGGTTGTCTCTAGATCCCTCCATCCCTACAGCCATCTCTTTCTATATTCTGGTTTCCAGGACATGTTTTTACATCTGTTTATAGATCTTGTGTCCAGATTTCGTAGTCCTTCTTTACTGGGCATGTCCCTATAGTTTTGTCTAGATATCTCTGTTCTGCTTAACAGGCCATGTCCCTCCAACCATCACTAGTTCTCTGTTTCCTGCTTTACAGTACATGTCCTTACAGCCATCTATCGATCTCTTTCTCTCTCTCATTTTAAAAGACATGACCTTACATCTCTCTCTAGACGTATCTGTCCTGCTGAACAGTGACAAAAGAAAGACACCTTGAACTAACATATATATATTACTTCCAATGGCAGCATGTTGATATTATTTCATTGCTTTATTATTGTCAGTTACTTGCATAAACATTTAATACAGCGTCTCCTAAATTGACGTCTGCAGTTTTAACAGCTAAATTCCATTTTTTGACCTCGGGTTGAACTTTCTGGCCTTTGTTTTGGTCTTGGCAATAAGCGGCAGTAATAAATTGGTAATGAATCCTCAAAAGAATTACTTGATGTAATCAGCTCAGATAGTTTGGGACCTTTTTTTTTGGTTTGTTGAATTTGAAGAGGATGCATAATACGCAGATTTCATGATCACATGGATTTGATTCTTATTTTGTTCTCCGTGTTACCCTATGTGTTCTGTCTTTCTGTCTGTGTTCAGATCCCAGTGTCTCCACACCAGCTGATAAGCGGAGCAGGAAGCCCTCTACCCCGACCACAGAGAGTGAGTTTCCAAAATATGTACTTCCTTTTTTATATCCCAATATGGAGTGGCGTGGGAGATGTGAACCTTTCCCACTGCAGTATGCACACACACACCACACAAAGCATGTGGCTTGTTGTTTGTTTTTTTTTTTTTTTTTTTGTATCTGCGTTGATAGGACAATATCACTAGGGATATATCACTGAGAATAATTAATTTTTAAATTCTATTGTTCGGTCCACAATTTAAAGAGAAAATGTATTTTAATTGTTGGAGATTATGTTTAGCATGTTGCTACTTTCTGTTGTAAAAACATGCTTACTATCAGATTAAAAACACGATCAAACAAAGACATCTGTCTGCATGTTGCCTAATTCGTAATTATCTGCAGATTCAAGGAAAGATGAAAACTGTAGTGAACAAAATAACGTTTTAGGCTGGACAGTTATTGATAAAGATTTAGTCCTGACAATATTTTCTATTGTTGCCATATGGTCTTTAGTTTTACATAGTCCAGAAGTTGTAGTATAGTATAGCATAGCCTAGCATAGTATCAAACAAACCCTAGAAGAGGTCCATGTTCACTGTAAACCAATTATTCACTTCTCACATTCTTCATCAGACGAGATGTTTGACAGGACTGCTGGAGAGCTGACTTTGACTGATTTTAAATGTTAACAAACTCAGTGAGCAAGAAGGAGACAGACAAAAATGAGGGGTGAGCAAAGGCTTGTTTTAGAGATATAAAGAAAGAATATAACAGTAGAGAGAAAGAGAGCGAGATCATGACTCTTACTGCATGACCGCTTGGCAAAACCCACTTTGGATTTCCATGTATGGGCTCAGTCAAGACTCTCACTCTCACTCCACGAGGAGTGTTGTATGAGTTTTCTAACATCAATGTTTTTAACATGCCTAACATTCTTTAGAATGTTTAGTGAAGGTTTTGTACACTAGTGAGTCTACTTTTCGCCTTCTCTCTTAGCAGACTTTGATGTTTTGCACTGTTTTGTTTTGAACTGTATCTTCAGAAATTGCTGAAAATAAAACTGGCAAAACTGTTGATGTGTCTCAAAAGGTTCCATATGTCTTAAGGATATTAATTATTGTTTATTCTTAAAAGAAAGAAGAGAGACTTTCTTTTTGGTCCTCTATGAATAAAAAAAAAGTTGTGTGTTTTGTGGTTGCAAGTGATTTTGTAGCATCTGAAGGTTAGGCAGGTCCTCCACCATAGAGGTTACATTCAGTCACTGAGTTTTTTGCAGTCATGGAAAATTTGGGATTAAAAATCATGAAGCTATAAAAATAAGCATTGGTGTCTTGGATGATGGAAAATTCTAACCTCCAAGCACCTCTGAGTCGCTGGTGGATATTGAACCCAATTGGTGTCCTAAAGGACTCAGTGCTTTCATAACCTGTTCAGAAACAGTTACTGCTGATTTCGGCTTGTGCACATCGCTTGTGTCATGTTGTTTTAGGTTCATCCATCATAATAGTGTATTTCTGTTCTCTATGCTATGCATGTTAAAGCAAGCATCATTGTTACGGTTCCACAATGGTTATTTGATCCCTTAAACTTTGGTGTGTGACTCATCCCGCTCTGTACTGTAGTACCATAGAATATGGAACCTGCAAATTCAGTCATTGAAAAAGTAGTATGTATTACATTTTTCCCTGTGTATCATGTCGCTATACAGCCTACCTTCATTTATCGAAGTTCTTTCAGCATGAAGAAATCAGGCTGGCATTAAACTCCCTGCACTACAATAAAAAAAAATAAAGGTGCTTCACGATGCCATAGAATAACCTTTTTGTCTAAATGGTTCCATAAAGAACCTTCAACATCAGAAGAACCTTTCTGTTTCACAAAAGGTTCTTTGTGGCGAAATAAGGTTCTTCAGATTACAAAAACGCAAGAAAGAGATGGTTCTTTAAAGAACCTTTTGACTGAATGGTTCTTTGTGGAACCAAAAATGGTTCTTCTATGGCATCGCTTGAAGAACCTTTTGAAGCACCTTTATTTTTAATAGTGTATACTACTTTATCTAATCTAATACTTTAGATTCACTTTGCTTATTTAGGTAATTTATTACAGGCTGAAACAATGTTAAAGAGTGCAACAGTAACCTGTTTCTGTGCTTCTTTCTTTTTGTCTGCCTGGTTATTTTCAGCAGTGGTTGACGGTGTGAAGTGGTCTTATATTGTGTGATTTGTTGACGCAGTGGAGGGCAGAGATTATCTGTTTCTCGAAGTGTCTTGAAGTTGTCAGGCCTTTAAACAGATACGTTTGATCCTGTGGTCCGAGACAATGTAGACTAAACATTATGAAACATGGAAGTGGGATGCTGTTGCAGCGTGTGTTTTGTGTCAGCGGTATCCTAAAGCATCTGCTCCGTCTTTGCCTTTACTCACTGCCTCTGTATTTGTCTAATAAACCTGTGATTTACATTTATGTCTTAACAAACACCTAACTGGATTTTGTCAGATCTGTACGTTAACTGTTAGTGTTTGTTGGGGCATTGTGAACAAATGTTATTTTCCCATCATTCTTAATCCAAACGCCAACTTCAGAACTGGAAATGTTGCCCTTTTGGGTTATTACACTCTAAAAATGCTGGGTTAAATACAACCCAGTGCTGGGTAAAATAGGGACAAACCCAGCAATTGGGCTGTTTTGACCCAGCGGTTGGGTTACTACCCAGAAGGTTGGGTTAAACATGTAACCCAACTGCTGGGCCAAAACAACCCAATTGCTGGGTTTGTCCCTAATTAACCCAGCACTGGGTTGTATTTAACCCAGCAGTTTTTAGAGTGTAAGAAGCAGCTTGAACACTAAAACAGATTAAAATCAGTAATGCTCAGCATGGAGAATAGTATATGAGAAACACCTCCGTTTGACATCAGGATTACTGGGGGGGGGGTTTTTGTGGGTTGGTGTTTTTGGGGGGTTGGGGGATACCATGTGCAGTGACTTACAGTATAATAAGTTTAATAGGTTACCAACATAACATTACACTCTAAAAAATGCTGGGTTAAATATAACCCAGCGTTAGGTTAAAAGAGGACAAACCCAGCATTGGGTTGTTTGGACCCAACTGCTGGTGTTTTGTCCTTTTAACCAGCATTTTTGTTACCATTTTACCATTTTTACATTAAGCTCAGGCATGCAGAATATGTAAGGAACATATTCTTTTTGCGAAGACTGCATTTTTAATCTAAACTTCTGTTTAATAGGATGTACAGTTTTAAGGTCTTAGGTATGTCTAAAGTATACAACTCATGCATTCAGATTTTATTTTTTTGGACCACTTGAATTTTTTGGAAAGTAATTTGATTTTGAAAAGTTTCATTGGCTGAATACACAGGAGCACCAAAGTACAAGCGGCTTGAACGGACGTACTTCCAAATTCTTGTAGTCTATTGTCATGTCAAACTGTCTATTTTTTTTTTTTTTTTTTTTTTTTTTTTTTTTCTCCAATAATCGTTTTGTATATCTCTGGTCCAATGGTGATTTGTTTATTTGTTGAATGTTTACATGAATAATTCCTGTTAGCCACTTAGTATTGCTTCCCTTTCTGTAGACACAAAACACAAGCTTGTGAGAGCAAGTCAGTAGATAACTTTACTTTAAGAAAGTAATATATATTCATCCCTAACCTAATCTAGTCCATTTTTTTTGTAATTTGGTCAAACATTTCGACAAACACCAAAATGTATGGACATAATGACAGCATCTAAAATATGAAATTATTTACATATGCACAGCTTAAAAAGGCAATAGTTATTTTATTTTTTATTAAAACAATATTATATGTGTTATATTATAAATATATTTGCATTGTTGTGTTTACTTAATGCTTTAAAAAATGTGATTGGCATATTCTGTTATATAATGTTTACATTTTAGTTGTCTGTGCAAACATACAAATATGCAATGACCTCAAAATGTATTTGGACACTTAAGCAAGCAAGCAAGCAACTAACTAACTATGCATTTTCTAACAAAAATAACAAAATAAGTGCCATTTATTTTAAGGCAATATGGCACAAAAAATGTTTCAGAATAATGTTTTAGAAAATAAATAAATACATATTTTGTTCAGAACAAAGACAGAAAGTCTTGGAGACTGGGTGTCAAACTTTGTGGAAAATGTTTATACTTTACATGATAAGCTACACCTGTGGTTACACTACTTGGATGTCTGTGAACTTGAGGAGAACTGACTTCATACATCCACACAAAAATCCCCAGTTTTTGGGCCCACTGTACATGGACTAAAACCACATTTTTCTTAAAAATACATGAAAATACTCATGCGATCACATTGCTTCAGTATCCAAAAGTTCACAGTCAGTAGATTGTTCTTAATAGCAGGTTATATTGATCTTGCTGTGAGACTTAATTAGGGCTTGAATGTCTGAAGATTTTTGATTTATTATGAAAGCAAGTTAGGGAGATTTGATCCTCTCCATTATAGTCTTTTTATAAGTTCAGCATGAGATCTGTTTTGCCCAAATTTTAGGGACTCAGGTGAAAGCTCACTGAAAGCCCATTTGGAGCCAGAAACAAAAATAGTTTTGTGTTGGAAAGAGGATGTTTTCATTTCCACGGCTACAGAGAAAGAGAGAGAGAGGAATGAGAGAATGGCCTCACAGAGAGGGATGAGACTGGAATGTCTTACAACAGACAGAAAAAAAAAACTCCTCCGAAGTTTGACATTGCTTCAGATCAGAATAGCTTCATTGCCACCGTTGCAGCTTGTGTTTATTGGCCTTGCCATCACATTGTTTCATGACAGCAATCAGATGTAAAATAAAAAGTGCCAAAAGTTATTTCCTGGATTCTAGTTGGAGATATTTTTAGTATGACCAAAAAAGGCAAAGAGCAAAGAACCTTAGCAGCTGATCTCTCCTAGTACATCCAGAGAAAAACATCTCTCCTTTCCTCTCATTCTGCCCTCCCTTCTTCCCATTTTGTAAACATGAGAGTGCATGTTGTCTCAAATACTCTAGACTCTATGAGTAGATCTACTGGTCGATGTTAACATTCATGTGACTTGAAACCTGAAGGGATATTAAAAGCAAAGTAATTAAGGATAAATATCAATATCATGCTTACGGCCATTCATATAAATCTACAAATATGGCTTGTGATGCAGCCTGGAATTAAAATGACATCGAGTTTGTTCATTTAAGCAAGAGGAGAACTTAAATAGTTGGGTGGTTCATGATCAGTTTGTATGTTGAGCTTATTTTCTTTGTTAACTGTAATGTGATATCTGATCTTTCTTTATTTCTTGTGTTCTTCACTTCAGATGAGGCCAAAATAAAGAAACCCCCACCCAAAACGCTTCCTAAACAAGGTAGGGTCAAATCAGTCATCATCTGCTTGGTTTAAAGATACATTCTGTGTTAAACTACTTTCAAATGTGACCCTGGACCACAAAACCAGTCATAAGGGTCAATTTTTTGAAATTGAGATTTATACCCCATCTCAAAGCTGAATAAATAAGCTCTCCATTGATGTATGGTTTGTTAGGATAGGACAATATTTGGCCGAGATACGACTATTTGAAAATCTGGAATCTGAGGGTGCAAAAAAAATCTAAATATTGAGAAAAATCGCCTTTAAAGTTGTCCAAATTAAGTTCTTAGCAATGCATATTACTAATCAAAAATGAAGTTTTAATATATTTACAGTATTGGAAATTTACAACATATCTTCATGGAACATGATCGTTACTTAATGTCTTAATGATTTTTGGCATAAGAAAAATCAATAATTTTAACCCATACAATGTATTTTTGGCTATTGCTACAAATATACCCCAGCGACTTAAGACTGCTTTTGTGCTCCAGGGTCACAAATAATTGTGTCCCTTTTGTTTGAAAAAAAAAAAAAACTGCCAATGGGGTAAGAAACATAATCTTAATTCAAGGGGAAAATCATTGTTACAGATTTATTATTTTATTAAAACAGCAATGCATGAGCAGTTCCTCCACCTAAGAGTAGTCCCACCTAAAAATGATGGTTTAGATTGTAAAGCTAACAAACATGTTTATGTTCAATAACAAAAATACTACATGCACATTTTGGCAAATTACAGATGCTATTAAAACATAATATAAGTTTTGTCCTGAAACAGCATTTTTTTCAATACATTTCTAACCCCTTCAGCAAACATACTATAAATAGAGCCCAAATTGTCAATATAATTGGATTGTGTGTGTCAGGTGCTCCTCCTCAGATCCAGCAGTTTCCTGACGATATGAAGATCCTGGCGGGTCAGGAGGTCAGTCTGCTGTGTCAGTTTACTGGAGCTCAGCCCATCAGCTGCACCTGGCTCAAGTTCCGCAAACCAGTAAGAGTCCTTTCACCTTTTAACATGTGCAGAAGCCCTGAGCAAAAGAGAACGACTGCTGAATGTTATATTCTTAAACATGCAGATGACACATGAACTCACTCACCAGTCCTTTTTTAAATGCTTTGAGTAACATTAGGGGCAGTCGTGGCCTAATGGTTAGAGAATCGAACTTGTAACCCGAAGGTTCGAGTCTCGGGTCCGGTAGGGATTGTAGGTGGGGGGAGTGAATGTACAGCGCCCTCTTCCACCCTCAATACCACGACTGAGGTGAGACATCTTTTTTTTTTTTTTTTTTTTTTTTTTTTTTTTTTTTTTTTTTTTTTAAGCAAGGCACCGAACCCCCAACTGCTCCCCGGGCATCGCAGCAAAAATTAAAATGTTCATGGTGTGTGTGTGTTCACTACTCACTGCTGTGTGAGTATGTGTGAACTTGGATGGGTTAAATGCAGAGCACAAATTCCAAGAGTATGGGACACTTTCAAGTTGTTTTTTTTATATAAATTGGTGTGTCTAAAAATGCTGTCTAGGTAGGCAGCTCACAGCTTTTCAGAAACAGCCATCATCCTTAATGACCAAACACCGCAAGCACTGGCATATCCCTCTGAAAACATCTTTGTTACTCCCATTTATTCCATTTAGTTGACTTTCCAATTAAACGGAACATTTGGAGTACCCTGTGTCTACAGCTAGCAGGTGTGTTCATGTTGGTTCTGCGCATCCTTTGCTCCTTCAGATTCAGGAAGGTCAGGGCATCTCGGTGGTGAGCACAGACAGCAGCAGTCAGCTGACCATCACAGAAGGACAGCAGGAGCACTGCGGCTGCTACACCATCGAGCTCAAGAACAGCTGCGGCGTGAGACAGGCCGCCCTCAACCTCACTATAGTCGGTAAGTGTGGACGCTAGTGAACACTGGGGCATCTGGGAGTCATTACATGAATTTCACAACATTTGATAAAGCACAAAAATGTACTTTCAAATACCAACTAAAAGACGGAGGTGTTCACACAGGACGGGATTGTATTTGTCAACATAAATGTGTTCTACCCAAGATGAGATTTGTTAAAACACCAGAGGGAGAGACATTTTCATGACAATGTCATCAGAAATTGTACTATAGGAATACAGCTGCCAATACATATAAATGAACAGATAAAAATAAAGCGTAGCGTTAGTTCGGCAGGTCACGTTAGTCAAGCCTGCATCAGCTGACTCTCAACTGATCCACGTCTACCTATAGGAATACGACACCTATCTAAGGGTAATATATAAGGTCCCTCAGTAGTATCAGCAGTTTTCGCATTGCTCAATAGCTAATTACCCTCCTCCATCCCCAGCTCCTCCTCTCTCAGTCAGGATTCAGCCTTCTGATTCTCCTTTGAATCAGACTAATTCTAAAATTTGTACATAACATTATTGAACTTTAACGATATCTGCAATACATTTATGTTGTTTCTGTGCGGTTTACCCCTGGGGGGGTGTATCGCTGCTCTCCCTGCTCTCATCCATGCTAGGCCGCATGGATGCGCAGGGAGTTCTTGCCCAGAACAGAACCATACGGCCAGCCTGTGAGGAGAAGATTTCGATTTTTTATCTGTCCCTACAAAATTTGTACAGTATTCCATCATGCCATGCACATTTTACAATACTGCTTACAGTAGTGGACAATAAACAAATTAAGTACTTGAGTAAAAGTACAGATACCCTGATAAAATATTACTCCAGTAAAATTATAAGCGCTCATTTTCAATGAGCAAAAGTACTTGATATTTAATAGACTGAAGTATAAAAAGTAAAACATTCTAGAACCATGTTTATTTATTCTAGCCAGAACGAGTCAGTAAAAAAAGATGCAGTGCAGACATTTAATTTGCATTGCTTTAATATAATTAAATATCTTCAATTTAAGTTACTTATCATTCTAGTTTGCAAACAATTGAAAAACTAAATTAAAACAGAGGGAAAACTAAATTTGTGTAAATGGTTAGTGACAAATTATATATATATAAAAATCTGATTGGCAGAATCACATTGAGAAAGAATGTGTTAACAGGAAAATGCTATGCAAACATGCTCGTTTGATATCATTTGAAATTAACAGCGGAGAAGATCATCAGTTCAAAATAACGAGGAACGATATGTGGTTTTGTTGTTGTTGTTGTTTTTCAAATGTAGTGGAGTAAAAGTTTCCCAAGAGAAAAATAGTCTGATAAAGTACAGATACTTTAAAAATGTACTTAAGTACAGTAATAAAGTAAGTATGCTTCATTGCTGTCCAACCTCTTCCTGATTATAATGCTGAAAATGCTGTGAATGAAAGAGCAGTGACAGTGACTATAGATAATCTCACCTCATATTGAGGATGGCAGTAGATATTAAAACTGTACAATGACCACTTATAGACATTAGACCTAACATTTTTGCCATAATATTAACCCATTTACTTACTTTTGCACTCTGACAAATCTGTAATTGGTTGTTATTTTTTAAATGGCATTAGGAATACCCCCGCACCCCATGTCTGAATGAAATTCACACCTTCATTCTACCCCATACCTTGTCCGATGTGTAAAATCATACAGAAATTGACTTTAAAAATCAGTAGCAGTACAGTACTGCCTGGCATTAATGGTTTAGAAATTATTTTGATGTTTGACCTAAGACTAAAATGACAAATCGCTCTCAGAACACGGACTGTATCTTCTGTTACAACCACACAATGCTGGGCTGAAATGCTAGCTGCCAAGTAGTGCACTTGTAGGTGATCTGACCTCTCTGTTGAATTTTAGGACACAATGTCTCTCAATCCAGCTTTTATCTTGGTCTTCACAGATAAACCCGACCCCCCTGCCCGCGTCCCAGCAGCCTCCGACATCCGTAAGTCCAGCCTCACACTGTCCTGGTACGGGCCGACATACGACGGAGGCAGCGCCGTCCAGTCCTACAACCTGGAGACGTGGAGCTCTGTGGACATGAAGTGGACAGATCTGGCTTCCTGTAACAGCACCTCCTATAACGTGCAGAACCTGCTTCCAGACAGACAGTACAAGTTTCGAGTGAGAGCAGTGAATATTTATGGTGTGGGAGAGCCCAGTGCCGAGTCTGCGCCCGTGCAGGTGGGGATGGAGGCTGAAGGGGGTGAGCACCACCTAGTGGATGTCAAGAGTTTTATAGGAGTCACAAAGAAGAGAGTACAATGTTAACTTTGGTTATTTCAGTAAATAAAATAAAATAATTTATATAAAAAATAAAATATGCTGTAATAACATTCTGTTGCTTTTACAGAAAATAAGGAAGATGAAGCTGAGCCCTCAGATGACGGTAGGTGTCATGTTTGTGAAATTGAAGTTAAAATCGTTACTGTCATTTTTTTTTCTATTTTCCCGCTTACATTTAGAGGAAATGGTGAGGTTGTACATATAACCAAACGTGTCATATAGAACATATATGTTCTATATGACAGGTCGGTCCTGTTAGTACTGGTGTCCCTCAGGGCTCATTACTTGGTCCCTTGCTTTTCAGCATTTATATTTTTCCTCTTGGGAAATTGTTAAGATTTCTCGAACTTAACTACCATTTTTACGCTGACGATACCTAGATTTATGTCCACTCTAATCCGGGCCAAGATGTGAGTATTTCCCATCTCTCACACTGTCTCCAAAACAGAAGTTATGCTTCTCGGCTCTCCCCATAAATTGCGTAATGCTGGATCTTTAGCTTTGTCTGTTGATGGTGTTGCTCTGGAGTTACAAAGTAAATTAAAAAATCTGGGCGTTATTTTTGATCCCAGCTTGTCATTTGAGCCTTTCGTGCTGAACACTGTTAAGCTCTCGTACTTTCATCTCAGAAATATTGCACGGCTGCGATCTTTGCTGTCTTTCTCGGTTGCTGAAAGGTTAATTATTTTGTCTTTTCTCATTTAGATTACCTTCTTATTGGAGTCTCCAAATCTTGTATTAACAAACTACAATATTTACAAAATTCAGCAGCTAGAATTCAGTCAGGGGCCAGGGTTGTTGATCATATAACTCCTGTTTTGGAACTGTTGCATTGGCTCCCGGTTAGATTCCATACTGATTTTAAAGTTCTCATGCTAACATACAAGGCACTGCATGGTCTGGCTCCTCAGTACTTGGCTGAGCTTTTAATTCCCTATACACCTAGTCACAGTTTGCGATCTTCTTAGAGTGGTCTTTTAGTCGTTCCTAAAACACGGCTGCGTTCTGGGGATGATCGGGCATTTTCATCTTACACCCCCAAATTGTGGAATTCTATCCCGGCTGACATCAGGGAAGCAAATTCGTTAGGTATTTTTAAATTTCGTCTTAAAACTTTTTATTTTTGTCTTGCTTTTAACTGATTGTTTTTCTGTATTTTTGTGTATTTGGATTGTTGTGTTTGCTTGTGTTGTAAAGCGCTTTGAGAAAGTACTCATTTAAAGGCGCTATACTAAATAAAATGTATTATTATTATTATATGTATAAAGAAGGATATAGGGGAAGGAAAAGTACAGAAAAACCTTGTGCATCTTAAACAATTGCATAGTTCATATTACTCTCAAGTTTTTACTTTTATATATTGTTTCCAAATACATTTTAATGTCAGTCCTAAATTGTTCAATCATAGGCATTTTTCAAATCATTTGAACTTACGAATATAATAACGAGGAAATGTAATAATTAAATAAAAAAATAAACATTAACAATCTTAGCTTTTTTTTAATAAGCAAAAAATTATAATTTTCCCAGAATAAACGAGGGGCATCTTTACATCTTCATGCTGATGTGTATTTGAAAAGGTGATTATCTCGTGCTAGTAATCAGAGACAAAGAGGATGTAAAATGCACATGGTTCTCAGTTTTGTGCTGTTAGAATGTGCTATTACATTCTGAATTATTACAGGAAGGTTTTTCAAAACCCTTATGCACTCAGATTTCAAAGTTTCAAAGGAGAGAGAGAAAAAAAAGAATTAAATATTGCAATTTGACTGATTATAGACGATCTAGAATGACAGGGATCCATTTCCTCTCACTTCACCACAGATTCAGAGAAGAAACCGGATTACAGAAATGTGACTATCAGGACAGACGTGAAGGTGAAGGACCTGTATGATGTGGAAGACAGACTGGGCTCGTGAGTATGACAGCAGATCAATAAAATGGGGTAAATTATTTGATATTACCGCACCATAAGGGAACCAGTAACAACATTCAGCTGGCATCCCTCTATTTTTCTCTCGTTCTAATAAAAGGCAAAAACAAGTGTGAGTTTATTAAACATAATAAAAGAAAATCAGGATCTGAAAGTTTGCATTTCTGAGTTTTATTTCTTTCTTTTTTTTCAGAGGGAAATTCGGGACTGTTTTCAAACTGATAGAAAAGTCCACTAAAAAGGCGTGGGCTGGCAAATTCATAAAAGCGTATTCTGCCAAAGAAAAAGAAAATGTCAGACAGGAAATTGCAATCATGAATGACCTGCATCACCCAAAGCTTGTGCAGTGTGTCGACGCTTTTGAGGGAAAGACTGACATTGTAATGGTGCTGGACATGTAAGTGTAACGTTGTTTTCTAATCTTCTAATTGTCAGATTAGTGAATCTGAATTGGACTGTTTTCTAGTTATTTGCCTCACACCGGCTTTGTTACTTGACTTCAAAATGAATATATCAAGCATGTAATAAGCTCACAACAGTTCAAAAAAGAATGTTAACCCCCAGTATTAGTGACTCTTGTTTCAAATACACGTTTTTATACACCTGCTTATATAAAACAAATGTTTTAACTGAAATGACCTGGCAGTGTCATTGTCCTGTTCAGTGTTGGGGGTAACACATTACAAGTAACACAAGATTTCAGATTACTTTTTTCAAGTAACTAGGGAAGTAACGCATTACTTTTTAATTTACAAGAGAATATATGAGTTACTTTTTCAAATACGTAACGCAAGTTTTTTTCCAATTTATTGATTGACAGCTCTCCTGTCCCATGTTGAGAGAAATCAGAGATGTTACTGTAGTTCTAAAATAAATATGAAATGCATTAATTCATCTAAAAAGATACAACACAGGTTCAGTATTCCTCAAAAAGAAAAAAAAAAATGCAAATCGGAATAGAACGCAACACATGCAATAATAAATGTTAAACAAACAAATATCCTTTAGTATTTAATCACATGCTATTAACCGATGTCTGCGGTGATCCAGTTTAACCGTACTAATAAGCAAAAATTACTTTAGACAAACATTTGTGTCTTTTTTTACTGCTGAAGTGTGTTGATATTTCTTTTTCTGCATTCTACTGTACAGACGTAAAGTCTTGATCAAGGACAGTTTATAGATCAATGTTTGTTCGTTACCTGCAAGATAACTAAAAAAGTGTATTCTGGCAAAGTCACTACAAGCACATCATGCCATTTCGATTTCTGAACTTCCTTGGATGGGCTGAAGGCCAGAAGTCCCAGAGAATTGCTAAATAAAGTCATAAATTGAGTTTTATCAAGGCTAATTATGTTCCTGTTCGAGGTTGTCAGTATTTCACTGGATGTCAGCAGTGCATACAGTATGTGAATGCATCTGAATGTGTCTATGTGGCTGAACGCTGGTGTTCTTCAGAATCTCTGGAGGGGAGCTGTTTGAGAGGATCATAGACGAGGACTTTGAGCTGACGGAGAGAGAGGTGATCAAATACATGCTTCAGATTGTGGATGGAGTAAATTTCATCCATAAGAAAGACATCGTCCACCTGGATCTCAAACCTGAGAACATCATGTGTGTCAATAAGACCGGCAGCAAAATTAAACTCATTGACTTTGGACTGGCACGCAGACTGGGTCAGTATAAAAACCTCAGACTTGGTTTGTTTCGTTTTTTTTGTTTTTTTTTATGAGGTTTTAGCATTTTGTATGTATGTACACTGCCGTTCAAAAGTTTGGGATCAGTAAAACTTGTAATGTTTTTTAAAGAAGTCTCTTATGCTCATCAAGGCTGTATTTATTTGATCAAAAATACAGAAAAAAACAGTAATCTTACAAAATGTTATTACAATATAAAATAATGGTTTCTATTTTAATATCCTTTAAAATATAATTTATTTCTGTGATGCAAAGCTGAATTTCCATCAGCCATTACTCCAGTCTAAAGTGTCACATGATCCTTCAGAAATCATTCTAAGATTCCTATTTGTATTAGAAAATGTCAATGTTGGCAACAGTTGTGCTGGCAAATATTTTTTTGGAAACTGCGATACTTTTTCAGGATTCTTTGATGAATAAAAGTTAAAAAAAGAACAGCATTTATTTGAAATAAAAATCTTTTCTAACAATATAAATCTTTGCTATCACTTCTTAACAATTTACAACATCCTTGCTGAATAAAAGTTAGAATTTCTTTCAAAAAGAAAGAATAAAATGTACTGACCGCAAACTATTGAATTGTAGTGTATATTGTTAGAAAAGATTTCTATTTTAAATAAATGCTCTTCTTTTTAACTTTTTATTCATCAAAGAATACTGAAAAACAATATCAGAGGTTCCAAACAAATAATAAGCAGCACAACAGTTTCCAACACTGATAATAAATCAGCACATTAGAATGATATCTAAAGGATCATGTGACACTAAAGAATGGAGTAATGACTAATTAAAATTCAGCTTTGTCATCACAGGAATAAATTACATTTGAATGGATAAAATAGAAAAAAGTTATTTTAAATAGTAATAATATTTAACAGTATTTCTGTTTTTACTGTATTTTGATCAATTAAATGCAGCCTTGATGAGAAGAAGTGACTTCTTTCAAAAACATAAATAAATCTTAATTGTTCCAAACTTTTGACCGGTAGTGTATTTACAATGTTGAAGCTCTAACAATTTAAATTATTAATTGTTATCAGAAAAAAAATGTGTAGGTTTAGACTTAGTAATTTAAGATTCACTGATGGTAAGCCACAGTCGGTATAGAATTTAGACAATTTCAAATGCTTTTCACTAATAATGTCAACTGAGAAGCAATTTCAAGTCACTTGTTTGTTTAAAACATCAAGTATGAGTTTAAAATGGAGTTTGTTTTGTGTTTTTCCTATGGCTGTAGAGAATGCTGGCTCTCTGAAAGTCCTCTTTGGCACCCCAGAGTTTGTGGCTCCAGAGGTGATTAATTATGAGGCCATCAGTTACGCGACAGACATGTGGAGTATAGGAGTGATCTGCTACATCCTGTGAGTGCACAACCATTATGAAGAGAAATGACCTTTATGACCAGTGGATCATACCCAGACCCTCATGGAATCTGCAGACTTTATCCTATTGTCAGTGCAATTCAGTTTTGTGCCATTTTCTGTGCTGATGCTGGGGTCAAATCTGCAGAATTGTGCGGAATAAATATAAATATGCGCTGAGAGTACAGCACTCTTATTGGTAACTGGACATCTAATTAAATTATTCCAACAATTTAATAAATAAATATATATGGCAGCCCTGTAATTTGTCCAGCGTGTTCCCTTCAGATGTATAAAGCCTCGCAATTGACGTGTTCCAGTTTTGTGAAAATCTATATTCAGTGTGGGCCTGCCCTTGTGAGAAAGAAAAACGTCTCTAGGTTACGTATGTAAACATGGTCCCCCGAGGGAACGAGACGCTGCGTCAAAAAATGCTAGGGGAACGCTTTCGGCGACCCACGCTCTGAATCACATGTGAAATCAGTCCAATAGAGTGGCAAGACGTCACGGGCAGGGTGACGTAAGCACCAGAAAGCATAAAAGCGAATCCGGCCGGGCGCAAACCAGCTTCTATGAAGTAGCGCCTGCAGGGATGCAGGGAGTATGGCAAAGAGACGCAGCGGCTCGTTCCCTCGGGGAACATGGTTACATACGTAACCTAGAGACGTTCCCTTCAGGAACTCGAGCTGCGTCAAGATTCACGTTTTGGGAACGAGAATACCCACTGTGCCATACTACAAAGTCCCTGCCTGTGTGTGTATCCTATGCGCACATCACGAAGAGAGAACTTGGGAACCTGGGTAGATGCCAGGTCTAGGTTGTAAAAGCGGATAAAAGTGTGCGGAGAGGACCAGCCCGTCGCAGCACAAATGTCCTGCAAAGCCACACCCAAGCTAAAAGCCTTGGAGGCCGCCATACTCCCGATCGAGTGCACTCTGACCCCCTTAGGTGACGGAGGAAGCCAGAGGACTCGTAGGCTAGTGAGAAGGCCTCGACCACCCACCTACTCATAGCCTGCTTGGTCGCCGGAGATCTTGCTTCTTGGGGACCATATGCAAAAAAAAAAGCTGATTGCTATGCCAGGGGCAGCTGTGGCGTAAGCATCAGTGCTTGAAAAGGACAGAAGCCGATAGCTTGCGTGGTAACTCTGGAATGGAGGGGGACAGAATGCCTGAAGTACTATGGGCCCTGGCGACGAAGTGGGCACCTTAGGGACATACTCGCCCCTCGGGTAAAGGAATGCCCTAACCATGGCTGGAGCAAATTCCAGGCACGAAACAAAAAGTGCCTGAAGATACCCAATCCTTTTAAGTGAGGAAATAGAGAGGAGAAAGATAGTCTTGAGCGTGAACAACTTGACCGAAACTTCTTCTATGGTTTCAAAGGGGGCATTGCATAAGCCCTCCAGAACCCCAGCCAGGTCCCATGAGGGCACCTTAGTGAGCTGTACCGGCCTCCGCTCAGGGTGCCACGGAGGAAACGAGTGGTAAGTGGGTGTCTTCCCAATGATTGAAAACCCAGAAGGGCGTGGTAAGCAGCTAAGGCCACCACGTATACCTTCAGAGTGGAGGGAGATAACCCTGCAGAGAATCGCTCCTCCAGAAACTCCAGAACTGTACCAATTGGGCAGTTGACTGGGTCCTGCAGTCGCTGTCCGCACCATGAAGTGAAAAGCTTCCACTTCCAGTCGTACAGTTTCCTCGTGGAGGGAGCTTTGGATTGGAGGATGGTCTCAACAACCCCAGTTGAGAGACCAGATGCTAGGAGCTGTGCCCTCTCAGGAGCCATGCCCACAGCTTCCATAACTCTGGGCGGGGGTGAAGAATGGTGCCCCCGCCTGAGAGAGGAGGTCCCTCCTGATCGGAATCTCCAGTGGAGAGCCGTCGAGGAGGGACACCAAGTCCGAGAACCATACTCGGGCCGGCCAGAATGGGGCTACTAGCAACAGACGGACCCCATCCCGGCGTACTCTCTCCAGAACTCCCGGGAGCAGAGCGATCGGGGGGAAGCCTCGGCCACGTCTGCACCATGGCATCCAGCCCCGTGGAGCTGGATGCGTGAGGGCGAACCAGAGCGGACAGTGTGTCGTTTCCTACGCAAATAGATCCACTTCCGCCTGGCCAGATTCCCTCCAAATGAGCTCCACCACCGCGGGGTGGAGCCTCCATCCCCCGGGCCTCAACCCCTGTCTCGACAGGATATCTGCCCCCTGATTTAGATACCCAGGGATGTAAACTGCTCTTAGAGAGAGGAGTTTCCCCTGAGCCCACAGAAGGATCTGGCACGCCAGCTTGTACAAGGGGCACGAACGCAGACCCCCCTGCCGATTGATGTTGGAGACCACCGATGTGTTGTCTGTGCGGACAAGCACACGATGCCCCCTTAGGTCTGGCAGGAAGTGTGTAGAGCTCGAAACACGGCCAGCATCTCCAGGCTGTTGATGTGCCAAAAGAGATGATGGCATTCCCACAGACACTGGGCAGAGCGGCCACTAATGATTGCTCCCCAGTCCGTGAGAGAGGCATCCTTCGTTAGCATTACGCGACGACAAGGAGACCCTAACGTCGGGCCTTGAACCAGGAACCAACGTTTCTTCCACATGTCTAAGGCACGTAAGCATCGCCGCGTGACCTTGATCATGCAAAGCGGATTCCCCCTCGGGGAAAATCCCTTGGTTCTGAGCCACCACTGCAAGGGTCTCATGTACAGCAGGCCAAAAGGTATCACGTTGGACGCCGCTGCCATCAGGCCTAACAGCCTTTGAAACTGTTTGACAGTGAGTGACTGGCCTTCTCCCCCTCTCTTCACGGCTGTGAGGATCGACTCAATCTGAGCAGGGGACAGACGTGCCTGCATCGAGGTTGAGTCCCACACTACGCCTAAATAAGTGGTTCTCTGTAGTGGAGAAAGAACACTCTTCTTGGCGTTTAGTCTTAACCCCAGCTCTCTCATATGGGCGAGGACGACATCTCGATGCCGAGCCGCCATCTGCTCCGATTGAGCGAGTATTAACCAATCGTCGATGTAATTGAGTATGCGGATGCCCTGGAGTCGCAGAGGAGCCAGAGCAGCATCCACACACTTTGTGAAAGTGCGGGGTGAGAGTGAAAGACCAAAGGGAAGAACTCGATTTTTGGTATGCTTCGCCCCCGAAAGCAAAACTCAGGAACTTCCAGTGTTGAGGGAGAATGGAAACATGGAAATAAGCACCTTTGAGATCTATCGTAACAAACCAGCCCTCAGACTGGATTTGAGATATTATCTGCTTGATAGTGAGCATCTTGAACCGAAGCCGTTTGATAGCGCGGTTCAGAAGACGGAGATCTAAGATCGGACGCAACCCCCCATCCTTCTTCGGAACGATGAAGTAACGGCTGTAGAACCCGGACACTCGAGAGAGAGAGGAGGAACACGTTCTATGGCCCCCTTCCTCAAGAGAGTATCTACTTCTTGCTCCATTACCAGAGCCTGCTCGGGGCCAACTAGTGTGGGGATGACCCCGTTGAAACAAGAACCGAACTGGATTCTGTAACCCTTCTCTACAATCTGCAGGACCCATTTTGAGATATTTGGTAGAAGTTTCCACGCTACCAGAAAATCTACTAAGGGAACCAGCCTCTCGAGGCTGGCCTCTGGTGTTATTAGAGGAGCCAGTTCGGTGCCCTGAAGCGGATGACCGGCAGGGAACGACCGACCTGACTGCTGTAGCAACGCACCTTGACGGGGAGCTTGATCTCCGGTGCCGGCCAGGCGCCGGGCGGCAGCTGGTACATTTTTGCCGTAGGAAGTCCTGAGCCCTGAAAGACCGGGGCTGGCATGGGTATCAGTGAAGCTCTCTGAGGGCACTGAGGAGGATCGGGCACCGTATACTGAGGTGTCATCCTTTCCTCCCCAGGTGGGGCTGCCCTCAGGGGCCTGACGATGTTGGCGTCAGGACCGCTTAGTCGAGGTCCTCTTCGACAAAATAACGGTCCACAGATCCGTCTTCGGTCTAGAAGACCCCGACTGAGAGCGTCGCCCCGACCCCCGTTCTTTTTGCTGAGGGGTGCGGGTTGCAAATGCTATGTCTGTGTGACTGGCTATATGAGGAGCCTGACGGCTGGGGCTACTCCCGCTCAGCAGCCCCATGGGCCTGGGAGCGACGAGGGAGGAACCGATGAATTTGGGGCAAACGTTCGCTTGCTTCCTCGCCTCCTGGAACCTCTCGACGACAGTGTTAACTGCGTCGCCGAAAAGGCCAGAGGGCAAAAGTGGGGTGTCTAGGAGGAAGAATCTGTCCTTATCCTGCATATCGGACAGATTCAACCACAGATGCCGCTCCGTGGCCACCATTGCTGCCAATGAACGGCCGATGGCTCTGGCCGTTTCCTTGCTGGCCCGAGGGACAAATATGTGGACACGACGCCAGTTCAGATCCCAAGTCGGATTCACCCCACTCCGGTCATCCGGTCTGTGAGCAGGTCAGCCGGTACACTGGTAACCACCGCCATGGTGCTGCACGAATGCGCCAGCCGGACCTGCGGCCGTAAAGCTTGACCAACCAATAGATGGAAGCTTAACAGGCCTGTGGGAAGGCTTCGGAGCCTTCAGGGACGATGCTGAGGATGGGGAGACGAGTAGCTCGCTGAAAACGAGTTGCTACACATGGATCGACCTATCCATTCTCATCAGCCCCACGAAATTAAGAATAATTAGAGACTGTGGGGCATAGAAGGGAAAGATACGTTTTTTCCCACGATCTGACACCCGCTGGAGATCGGGAAAAAAAAAGGAAGGCACGGCGTGAGGGCTGTGACCGCGCTTTCCGAAAACGTAGTCTAATTTGCTTAAGGCATGCAGTCGGTTTCTCGGCTGGCCAAGCGATATTATTTTGGCTACAGCAGAGTTAAACCTTCGGATCCTCAACAAAGGGATGTGGTGGCGAGTCCACAGTCTCCTATGTCTCGACACTCATCACCTCTACCTCCTTGGAGGAAGACAGATGAAGTGCCTGGCTCTCTCTCAGGGGGGAAGAAACCGCAGCGCGGGCTACCGATCCCTGAGAGGGAGCCGTGGATCAAGCGGGTGAGGACCGAAAAAAGGACGAGCCGTCTCTGCGACACCTCGCTAAACCACTTAGCGATCCATGAAACAGTTCTGCGATGCGCCCTTGGCAACAGCGGGAACGCCTGCCCGCGGCGATCGCGGAGATGGCCGCTTTCACAAAACACGGCCAGGAGAAGAGCGGAGTTGCGGCGCCAGGAGAGCAGCTCGCCCAAGTCAGGACAACAGCCCCCTCGAGAGCTGACCGTGCATGCTTCGCTCCTAACAAACGACACACAAATTGTGTGTATTCCCTGCCGTCAGATATCATGGGCAGGGAGGAACAAAGCGTTTGTAATGCCGTTTGCTCGCCATATACTTTCTCATTGTTTTATATATATGATTGCTTGTGCGGACAGACAACAGTAAATGGACAGACACATACACAGAGCGCTACTGAAGGCAGAAGATGGAATGCGCTTTTATGCGTTCTGGTGCTTACGTCACCCTGCTCGTGACGTCTCGCTGCTCCATTGGACTGATTTGACACGTGCTTTAGAACGCGGTCACGCAAGGGCGTTCCAAAAGCGAATCTCGACGCAGCTCGAGTTCTGAAGGGGCGACAGTCATGCTTTAAAAAAAAAGGATGAATTACAAAATTATTATGCTTTAAAATAATATACTTAAGTGTGAAGTACGTACTTTACATGTGACTCTTAGTAAGTTAGTCAACACTCAAGAAGGTACTGTTTAAAGCACAACAGAGATATAAATAAGGCATTGAACATGGTTTTATTAAGATATCATTACAAAGTGCATGCTTTAAATGTGTACTTACGTGATACACAGTCATAAAATTTACATTTAAATGACCTTTTATTTCATTATTATATTACCTACAAGTACGTTTTTTCCCCCCAAATATACTTTTAAGATTTGAAGTCCACTACAAGTGCACATTCACAATGTTAAGGTCAAGATTTCTAGTGACCCGCCAAACCATTTCACAACATTGATGAAGAATGTGTAGAGATTGTTTTGATTAACATCATCCTGTGAAATAAAAAGTAAAAAGGGGTTTACTTTCATGGTTAACCCAAGTAGCAGTTTGATTTAGTCCTATTAATCAATTAAGCGTACTGTATAAATTCGAAATTATCAACATGATCAAAACTCTGTTGAAAACCCCGTTGATAGTTTATACTTTTTTAGCAAGTAAAAGGTATTTTAGTATAATTGTACAAAAGTCCCTTTCAGGTAATGGTACCCTTGTATATTTTGTTGTGAATCTTTGAAATGATTTTTTAATAAATTAAATGTAAGAATAACTTTTTGTTAGTAATATTTCAAGATGAACATCTAGTATATTATTTCAACATACTGGACTGAAGCAACTTAACCCTTTAAAGAGCAAGACCATAAAGAGACATCAGAAAATCCATCTGATGGGACTCAAATAATCCAATTTATGAGGTATTCAAATATGATTCTTATTTTTGATTGTACTGTTTGGATCCACCAGGATTACGTTGCCACTTTGGGGTTATCAATCACTGAAAACAAACACTTGTTTCTCAAGGCTTGTTCAACTTTTAAAAAATTGGGAATACCGACGAAGATGGGTCTATTTTAAAGATGACACATAGCAGATTTGCTGAAGTGAAGTCCAAAAGTAAGTATACAAAAGTATCGCAGTTTAAGTTACAGTAAAGCATGAATGTGTATTTTTGGAGGTTATATAAAATATATCTTAAAACCTATGTTGGCACCTCTAACGTTGTTTAAGAATCCAAGCCATTATGTCTAACAAGTTATTTCCCAACATTTAGACAGTTGAATCACAAAATGGTGGTCCCTGTCGAGATTTTGTTTGGCACATACAAAAAAAACCACTGGGTTACACCCAAACTGCAATGAAATTTTTGACGCAGTTTCTGCACAAATCAACTCATATTCTGTCACAATATCACTTCTATTACAAACCAGTCACCAAATATGGAGCATTGACTGTCAGACCTTTCCAACGATATTTGTTTTGTCAAGATTACAAAAAGATTAGATTTTCTAAAAAACAAGCAACAAAATCAGAGTGTAAGACAGGAAGGTTTCGAATCTTGGATTTATATCACTCAAAAGGGCGAGTATCCCTGTCGATACAAACATAAAGAGAAGATTACAAAAAAAATGAAAAGCATTTAATCATAAACATTTCAATGTAAAATCCTACTCAATAAGGCGGACAACAGCTTTTATAACAGGTAAGTCCCCTCCAACATGTGTAAATATGTGAACTAGATCAACATTTATCAGAGGGTGAGTGGATTTCCCACTACAGGCGGCCATGCAGTTTTAAATGCTACCCATGAGCTAAACAAAGATTGTATGAACAAAGTCAATATATATAATATTCAACAACAAACACACTGCAATGAAAACAAGAAATGAGACCTACCCTTTCCTGCTTCCCCAAGCACCTCTCAGATGTGTGTATCCCACAGGATACGTCGCCAGTTACTTGATTTTTTAATTTTTTTTTAGAAAAATCATGTTAAAATGTAACTATTAAATTTGATATACATCCGTTATCAAACTACTGTATGAAGCATAAAATCCTGATTGTGTCTAATATAATACTTAACAAATGTCACAAGTCCTCCTTCACTTCTACACTCCCTCACTCACACTCTGCACTGACAACAAAATACATACTTTAAAAAAATCATTATAATACATTATAAATACATTAACTCATGTTAGACCAGTGTAGAGACTGTAAAACCACATATAACACCCTAGTAACCACTTAGCAACATACTTAAAAGCACTCCAAAGTCTGCAACTGTGCAGCAAAGCCCTGACAACCATGTGACGTGTGACAGTTTTTATAGTTCTACTTCTATTTTTCTTTTATTGTTTCACTTTAGCGTCAGTGGTTTATCTCCCTTCATGGGAGACAATGATAACGAGACGCTGTCTAACGTGACCTCAGCCACGTGGGACTTTGAAGACGAGGCATTCGATGAGATCTCAGATGAGGCCAAAGACTTTATTGATAACCTGCTGAAGAAAGACATGAAGTGAGTGCACATCTCTGCTTCATTCAAATGATAACTGTTCCCTTGTCCTTGAGTCATTCTGAACGTCTGGTTTTATTGATTTCCTCCGTCTTGCATCATGCATCGGTTCTCCCTGAGGTTCTGCAGCAAGGTTCAGTTGTCTGTCTGAGTTTATACATTTTCTTTTTACAGTTTCATCAGTGTATTTTTCTCAGAGCTCTTTCTCTCAGCAGTGTGTGTAATTAACATGATGCACAGTTACACAGTTTTTTTGTCTGCAGAGCCCGCCTGAGCTGCGATCAGTGTTTCCAGCACCCCTGGCTCAAACAGGACACCACCCAAATGGATGCCAAGAAGCTTTCCAAAGAGAGGATGAAGAAATACATTCTGAGAAGAAAGTGGCAGGTCGGGATCTAGAAGGACGATAACCGGATATAAACTTGTTTTCTTGTTGTATTATTGATAGTCTGAGTAAAATGAGCTTCTCGCGGTGTGTTTCGAATCGTAAAGCTCTGTTACTGATGTGTTGGTGAATATAAAGTCATAACTGATAGTTTTGCACACTGCTCTCCAGAAAACAGGGCATGCGGTACGAGCTATCGGTCGACTGTCAAACATGGCATTGATGGCGGGCGTTCATGCCAAAAAGGGCTCCCCTACTGAAGGTGCACAACATTTCTGTCCTCACCAACCCTTAAATAAAAGACTAGCACTGCATCGGCTAGTGAATTGTTAACACAGTCCTTGATTGTGATAAAGAAGTGCTCTTATTGAAAATGTGCGCTTGTACTGTACATCAATCTTAAAATTATATTACATTTTCTGCACTGTCCTTGCAGATAATATAATATTAATGCAATAAAAGACTACTTAAGTGTAGAGTACACTTTCATGAGTATAGCAGAAAACAAAACTAGAGGTACCTTATATTGCATGGAGGCGAACGTACTTCGTCTACAAAAAATCTGTAGAAATGCTAGATTGTTATTTTGGTCACACTTTAGTTTGGGGACCAATTCTGACTATTAACTAAGAGTTTTCCCTCAACAAACTCCTAATTTGCTGCTTATTAATAGTTAGTAAGGTAGGTCTTAAGTTTAGGTATGGAGTGGATTAAGGGATCTAATATATGGAGATGCAGAATAAGGCATTAATATGTGCTTTAGAATTACTAATAAACAGCCAATATGCTAGAAATATTTGTACAAATTATTATGTTTTGTGTCATGCTTTAAAGAAGTATACCTATTTTGAGGTGTGACTAAAATACAAAACACATGTGAAGTACTATAAATTCATTGTAAGTTATAATTGTAACAGACGAATTTTAACTGTCGGTTATTCAAGATTTAAAACTGCTATTTGAACTTATTTTCATTTCAAAATTGCATTACATCATTACAGCTTAATCTGACATTTTAAATTCAAAAATATATTTGAAAACAATGCAAGTTTCAATAGAAATTACATTCAGTTATTTAGATTTTAATTGATATTTTAGTTTACTTTAAATGCTTGTCAGAATTCATCAGTGCACTTTAACCATATTTCAAAGACAATAGAAGTAATTATGAGATTACATTTAAAATCTACCTACGTCTTACTCAAATTAGTCAAAAAAGTATTTTAAATTTAACTAACTTAATATTAGCACTTAATATACATTTAAAATTAATTTAATTGAAAACAACATTACATCTAGTTCGCACTAACAGTAAGAGTATTCTTTTAAAGTAAAGTGAAAAAAGTTAAAGTATTCTGAAAATATTATTTTAAAGTATTACTTCTTTTTCACAAGGGAGATGACATTGTTAACCTGGTTAGTACTGTTAAACTAAATATTGTTTTTTAACACCTCCAAAAAGGAGACTGTCTATAGAGAGTTATCATACTGTATGTCTTGCATTAAAAGTGATTTTCTGCACTCTTCTCCGGGTTTAAAACTTTATTACTGAATGTTAAAATACAAATGAGTTGTGCATGTTAATGTAAAGTGTGTGTATTTATATTCAAAATCTTCCTGAATGTCTGTCGTAGCAGAGGATAAAGAGTTTGCTGCTGAATTGGAGGAGAAAACTCTAATGAAACCCACGTTCAGCTCTGTTATTAAAGACATTGAGGTGGTGGAAGGCAGTGCTGCTCGATTCGACTGCAAAATTGAAGGTACAATTACATTACAATTACAATAATTGAGCATTCAATTGATAAAATGTGGTGCATGGATTAAATGTGAATAAATGTGGTGTGAAAATAAAATAAAAATGTTTGGGTTGGTAAAATGTTTTAATGTTTTTGAAGGAAGTCTCTTATGCAGTAAAATAAATAAAGTAATATTATGAAATATTATTACAATTTAAAATGACTGTTTTCTGTAATGTAATTTTTTTCTGTAAAGGTCAAATCTGAATTTTCAGCATCATTACTCCAGTCTTCATTGTCACATGAAATCATTCTGATATGCTGATTTGCTGCTCAAGAAACATTTCTGATTATCATCAATGTTGAAAACAGTTGTGCTGCTTCATATTTTTGTGGAAACCATAAAACAAAAGAACAGCATTCATTTGAAGTAGAAGTGTTTTGTAACTATGCAAATGTCTTTACTGTCAGTTTTGATCAGTTGAAAGTGTCCTTGCTAAATAAAATGTAGAATCTTTTGGTTATAATCGATATAAAGTTATTTATATCGTTTATTTTATATGTATATTTTGTAATTATGCACTCTCAGGTTATCCTGACCCAGAGGTGGTGTGGTTTAAGGACGAGCAGCCGATAAAAGAGACGCGCCATTTTCAGATCGATTATGACGAGGATGGAAATTGCAGTCTTGTTATTTCTGAGGTCAGCGGTGATGATGACGCAAAGTACGCCTGCAAGGCCATGAACAGCGTCGGGGAAGCCACCTGCACCGCCGAACTCATCGTGGAGGTGATGGGAGGAGAGGAGGAAGAGTAGAAGACAACCTATTTTGTCACGTTTCTCTTTTTCGCTTGGTGCCTTTTTTCTCACTGTCTTTCGGACTTTCAGATGAGGATGATAAGGATGATGAAGACCTCAGATCACCTTTGGCTGCATATCCTTTATTGCACTTCTAATTTGTTCTTTTTGTATTTATGCAACAGCCAAAGTCAGATATCAGATTTGTTTATTACATGACATCAATATTTCTCACATTACATTGGTTGCTTGCTTATGTTTTACTCCAACCAAACATTTCTAAAGTCACATGTGTGTTTGTGTGATCATCGCTCGTGATCGTGTGAACTGAGCAGCACTGCCTGTCTGTTAGTACAGCTTTATTAAGGCACTGTAAACTCATGTAAGGTTGTGTGTGTTTTTGTTTGGAGACATTTTCCTCCTTTCACCATCTGTCACAGTAGCAGCACTCAACAGATATTTGGAGACATGCTAAATGTGTTTACTTTATTAGGAATGTCTGCAGATTATATTTCTTTAAATGTTTTTAGATGTATACGATAAAGTTTGATTAAGTGCAGATTGCATTGTAATGAGAACACTACAAATGTAGTTATTCACTTTTAAAGAATAAATTTTGATCACAAACAATTTGTAAATTACTGCTTTTTTAATAAAACTAATGAAAATATTAAAGGACACAATTTTAAATTAAAACTTTCATTATTTTACTAAGCAAATTCTAAAATACACGAGGTGTAAAAATAAATGTCAATTCTCTTTAGAAGACTCGACCTACAGGTAAAACTAAGTTGGTATTTATTATTTATTTATTTAGTGATGATTGTGATTCATTATTTTAGTAAAAAAATATAAAAAAATGTTGGAAAAGTTGGGCTATTACAAAACATCACTGTTTTTTTTTTTTTTCATATTTTGATGGTCACATGCTAGAGATAGTTTCTCAGTAGGATTGGAGACATCCGTAAATATAAAACTTAATTACTTAATTTCAGATCACTTAAAAAACTTAAAGGGGTCATATAATGCAATTTCAAATTTTCCTTTCGCTTGGAGTGGTACAGTTTGAGTGCATGAAGAAGTACGTAAGTTGCAAAAGACTCTAAAGTACCTAAATCAAAAGAGATATTCTTATAAAATTTAAGAGTCAGCTCACGATACCTAAAACGGCTGTTCGAACACGACCCACATGTATACCTCACTATGTGGGAAGATTTGCTAACGCCGCCAAATGGTACGCAAAGAGATCAAAGAAGCAGAACTTTATTCTCGTGTGTATTGTGTTGCACCGCCATGTCCTGAAGACGCTGTACTTCGTTGTGAAAGTGAAACTATTTTGTTTGGTCTTCCAAAAGAGGATGATATCGCTTTGTCATGCCTAGAGCTGATCCGTGCTGGTCGCTGAAGAAATACTTCAACATCGCGCTGTGGCCTGATCGGCTTTCACCGTGGACGAAGTGGAGTCCAGCCCGGGGTTGTCACATGTGGTTGCCACAGGCATCACAGTATGGTAAGGGGCGTAACATTTCCGTCACACGCTTGAGGTATTTGGCCAATCACAACGCACTGGATAGCTGGCCAATCACAGCACACCTCGCTTTTCAGACCGATGAGCTTTGCAAAAATCGAGCGTTTCAGAAAGGCGGGGCATAGAGGAGAAACAATAATGTACAGTATGTGGAAAATAATGGGTTTTTTTTTACCTTAAACCACATAAACACATTTCATTACACCAAATACACAACATAATGTTCTTTTTAGCAGCATAATATGACCCCTTTAATTAAAAACAGGCCCATCGTCTGAGGCAACTATAAGTACACTCTTCACCAGATGGCGCTGTAGTGTCACAACTATACATTCAATGTCTTAC
This sequence comes from Sinocyclocheilus anophthalmus, assembly GCA_018155175.1. Classification (NCBI taxonomy): domain Eukaryota; kingdom Metazoa; phylum Chordata; class Actinopteri; order Cypriniformes; family Cyprinidae; genus Sinocyclocheilus; species Sinocyclocheilus anophthalmus. Next base: position 294,290 of record JADLZN010000469.1, read on the forward strand.
ACTACTTTTCCCATTTGTTGTCACACAGATATTTTGGGCATGAAACATTTCTGCAATTCTGCAAGAGTTTGACAAGTCTTTATCTACTCTATGTTAAAATTTAAGAGGATTTAAGATTCCTAACTGAAGAATCACCAATTAACCCAATACTGATATCACGTCTAATCAGCACAACATTCCAGGTCCCATTGTTGAGTTCACTGTGAAATGAGAGACTCTGAGCACGAATGAGTTCAGCCCCTGTCTGGGTCACAGCAAACATGGTTTAAAACGACTGCCATCATCCCTCTGCCACTCAGTACAATGTGGTCTCTGTGTTGTGTCCCTGTATATAGTTTAAGAACATTGCTTCCTTCATCTGGCTCGCAGACAAATTTAGCAACATCTGTCCTGCAACAGAGATTTTGTTCTTCCTCCTTTATTTTTGGCATTTTATAAGTCCTTGTAGTGCATTTGGGCCTCTGAGGGTCTCTCTCGGCGTCTTCGGTTTCAGCAGCTGTGGGCTGCCTGTTGTCTCTTTTCTCTTTTGTATGAAGTCTGGTCTCTCCTACCTCATATTAGCAGGCATGTGTCTGAAAGTACAGAAAGATTTTACTGCATCAATGTGACTGCGTTTCCCAGCATTTAACCGTACAGTATCACACACTGTGCCGTCACATGACTCATTAATGTTGTGTAATGATAAAAAGGATGGTTGTAAAGACTTAAGTAAGCCAGCTAGCGAATGGTGTAGCCGTCTACAAGTGATCGTGTTGACCAAATTCACTTTTAACAGATATATGTGTGAAAATATACTGTAGACTTTCTCCTCTGGGAGATGCATCAGCAATTAGAAGATGTTACTAAGGGAGAATGTGGTATAAACACAAAAAAAAAAAAAAACAAACAAAAAGGAAAAAACAAAAAACGAAAAAAAAAAAAAAAAAAAAACAAAAAAAAAAAAGCTATCGGAAAGATACATACTTTTGTTAAAAGCTCAAAATTAAATTACTAATAAAGAAGGTACAATATTTCTATATATAGATATATATTATATATATATAAGGTGTGATTTCACAGGTGACTCTTACTAACTTGCCTCAAGCTTTATTAAATATTTGTGAGCAGTATGTGTTTTAAATATTTATGTACCATATTTAGAATTTAGTTTTGTGCAAATTTAAGTAGGCTGGTCTTTCTTTCTTTCTTTTCTTTTTTCTCTGTCGTTCTGTCTCTGGTCCTTTCTTCTTTTCTTTTTTTTTTTCTTTTTTCTTTTTTTTTTTTTCTTTTTTTTCTTTTATCTTTTCGCTTTTCTTTTCTTTTCTTGTTTGTTATCTATTCTGTAGTCTAATGTTATTGTTCAGTGAAAAAGTAAAGAGAGCAAAGAGAACTATTGAACTGTATCTATTTTATCTGCGTATGTTGTAAATAGGCGATAACTCAGTAATTCAAAGGACTGTTGGCACTGTTTTTATGATGATTCAATCATCAGTCAGCCACGCCTGCTAAGCGAATCTCATGAATTATTCATGAGCTAAGCCTTCGCTTTAGTAGGATTGGTGAGTGCGCTTGAGGGGCGGAGTTGAAGCGCCAGCGCCTGTAGTTCTCCGCTGAAGTGCGTTTCAGAGTCTGAATCATGAAGAACAGAAGAGCTCACTGGGAGTGGTGCGGACATTGTGTAATACGGCGAAGATTTTTTTTTTTTCTTTTTTTTTTTTTTCGGAAACTTTTTGCGCTCTGTGCTGTGTGAAGTATAATTGCGCTGCTGCTCTGACCCTCACATGAAGTGTTCAAGCTCAGATAAAGTCGGACAGACAGTGCTAACGGATACCGGACACATACAGGACAAACCCGCAGAATAAGAGTGTGATTGTCACATTGGAGGAGAGATGGGGAACGCAGGGAGCATGAACCAACACACTGACCCCAGAGGACACCACATGCCCCTCAAACTGCCCCTGCCCGAGCCGGCCGAGCTGGAGGAGAGATTTGCGCTCGTCCTGGTCTGTACTAATGACACACAACTAGAAAGAAATCTGCACTTTCTTTTGACTTCTTTCTTTGTTGCACTTCTATTCTATTCTATTCATGGTAGTGTAGTTGCTCTTATTTATTATCAGGCAAACTCTATAGATCGCTTTTTTAGACATCTAAAGAGATGATTACTTTGCCATTTTACTTTTTTACAGCAGTTCTATTCTATTCTATTCTATTCTATACTTGGTAGTGTAGTTGCTTGTTTATTTATCAGGCAAACTATATAGGCCTAGATCGCTTTTTTAGACATCTAAAGAGATGATTACTTTGCCATTTTACTTTTGGCTGCAATTCTATTTCATTTATTTACATTCAAAGATATATTAATTTGTTTTGTAGACATATAAATAGATGTTTACTTTGCCATTTAACATTTTGCTGCTATTCTATTCTATTAATTTGGTAGTAGTTGTGTTATTTATTTACATTCAAAATTGTGTATCACTTTTAGACATATAAAGAGGTTTACTTTGTCATTTTACTTTTTTACAGCAGTTTTATTCTATTCTATTCTATACTTGGTAGTGTAGTTGCTTGTTTATTTATAGGCAAACTATATAGGCCTAGATCGCTTTTTTAGACATCTAAAGAGATGATTACTTTGCCATTTTACTGTTGGCTGCAATTCTATTTCATTTATTTACATTCAAAGATATATTAATTTGTTTTGTAGACATATAAAGAGGTTTACTTTGTCATTTTACTTTTTTACAGCAGTTTTATTATATTCTGTTCTATTCTATTCTATTCTATTCACTTGTAGCTGGGCACCGTTCTGTCATTTACACTGGTCTGTTGAAAGTTTATAAATCAGTTTTGTGGACGTTTATTAGTCATACAATTTTAGATGGACGGTTTGTGGTCGATGTTATCTGATGATAATACCAGTACTTTGATATATACTATCGTATAAAATAATTAACTGGTACTTCAAAGAAAACCATGGTACTACCATGATACAATGTCCAAAAAGCTATGGTACTTTTTGTTTGAAATGCAGGTGTGTCTCTCTGGGTTTTTTGTTCAGAGATGTTCAGTAACCTATTGGAACTTCAGCTTGAATGATTAGAGCCACTGCAAATTAACTGTGTTTATTTTTATTTCAGTTTAATGTAATTTTGTTCATAAAGATATTAATAATGGTTTTGTCTTTGGGGCTGAAAGTGCTTCTTAGTAAAATATACTTTTCCTTGATATCTCTAGATGGGTTGTCCCTCTTCTGTCTTTGGAAAGTTTGCTTATCACGGACTTCAACCACTCCTTTCCAGAGAATCAAATATCCATATGTCTGATACAAATTAGTTTGTTATTTAATATGATTTATTATTTAATATCGCCATTGTCAAGACATGTCATCATTTGTTTAAACTCCATCATCATGTGTCATTGTCTAGAACAGCCAAACATACTCTACTCATCCAGTTCTTTTTAGCTTAATGCTGACTTGAATATATGGCACAGGAAATTATGTCATGAAGTTGGAATCTACGATCCTTTGCCTCTGTGTGTGTCTGAAGAATGCGAGGAATGTATTAGATTAGTATGCAGCTACCTGAAGTGTGCTGTGTGTTGAGTTCTGGCCATCTGCTAGGCCTGGTTTTATGGGGACATATAAATGTAGGTCAGACCTAATGCTTCACTAGCACTAGACAAACCCTTTCAATTAACACACACTCACACAGGCCATTCAGAGAGCTGGAGGTTTCGTCAAGGAAAGCAGCTATAGTGCCAGAATGAGGGAGTTCAGTCAGTCCCTAAGGCAATGGAGTTGGTTTGGTTCTCTTTCTTTCACAGACCCTCAGGCTGTGGTTATTCTACCAATTGAGGAGGCCAAGGGAGTAGTTTCCATTCAATATCCTTAGCTAGAAAATGCTCAAGAAAATACAAGTAATTAGGGTTGTCACTACATCAAAATTGAACAAAACCTTGCAGGTTTCATAATCCTCAATATCACCCCATAACGAATGAATGAATAACTCCAACCACCAAATACATAAACAATTTATAACTACTATAAGTATATCCAACTTTACCCACTTAAATACAGTACACTCATGTATAACAATATATATTACATAGAAAATCTCAACTTCTTGTTTGTTTATAATATTTCTTAATTCAAAAACTTTTATTGGCAATATATTTAACATTTATTTAGTACTTTCAACTTTATTTGCATACATAGAGTATACTCATGTAAAACAATATATATAGCAAATATCGGCTCTGTGATTGTTTATATTGTTGCAAGATGTAAATTACAGTATATTATCGCAAAGTGCTATATATAAAGTTGGATATATAAATTTGTCCGTCCAACTTGACCCACATAGAGTATTCTCACGTAAAGCTATATAGTAAATATCAACTGCTTGACTGTTTATATCATCGCAAGATGCAAACTATATTATCGCCCAGTTCTAATCTACTAAAAATGACTACAAGACATGAAGATATTATACACATTAACATGATAAAAAATAGAACCTATCCATTAGAAACCATATTTATTATGGTTTTAGGTTAGTAAAAATGACTAGTAACCGCTAATCTCACACCTGACTGTAATTTAACAATTTTACTCCTCTTAACACCTCTTAACTCTTTTTTTGACAGTAACATTTTTTATTTCTAATTATAAGAATGTAGGTAAAACGTATGCAGAAATACAGAAGCAATTTAACATTTTCTAGTGGCACTGTAAACCAGCCTGCTGAGTTCATTCAAAGTTATGAAGAATAAAAAGAGCATTTCATGTTTTTTATGCTTAAGTGGTTGTAAAGCAGCCTTCTGAAAAGCCCTCATGTAGAGTCAAACTCTCAGTAATACAGAGCACACATCTCCCTGGGACAAGTGTCCTGTCAGAGACTGGCAGGCACTCACAGAGACAATGTCTTTTTTCTTGGCAGGCTGTGGTTGAGACATTAGGAACACTTTAGCACTGTAATCGCAGCTTTGAGTGGTATTTACTGCTATTAAAGCCCTGGTGCATGCCAACCCACAGACCTTTCCAGTTGCCTTACTGAGCGAGAAAGATCCTTGTAATGATCGACTTCTGCTTGAGTGCTGCTTTCATCCACGGGTCATTCTGAGAGGAAAATCTGCGACTCGGGCAGATACACAGCAGATGGGGTTTTAAAGGTCCCATATTGTCAAAACTGGAATTTCCTGGCTTTTTTCATGATTACTTAGGTCTAGGTGCTATGTAACTACCATTTACGTTTCAAAACAGTCAATCCACAGTCAAATGCACACAGCCTGCATAAAGCAGCTGTGATTTTTCACGAACCGTTGTGACTTCTGTAAAAAGTTGAAGTCAGAACTACACAGTCACCACCTTCAGTAACCACCCCGAGCACCGCCCACAGTCCAACTCTCCTTTTGCCAAACCCCCAGACAACAATACGTCCATGCCATTGCTGAGCAACAACAACATGGAAACAAGTCGAGAAAACGCTGTTCAGTCTGGATGTCAGGAAACTACATCATTGCACAGTAGGGCCATAAACGGCGTTTGATCCTTTAGATTGGCAGGTTTGAGTGCAGGAAATTACAGTACAGAATACAGAAACCAAATACTACATTTCCATTCACGTCACCCAACCGCATTTGTATAAGTGTCTTCAAGTTCACGTGATCGCAAACGCTCGGCTGGTCAGGTTTGTATTTACTGCATTCGGTGTTTGAAAAAAAAAAAAACATGAATTACCATTCTGAAACATCCTGTTGCAAGCGCGTTTGAGGAGGTGGTTGGTTGTTTCCTGTCATCGCCGATTCGGTGTCTGAGTTCGGCTCAAACATGTAAGGCTGGACAACATTTCCCTCAGCAGTGACCATGTGTTTCTATTGACCTTACTTGTGAGTATCACCAATCCACAGCAGGCTACAGCATACATGACCCTAGTTACCTGTGGTTGCTCACTCAGAAAACAACAGGCCAATCAGAAGAGAGGCTCGTGAATATTAATTAGACAGGCCAAAATCGACCTGTTCTGTGCAGAGCTCCTGAGAGAGGAGCTGAAAAAATATATTGAGATGGTGAGGATTTATTTACCACAGATAATATTATATATATATATATATTATAGATATATATATATTATTATATCTTATCAATCTATATATATTATATTATTCTTAAGGACATCAACGACTTCAAATACAATTAAGAAAGGTGTAACTATGTGACCCTTAAGGACTATATAAAGGTCTTGAACTAAATTACGGGGGCCAAAAACCCAAGTAGTTAATCGTCAGGGGCAACAAATACACTCTGAATTTCTACAGTTTTGTGCAGTTATCTAGATCCGGGTTATCAGCTTAGTGCATCGCCTACCCAACAATTGATGGATGTGAGCACACAGTCTCTGACCTAGGCTACAATTATAATTGTCAGATTTATTGTCATTTGTTTGGACAGTACAGGTGCTATTTCTTAATCTGCCTTTATGATGCATCTTACATGTTCTCAGACTTCATAAGTAGCCGTTTGCTGTGTTCTTAGCTTGTTTCATGGTGATGGAAAGATGTTTTGGGTCCAACTGGGTCAGAATGGTTTTCAGCTCATAATGTTTTGTGGAGTTGGCACTTTTCATGTTTTGTGGAGTTGGCACTTTTCATTCCATTAGTTAGATCCTGACGTTAGATGCTGGATTTTGAGGTCTCAGCGATTCAGTGCATGTTTAGGGTCCTTTTAGGTCAAACTTTGCTTTTGGCTGACATTTCGTAGAAACTATTGATTGGCAAACTCATTCATAGTATAAAATAATTAACTCATTTTAGAGTTTTGCAATTTTTACAACTTGTCTTATTTTGTCTAAAATACAGTTTTGAGCCAAATTTTATATTCTAGCAATACACACAAACATCAGGATTAAATATATACACTTTTAAATGGTTGAAAGTTAGTTGAAGATTTAAGCCTTGTTCAATTTAGATTTCCATTTGAAAAATGGAAAATGTCAGGAATCACCAGAGTGCTGTTTCATGGAAAGTGCCATAAGCTGCACACTCTTAGTCAACATTATCATCTAATATATCTATTACAATACAGTGAAGGGAGTGTCTTTTTAACTAATATCCACTGCGAAAGCCCCTTTATTCTTGCTGCATGGTTCATGCTGCATTACTGTTGTGAAATCAGAGCTCACAGGAACCCAATATGTGACCTCGGCTGTTTGCTATTTGACTTTGTATGTGTGTGTGTAGCATTTTTGAAGTTAACATATTTTCTCTTATCCTAGTTTATTGTGCAGAGACAACTATAACAGGTATAATGGAACAAAAAGACAATCTTCACTAGTGTTAGCAAAAAAGAATTTCAAAAATATTTTCAATCTGCTATTGGTTGGGATAAATAGGTAGTCTTCTCTCAACTCACTGCATTAGTTGGGATGCTCAAACAAATGTGTTTTGATAGTGCAACAGTGTTTGCACTTTTTAGGGCAATGTAGCTTACATATAATTGCACATCACACAGGGATCTGAGAATATTTAGTAAAATTTCACACTTATCAACTCAAATCATCTCATTTCCAGTCACAGTGATTTAATCAATGTAATGGGTTCAGTTGGTATCTTGCTGATTTTTGGTTTCTTGGAATCAGTTTCACTCTTTATCCAAATATTATTTTTTTTCTCCTCAGTGTAGTTTGGCAATATACACGCTTCTGGCTGGAATATATTCAGCTGGAGTGTAGATGTCTCTCTGTAAAACCTAGTCGCAGCCACATTTGCGATTGAGTAAGGTCTCCCAGACTCAAATGCACGGCCGAGCATTAGTGTGGTTACCATAGCAGTCGCACGCTGCTGTTCACCATTTCTGCATGCTAAAGAATGACGATGGGTTTCACTATGGCTTTAAAAAGGAATGTGTCTCACAATGCAGGTTTATTGCTTGTAAAAAAGACAGCCAGGTTTGCATGAGTAATTAATCTGAGAAACAACAGGATTACCCAAAACACAAGGACTGACTTTTATGAAACAGTCATTTAGAGTTTTGTTGAAATTAAAGGGGTCATATGATGCTACATGCACTTTTACCAGTTGTTTGAACTGAAATGTGTGTTGGGCAGTGTGTGTACACACCACCCTATAATGATAATCCACCCAGTGGTTTTTTTTTTAATCTGGTTAAATGTTTACCCCTTTCTAAAATCGAGCCGATCTCAAATGCCTGTCTGTGTGACGTCACACAGACTGGCCCCTCCCACGATAGTTTGATTGACTGTAGTGTTTCAGCACAGACTGGACTGGTCTTACCTTAGCTCCGCCCTGAGTGAGCTGTCATCAGTCCGCCATTGTTTCACCGCCGGAGCAGATGTAGACAAGAATGACTCCTAAGCGATTGAGGTGTTCTGTTGTTGGATGTAATAATGAATATAGCATCGTCATTTACTCCCGACATCTGAGCGCTGAAGACACAGTGGATTATTTGTTTCTGAAGGGAATGCGCCCCCGATCTACATAAATGCGTCTATGTTCGCGTGAATCATTCGTGATCCAGCCTCATCTACAGAAGAAGTGAGTATAATGTTTTGTAATGAATCTTTGCAAATCGGCTTTACTATTAATGTGCTAATTAGCAAGTTTCACGATGAATGCGGCTAAAGTAAACAGTCTCTCTGAGAGCAGCTTGGAAGAGAGGGGCGGGGTCAGCAGAGCTCATTAACATTTAAAGGAAAATGCTACAAAAACGGCTTGATCTGAAAAGAGCTGTTTTTTGACAGGGTAAAAAAGTGTTTTTGGGGGGGGGGGGGGACACTACCATTGAGAAATTTTAACCAAAGTATTTTATAGACTTTTCATTAAGACCCTAATGAATCATATCAACTTGTGGAAAATGGGCATCCTATGAGCCCTTTAAGAGAACAATAATGATATTGTAGACATTCACTTTCACCCTTTAAAAATGACCTTATGAGCTAAAGCCATGCACAGACGGCTCTTTTTATAAGTGAATCGTGGTGTTTGTCTACCTCATCTTACGCACACATTATGCAGTGTGTCCCTAAATCTACCATTGTAAAGTCAGACATTAGATTTCCTATAGCTGGAAAGATCTTGACCCCTAATATGAATCAAGTGTTTGCTTACTGTCGAGCATTTCTCACTGGGCTGCAGGAAGTTGACTTATATCTGTAAAAATGCAGTAGTTTTTCCATGAATCCCTTGATGGAAACGCAGTGGTAACACCCTCTCTGCACTTCTGCCTCATAGGATTCTGCTGGAGCGAATGGGATGTTATTACACATTTACTCAGATCACTACATTAAACAGGCTTGTTTTAATCAGTGGGTTAATATGATATTTGTTCTGCCTTGAGTCTTTTTTGAGTCTGATTGTTGGGTTGTGTGTGAATATTACAGGGTTAAACATCCAAAGCAAAGGATTGTTAGCCTATTAGCCAAATGAGAATTTCCCAAACTGGGGTTTGTGAGAGAAGAACTGCAGGAGTGTTCATGAGTTGATGAAAAGCTAAATAATTAAATGAAATGTAACAAGTTTAAATGGAATGAATAAAAAATAAATAAATGGGGCTGCACAATAAATAGCTTAGACAATTATCAAATCAAAGATTGTAATTTAAAGGGGTCATGTGATGCTGCTAAAAAGAACATTATTTTGTGTATTTGGTGTAATGAAATGTGTTTATGCGGTTTAAGGTAAAAAAAACCACATATTTTTCCCATACTGTACATTATTGTTCTCCTCTATGCCCCGTCTTTCTGAAACGCGTAGATTTTTACAAATCTCATCGGTCTGAAAAGCAAGGTGTGCTTGATTGGCCCACTATCCAGTGCGTTGTGATTTGGCCGAATACCTCAAGCGTGTGATGGAACTGTTACGCCCCTACCATACTGCGATGCCCTGTCCGGCCGGAGCGATGAGACAAAAACATTAAAACCCATTATAAACGAGGCATTTGTTGCATCCAGTGGGGACATAATTAGGAATTATAATGACTTTTATACTGTCCTTTTACGCATTGCGTTGCATCGCGCCAAGTAAACATAAAACCATGTCTGCATTTGTGTGATCGGAGAAATGACTAACAACAAGTGCTACTCTACACTGCTCACAACTCACGTTTGAATCATCAGTGACAAAACCTTTAAATATAAAAAAGGTACTTACAGACTGTGAGTCAGAACAACAGGCATCATAGTCTACTCTCCCAGGATTAGGAAACAGTCCTCCATAAAAAGCGCTGCACACATCTGAATATTTGGGTTGAAGTGTTCTGGAACAGTGTTGTAAATACAACTTAACCACTGATTTCTACTCGTGTCCATTTTTGGAAGACCAAACAAAGTAGTTTCGCTTTCACAACGAAAAACAGCGCCTTCATGACTTGGTGGCGGCAGCAGCAACAATACTACACGAGAATAAAAGTTCCCTTCTTTCTTTGCTTGAACAGTTGGGCGGCGTTATCAAATCTTCCCCACATAGGGACGTAGACATGTGGGGGTGTGTTAGAATTAGCCGTTTTAGGTAGGTGTGGCTGACTCTTAACTTTTATAAAGAATATCTCTTTGGATTTGAGACTTTACAGACTTCTTTATTCAACCAAGAGCTTGTAATACTTCAAAGAGAAAGGAAAAATTTTAATCGTATCATATGACCCCTTTAATTAAGTATATAGTGTCGATTTACTACAGCTTTCGCCAGTGCACTGTCTTTTCGCGTTAGGAAACTACTGTCTGGATTTAAAGATGCGCAGTGAAAAATTTGAGATGATAAGGCACAGTCATTGTTGACCTTGAGTCAGTTTCCCTTCAGACGGAGAGTATGAAACATGATTTACTAAGGTTGACCAGGCTTTTACTGCCACAATTTAGGATGTTTTACTCATACCAACAGCAAACTGTACCGGAGTTCACATGAGTCATACCTCACTGGTGCTCAGAAACCATTTTCACATGAACAAAATGAATTAAACATTAGACAATAGACTGTTCTACACCAGTTGCATCCTAAAAGGTTAACACTACTGTGGATGGAATAGATTAAATAATTTGCTCTTGAAAGATTTTAATGAGAAATGTTTGAGCTCATATTGCGTTCTGACTATAGACTTTGGCAAGTCTGAGCAGAGATTTGAGAGCTCTTGAGAAACTCTTGAGATTACAAAGGTCTTTTTGTCCATTTGCTCTCAAATTAATCTCATTATTGTCTAGAAAAAACAATTGAGATATTAAAGAGAGCTAGGTTGTGATTGTCTTCTTTCTTTCGAGTACAGGTACTGATTTTCGTATCATGGTTACCACACCTCATTCAACTGTGATTGTGGTTAATGCAAAAAGGAGCCTCATTTGATCTCTCAGTTTGATTGTCTTCATGTTTAATCATCTGAAGAGAAGGGAAGGCCGTTTGTCGAGCGGTGTGCGGGCCACACAGAGTGAGCCGAGGCTTGAGCCCGGTATTAAAGGATCAGTCAGTGTGCTTTTGTTAGCCAGATGCTGTGAATTAAACACTGAGGCTGTTTTTCCTGTAGAGAGGGGGCAGTTCCCCCCCTTTACGGGCTTTATAGAATCCCCTCTGAGAATTTAGCTCTGGCTAAAAATAGAGAGAATGATCCTAATGAACAAAGAAACTCCACAGTCGAACTGAAGTTGTGTTAGCTGAGTTAAGATTTTCAGACAATATCTCTATGTTTGCTTGAACAACAAAATAAGGCTGTGGAGGCATATACAGTAGATTAAGTCTTAAAGGGGTCATATGTCGTTGCTAAAAAAAGAGCATTATTTTGTGTATTTGGTGTAATGAAATGTGTTTATGTGGTTTAAGGTTCAAAAAACAATTTTTTTTCCATATACTGTACATTATTGTTTCTCTATGGCCCGCCTTTCTGAAACGCTTCGATTTTTACAAAGCTCATCGGTCTTAAAAGCAAGGTGTGCTCTGATTGGCCAGCTATCCAGTGCGTTGTGATTGGCCGAATACCTCAAGCATGTGACGGAAATGTTACGCCCCTCACCATACTGTGATGCCTTGTCCCGGCCGGAGCGATGAGACAAAAATTATATATCATATCATATAATCATATAATGATTTATACAATCTTTTTACACGTTGCGTTGCATCACGTAAACATAAAACCATGTCTGCATTTGTGATCGGAGAAATGACAAACAACAAGCGCTACTCTACACTGCCCAAAACTCGCATTTGAATCATCAGTGGCAAATCTTTTAAATATAAAAAACTTACTTACAGTTTTTGAGTCAGAACAGCCGGCATTGTATTGTAGTCTACTCTACCAGGATCAGAAACAGTCCTCCATAAAATGCGCTGACACACATCTGAATATTTGGGGTGAAGTGTTCTGGAACAGTGTTGTAAATACAACTTAACCACTGATTTCTAGTCTTGTCCTCTTTTGGAAGACCAAACAAAGTAGTTTCGCTTTCACAACGAAACACACAGCACCTTCACGACATGGCGGCGGCAACAACAATCTACAGCGAGAATAAAAGTTACGCCTTCATTCTTTGCGTGAACATTTTGGCGCATTATGCTAATATTTCCACATATTGACGTAGACATGTGGGGGGTGTTAGAACGAGCCGTTTTAGGTAGGCGTTGTTTATTCTTAACTTTTATAAAGAATATCTATTGGGTTTGAGACTTTAGTCTTTGCAACTTTAGGATCTTATCTATTCACGAACAGCTTGTAACCTCCAAATAGAAAGTAAAACTTGAAATCGCATCAAATGACCCCCCCCCCCCCCTTTAGTCTTGAATTGAAAAAGCTGTTGAACATTCCCACCTTGCCATTTTCCACAACATACTGTTAAAACAACGTATTACATGCTATTTAGTGGTTTTTCAACAACATTTAGCTCAGCAATGGAAAAAGGTAACAAGTCATTTTTTTTCTTTTTGCTTTATTCAGTCGAAATTGTTTCAAAGCAGCTTCACAGTGTTAAACAGGACAGTAACAGAATCAATGATGCAAACATAATGTACAAATATATCGAACCATTGATTTGACCAACAAAAAAAGTTATTGATGAGTTATAAGATATAAAACACACTGACCCAGCTGCTGTTTAACCTCGTCCTGGGAACACTGCACTCATGTCTGTATGCAGGAGTCATTTTATTATGTTCACTTGTTATCCAACAGCAATTCCCAAAAGCCTTGTCTTCCTATTACATTTGAATGTCAGTTTGGAGGACACAATTCATGCTGAACATTTGACTCATAATCTTATAGTTTCTGTGACAGCCTCCCCAGTGTGATAACTAGCCCCATCTGCTTTAAATGTAAATGTGTACTACTACTGTTATCGAATTAGTTTAGTTATTCGGCATCGTAATGTAATGTGCAGCCTGCTGACTTATCTCTAAGACTAACATTCTCTTTTGTGTATTTAATTTGTCTACTGTCCTTTTTTAAATGTCAGTTGCTCATTAGAAGAATAAGGCCATTATTTGTCAAACGTGCTGTTGAGCAACAATGGAGACGAGGAACATATGTACGTGGAGCATTGGTGCCAAACAATATGTAGAAAACAGTAGATGACATCAGCGTTACATCACAGTGATGTCATAATAGTGTAATATCTGTCATTTAACAGTCCTGTTGTGCTTCAGACAACAACATTTACAGTGTCTGGAAAGCAGAACTGTGTTGATATTCTGGTTCTAGAGTTTGTTAGAAAGCTCTAAGTCCAATTTATATCCAAAACATGTCCAATTAATTTAGCGGACAGACTCCATTTAAAGTGTTTTGAATATTATTTCAGTATTAGGTTATATATATATATTAAGACTGAAATTGGAAAATCTTTCACTGACTGTCACTGTAGCAGGAAAATGTGATTGGTCTTACAGTACATCCATACTGAATTGCATTTGATCTTGTCTTCCTTGTGTATGTTTAATCATTTATGGCCATATTTACACAGCCAACAGAACACAAGACATGTACTTGGTTTCATAATGATGCACAAAGCACAAAGAAAAAAGCGAAACTGTGCATTTGTTAACTTAGTAAACAACCTCATCTTACCCTTAGAAATTACTTCCATTGGTGTAACACAACATCGTCTTATTCAGTCATTTCATGTTTTTGACTTGATTAGAATCAGTTCATTTAGATGCTTTATGTGCTAGAAAGCACATTTAGGTTGCTTGATAAAATACACTACCGTTCAAAAGTTTGTGGGGGGGTGCATTAATAATTTAAACTTTTGTTCAGCTTGATTGTCAAATTAAATTGTAGAGCGTGTCAAAATAAGACATTCAGGATCTTACATAGATTTATATTTGGATATCAAATGGACTGTGAACTTTTGTTCATTAAGAAAAAAAAAAAAACAAAAGAATCTAAAAAAAAAAAAAATAAACATGGTTTTCACAAAAAATTTAAAGCAGCACAACTGTTTTTAACATTGACAATAATAATAATAGAAATGTTTCTTGAGCAGCACATCAGCATAGAATGATTTCTGAAGGATCACATGACACTGAAGACTGAGGAATGATGCTGAAAATTCAGCTTTGATCACAGACATAAATACAATTTTAAAAAAATTAAATATAACATAAACAAGAGGTAAATTGTAATACTATTTGTACTGTATTTTGCATGTAAATGCATCATCAGTAAGTATAAAAACATTTAAAATAATCATACTGACCCCAAAAGTGTGAATGATAGTGTATATAACATAAAATAAATAAATAACGCTACACTTTTTCTGCTTTGCAAACACATATTTATGAGATGCAGATCTACTTTGTAAATATGATTTTTGCTCTCTCTTTAGGTCAGTAAGGTATAAAAATCAATAGTTTGTAGAGTTTTCTACTGTATAAGCAGAGTCATGTTTTGTCTGCATTGTGTGAGTGTGATCAGTATTGTGTTCTGCTGCTGACTCTTAATGAATCTAAACGAACAATAGCCGCTCACCCTTCAGCAGACGCTTGAAAACAGCTGTGGGTCCTGTGCAGCCGCCAGACAAACACACACTCTTTATTCACTCTCAGAGCAGAGCCTGGCACGAGCCTGCAGGACCTTCCACTCCTCTCTTCTGTCTGTCCATCATCCATCCATCCAGGTCCCACAGGGTCTTTTAGGGGCTTTGAGTCTTTGTGGCAGGCTGTTCTCTGAGCTAATTAGCCATCGCAAGGGAAGAATATCAACTAGCTGCAAGGGAGAGAGAAAACCCAGTGATTTTTTGTTGAAGTAATCAATTATTAAAAATAAAATTAAAGCGAAATAAATATATAAAAAACTGATACAAATGACAACAGCACATAACAAAACGACTAAAATGAAAACTGAAAATATAAAAATAAAAGCTAATTAAAAAAAATAAATACTTGCTGTCGAAATTAACGGCTTAACGCATGCAATAAATGTATCCGTTAACACTTAAAAGATTTAAATGTTAAATTAAATATTAACAATATACTGTCTTTATGTTGTTTTCTAATAAACTGTTAATGTATACTGTAATGTACAATATAAAAGTGTAGTTAAAACTTTAATCACACGTAATCGCGATTAATTTCAGAAAAATCATTGCAATTAGTTCATTTTAATCGATTGCCGCCTATTAATACTATAATAGTGTATCAAATAATTCTAAATAAAGTGGTATTAAAAACTATTGTCACAAGTGTTGTTATTATTAACTGACCGTATAAATAGAGAAATTGGTTTCTTGTTTGACTGTTTTCATTAACTGAAATAAAATATAAATATTAGTAAAAAAAAAAAGTGTTGCACTGGCAACTAAATAAAATATACTCCTATTATAATTAATAGGCCTGTAGCGTTCTGGGTTTTAGTGTGACCAAAATGAGATCTGAGTTGACTTTCAAGTCCAACGGCAGCATAAATGAAAGTGAAACATAAGTGAAAGTTCTTTTGAGGTCAGTGCACTTTTTAGTCGACTTTAGTCAATTTCAGTTTGGTTTTTAAAGAGAAATTAAATATGATCTTATGATTCATCAAAGTGACAAGACAAGTTAGTAAGTTAATGTAAGTAAATCACAGACACGTTTGCCCTCAAAGCAAACATATAATACATTAACATGTATCTCTCATCCATTAAGTTCATTAAATATCTTCCTTTAAGTGTACTATTATGGCCCCGACATGCTGAATGCCTGAGAAACTTTTTTAATATTAAATAATAATAATAATCATCATCAGCATATGCATATCAATGCAGTAAACCTTTAAATGTAAACATTTCAATTAACTTGTTTTATGCAAGTCACAAAAGAAAAAAAAAATCACAAAATCAACCTTAATTTATATCAACAAAACACATTTTTGTGACTTCTAATAGTAGTAGCCTGTTGATTTCCGTCTCTCTGATAGCAAGCTGCAAACCCAAGAGACGCTCATAAAAGCTTAGGGTCCAATTCAACCCGTTTTATGGCTGTTTTATAGCCCTGAAAGACCTGCGCGATGAGTATCTGTGTACTGAGTAACTCCGAGTGCCACACATTGTTGATTGGCTCTTTTGTCTCCTGTATTGTGTCACATGCTGCACTGAGCGTGAGGAGTTGATGTCACGGGCCGGTCTGGCATCTTCATCAGTGAACAGTGACTGCTCACACTAGATGCTGGGCTCTCTGCCCTCGTCATTGTCATGCAGTGCATTATGGGAGCGCTCAGGATGATGGCGTCGGCCAAGGTGACAGCTGTGAGAAACTCCAGCGTGGCCTGAGCTCCGTGCACAGATGTGTGTGTGGGTGTTTTCTTTGGCCAGGCGATGTGTTTGTGAATCCAGATGTTCTTCTGACTGTATAAAAGCATCAGAGTACTCAATTACTCAAAAAGAGAGAGGTGAAGAAAAGAGTGAACGCAACTGTTGAATAACTGGTTTGTGTTGACCCAGCTTGACAAATGCAAGTTCCTGTCATTTGATCTTAGGGAGGTTTGTTTCAGTATCCTGATATTTGGTGTCCTTGTGCTCACAATGCAGCATGAGGAAAAAAAGGTCTGTTTGAGTTCTAGCTGATGCCTAGACTCACATGGCCAGACTTTTAGAAGTCTGCTTCACATTGCAGCTTATTCTGGTCAGGAACTGTCTACTTAGAGGGCAAGAGCCTGTCTGTCAGACGTGTAAAGCAACCAAATGCAGTTCGCTTTTAAAAATAACATGTGTGACCAAGGATATCTTGTTTAAAGGGGTCATATGATGCTGCTAAAAAGAACATTATTTTGTGTATTTGGTGTAATGAAATGTGTTTATGCGGTTTTTAAGGTTCAAAAAACACATTATTGTACACATACTGTACATATTGTTTCTCTTCTATGCCCCGCCTTCTGAAACGTGTCGATTTTTACAAAATAATTTAAAAATAAAACAAATTTATTTTTTACAAAGCTCATCGGTCTGAAAAGCAAGTTGTGCTGTGATTGGCCAGCTATCCCGTGCGTTATCATTGGACGAATACCTCAAGCGTGTGACGGAAATGTTACGCCCCTTACCATACTGTGATGCCCTGTCCGGCCGGAGCGACGAGACAAAAACATTAAAACCCATTATAAACTAGGCATTTTTTGCATCCAGTGGGCACATAATTACGCATTATAATGATTGTAGACTGTCTTTTTACGCGTTGCGTTGCATCGCGTCGCGTAAACATAAAACCATGTCTGCATTTTGTGATCGGAGAAATGACAAACAACAAGCCTACTCTACACTGCTCAAAAAATTTGCTTTAAATATATAAAATATAAAAAACATACTTACAGTCTGTGAGTCAGAACAGCCGGCCATGTAGTCTACGCTCCCAGGATCAGTAAACCGTCCTCCATAAAATGTGCTGCACAACTCTGAATATTTGGGTTGAAGTGTTATGATTTCTAGTCGTGTCCATTTTTGAAGGCCAAACAAAGTAGTTTCACTTTTCACAACGAAACACAGCGCACACACGTCGGCCTAGAGGGCGGCGGCGGGCGGCTAGAGTGCGGGACAGCCCCCCCCTGGGAGGCTATACGGCATTGCCCGGCGGATTCGATGAAGGAGTGGCTGGCAGGCTTGTGGCACCCACATGTGACGACCCCGGGCTGGACTCCGCTTAGTCCACGGTGAAAGCCGATCCGGAGATCCACAGCACGAAGTTGATGTATTCCCTCAGCAACCAGCACGTATCAGCTCCAGGCATGACGAAGCCATATCGTCCTCTTTTGGAAGGCCAAACAAAGTAGCTTCGCTTTCACAACGAAACACACAGCACCTCCACGACATGGCGGCGGCGGCAACAATACACAGTGAGAATAAAAGTTACGCCTTCTTTCTTTGCGTGAACATTTGGGCGGCGTTATTCAAATCTTCCCACATCGTGACGTAGATTTGTGGGGGCGTGTTTAAACGAGGCGTTTTAGGAGGGCGTGGCTGACTCTTAACTTTTATAAAGAATATCTTTTTGGTTTTGAGACTTTAGTCTTTGCAACTTTACAGATCTTCTTTATGCACCAAGAGCTTGTAACACTCCAAAGAGAAAGGAAAAATTTAAATCGCATCATATGACCCCTTTAAATGAAACTAAACTGATTCGACCTTGAGGTTGTGACTCACATGGGGTTTCCAGACATGCAAATTTATATGGAAGGTAATCTGTTTATATATGAGTAAGTGTTGTCACAATACCAACATTTCGTTAGTAATACAGTAATATGCCATAGTTCTCAGTACCAATTAAAAACATAAAAAAGGCTGTGACTATTTATTTATTTATAATAAAGTACATTCAAATCAATGAGCTATTACTATAAAGTAAAAATACATTACAACAGTGTGTAGCCTTTAAACACTGTTTTAAAGGATCAAGTTAAAGGTTAGCAATAAAATGAAGAGCAAAGAAAAAGCAAAACACGTTATATATTACATAGAAAAAGTGGCAGGTCTATTGGTTAGCATTTTAACTGCAAGACTTAATCAGATTTTCTTTTGTCGTGTCCATTGCTATGGTTCAAATTCAGTTCCACATTTAAACTCTTTATTTGAGTTGTGAATGTGTAATAGGCTTTACCATCACTGAAGTTGTCAATCACTTCAGTTTAGCACTGACTGAGTTCTGCACTCTAGCAACAACACTGCACAATGAATCTCTAATTTGCATTGTATTTACAATTTGGTGGTCATAATGGAAGGATTTGCGTGTTGAGCAGAACTCCACTGATCGGCCATTGCGTTCATATACGCTCAACAGACATGTCTGTGATTGTCTACAATGCTCAGTGCTTCAAAACACATTGTAAATAGAAACTAGAGACATGCACTCCCTCGTGTGTGTGCGGGATGCGGGAGAATAAAATGATTTGCGGAACTCCTGCAAAATAGAAATATCTAAACATAAAATATCTAGAAACAAATATTAAGCGTTAGCGTTAGTTCTGGCAGGTCACGTGAGTCAAGCTTGCATCAGCTGATTCTCAGCTGATCACATCTACCTATAGGAATACGACACCTATCGCGGCATTCCTATATAAGCTCTATTCAGTATTATTCAGCAGCTTTTCAGATTCAGCAGCTTTTCAGCTTGCTCAGGAGCAAATTACCCTCCTCCATCCCCAGCTCCTCCTTTCGCCACAGTCAGGACTTGGCTTTCTGATATTCCTTGCTAATAAGATTCCTTTATCTTGAATAAAGTGTTACACTTAAATATCATTAAGTACATTAATGATATCTGCCTTGTTCTGTTCTGTTAACCCTAGGGGGGGTATTATTGCTGCTCTCCCTGCTCATTCATGGACAGGGAGGTTTTTGCCCAGAACAGAACCATATCGCCAAACCAAACTTTATGCTAAGTATCTAGCTTTGTGGGGACGATATTTTTGGTCCTTACAGAAATATTGTTTATTCACTATTGCCAAAGAACAAGACAACTAAGAAAAATGAAAACGATTAACAGGCGCAAACATAGGCAGAGTTTTTATTTATAACACGTGCTTGCGGCGTTGAGCAAAATAGCCAATCACAGACATATCTGTTGATTTCTGGAATGCAATGGCCAATCAGAGTGCTCTTTGCTCACATTCTGCCATGTCAAACATGCACGCAGCAGCTTATCTTGCTAATTTCTATGAAAAAATGACAGTGTTCTGTGAATGTTGATGCTTAATAACAAATATTTTATCGGAAGTGTTTATGCTGGGATGCTATGGCTAGGCGACACAGAAATTACTTTTTCATGTAAATTTCATGGATGCACAGAAAAAATCTATATAGGCTACTTTTATGTGGGACAAAACATGAATGTTGTGGGCAGGAGCGGGACAAGATAACATATATTTTTGCGGGAGTGGGCTGGAGCATTCATTTGATTCCCTTCACAGAGCACTCACACAAATATGCACTGAAGCCACACATCAGCAGGTACTGAACTGAATCTGTACTACCGGTTCTGCAGAAAAGTTGGTATCAAAATTTCAGTAAGTGTGTAACTTATTTGTATGACATGGGTGACTGTAGGGTTGCAACCATTTTGGAACCTGAAAAATGGGTTGAGGACTCAGATACGTTTACCGTTGGGGGGGGTGTAGCAGTACTATGAACTTTTAACACAGGTATTATTTGTGATTTTTATATCTTGCATAAGTGTTTCTGTTATTTCAATGACTCTAAAACTTGAGCTAATCTTTAAAGATATGTATCATTACTTGTGATGAAGCAAATATTATTATTGTCGACACACATTGTTCCAAAAGTGTTTTCTTTGCTTTTTATTGTTAAAAGCTATAATTCAGGAAGATGCGTTGTCTCTGTGTGGTGTCTTTGCTCTCCTGGTTGAGCTATTTGGATTGGATGGATGTTGTGCCATGTGCAGAATCCTGCTCATATAAAGGCATTTCTATCCACATGCCGCCCATTTCTGTGTGTTCCACCGGTGCTTCGGTCCAAAGCCATCCATCACCACTCACCAAGACATCTGTGGGCCAGTCTGCAAGCAAAATAATGAGTTTACAATGGATGAATATTTCATCATGCCTTTTGCCTCACCCTGTGCCTTCATGTTCACACACAAATTAGATGAGCTGATAATACATTATAATTGATTCAAATGGCTTAAGGCTTTGCCAAAATTAATTCCTCATGCCATTTAGTATT
This sequence comes from Sinocyclocheilus anophthalmus, assembly GCA_018155175.1. Classification (NCBI taxonomy): domain Eukaryota; kingdom Metazoa; phylum Chordata; class Actinopteri; order Cypriniformes; family Cyprinidae; genus Sinocyclocheilus; species Sinocyclocheilus anophthalmus. Next base: position 315,394 of record JADLZN010000469.1, read on the forward strand.
TAGTGGTAAAGTATACTAGTTTAACTGAACAGATTGTGTTATGGATGCCACTGACACCGGTAATGCAATTTTAGGTTGGAGTCCTCTGTTTGGGGTGAGGTAAGAAAATACACAATAGTTCATTAAAAGTTAATAAAAAACTCAAGATAAGATTATCCAGAATAAATAATAATTATTATTATTATTTTTAACGATACACATAAGGCCAGTGTTATAAAGTCAGGGTTGATTGGAATTCCATAGATTCGATATTACAATGATATTTAGCTGCCAATTTCATTTTTTGATAAAACAATGTTGTTGTAGTTTAAAAACTTTATCTAATAATTACAAAAATGTCATTAAAACTGTTTAAAATAATAATAACAATAATAATAAACAATAATACATTGAAACAATGGTGTGTAATCAAGTATTTCTTAACCAGCAAATACAAAAACTGAAGAACAATGAAACATGAACAATAAAACAAATAAGCTACTAAGTGAGCTGCGTTTCACACAGAGCACACGCGAACATGCAGGATACAAATGCACACTTCAAAAGATCTCACAACTGGACCCGACTAAGTTTGTTAGGTTTGTGAAATTAATGCTCATTAGTCATCAAAGTTGTTTAAATGATTACATGCATTTTGCTGATGCTGATGGCTAAACAAGAAAGTAATAATCTGCCTTTCTATACTAATAATATAAAAGCATCGTTATAATACTTTTTGTATAATTTTAATTCCTTTGTGTTTAAACTGTCATTTGATTATAGACAGACTTCATCCTATTAGACCAGAAAAAACAGCAAACAAGAGGGAGAATGGAGACTGTGTGCTCAGGCAGTGTTCAAAATAAAAAGCCGAAACGCATCGGCCAAACAGAAAACTTATCGGCCAATGCCGATATCTGAAAAATGACAAATATCGGCTGATATATCGGTGACAACTACAGACAATACATCTGAAATATAGATTCCTTGTCCATGTACACACCTTGGTCGAGAACCATATCTGTAGGGAACAAAAAAGAAGACAGACCCAAGAAAGACACAAAAATGTACATCCAAAGCAAAGCAAAAGGAAGAGACATAGAAAAATACATGTGTGAATAATAAATAAGAATGTCCATAAACCTTTTTAAAATCTGCCAAGTTCTTAGAAATGTTTTATTTGTTTTTTTTTTCACTATTTGTATGCACAAATTAGCTTTTTGAAAACTTTCAATAATGTGTACAATTAAATAAAATAATATTAATATAATATCCAAGTAAAAGTACTTGCCTTAAACTTTGAATAAACGTATCGCCTATTAATTTTTGTATATAAAATTTTTTTTTTGTTTTCACAAAGTAAAAAGTTTTCTTTCTTTTTTTTCTTAATTTAGGTCATAATGTAAATACATAAAGACTATTTTACAGCCGAACTAAACTGGCCTTGTTATACAAAAAACAAATTATGTCAAAGATGAAATGATTATGACATAGTCATTTGGATGCTTTCAATATATCATTTTTTTCTGAATGTTGTTGCATCAGTGACCTTGATTTTGGTGAGCAAATATTTCAAATATTACGCAGCAGTTTGGTAAAAATAATGAGTTTTTTTACAAGAAATGATAATACTGTACTAGTGGAGATCAAAATTAGGTAGGCAAAACGAGGTAAACTGCTTAGTCCAATATCCTAACAGGAGTAAAAGTGTTTTTGAGCATATTTAATGAGTTCAATATATTCTGAAGCACAGTATAAAAAAACTTAAATGAGAAATTTGAAAAAGAACTCTGGTCAAAATTAGAGAATACTGTTAGATATCTCCCAGTTAGAATCTCCCTCACTGTGAGTTAAATCTGGCACTGCTGCTTAATTTACTTAATTATCTGACACACCGTATTTGAACGGGAGCCCTACTTTCCAGTTTTCACTGAGATGGCAAGATGGTGAGCCGTTCTAAAGTGACTGAAACCCTCCGACAGCAGGTTGTCCAGATGAAGGCCATAGCAAGAGAAGTTGGTCTTTCCAAATCTTTGATTTAGAATATTGCATCTTTACAATGTCAATAACTCATTCAAGTCCCCCAAAAAGGCTGTCCACGTTATCCACGAAAAGACAAATGCATGAGAGGACAGGATAATCCAGAGAATCTCTATGGGCAATCGGTTCAACACTGCAGCTGGAATTGCTCGCCATTTCAACGCTGAAGAGGGTCTCAGCATACAGTGTTTAAGAGACATCTGACTGAAAGCCCACTCTACAGTGACCAAACCTCTCATCAGCAGAAAAATCAAAAGGCTAGGCCTTTATTTGGTCCAAAGCATTTATTTGGGTACGATGGGAAACATTATGTTCGTCGCCAAACTGGGGAAAGACTGAACCCAAAGTGTGTAAAGAAGTCAGTGAAAGTTGGAGGAGGAAGTGTCATGGTTTGGGGGATGTTTTCTGCAGCAGGAGTTGGGCCTCTTATACAGCTACATGGCAGAGTGAATGCAAATGTTTATCAGAAACATCATCAGCAACATGCAGTTCCTTCCCTGCAAGCATCTCCCAATAAGCCTGCAATTTTCATGCAGGACAATGCCCCCATCCATTACAAAATGGGTAAAGCAATTCCTTGAAGCTGAAAACGATAGTCCTGATCTAAACCCAATTGAAAATCTCTGGAAAATCCTTGGTGACAAAGTTATGGCTAAGAAACCTACTACAGTCACCGAACTGTGGAAGAGACTAGAAGAAGAGTGGACCAAGATCACACCAGAGCAATGTCGAGACGATGTGAGGTCCTGTTGCCGCAGATGTGCTGGAGTCATTCAACGCAACAACTTTATGACGGCTGTAACCTTCGAAAATTAGTGTAGTCTTCTTTGTGCACAATCATTGCGTCTCTACTTTGATAAATGTGTTTAAATAAAATAAAGGGTTGTGTTGACGTGCCTTTGTATTTTGTAAAAACACGGACGGATAGCCACAACTAAAAGTCCTTCAAATTTTAGGCTAAATGGTTACGATTACATTATTTCTGAAAAAATCAAGTGCCCATAGCAGTAGTAGTATATGTTTATTTTAATGCAGTCAGCATCTTAGGCATTTTCAATGGGAACAACCGATTAAAAAATAAGTATAAAAAAAACAATAAAACCAGCAAAACAAAACAAACACAAGTGTTATTACACAAGATTTTTGGTACAGTAATCAAGAGGTTCATAAATGGTTCGTAATTTTGATTCCACTGTATATATAAAGTTAAGTAAAAATAAAAATAATTATTTTAATAGGGGCCCTTCATAGGGTTCTAAAAAAAAAAAAAAAAAGAATTTCGTTCTTTTATTCAGCACATAAAAAAAATCTCTCTCCTGATCATATCCACAAATGGAGGACTGACCAACTGCATGTAATATAGGTTGAGCTGAACAATTAAATTAGACACAGCGAGCTCAAATTACAAAAAGGCATCATGATGAAATTGCTGCCTTATGGCAATCATTGATTATTTTCACACAAGGAATACATTTTGAGACACAGAAAACAAGCACCATCTGCACAATAATATGTTGTTATCATTGTATAACGTCACTCACTCACAAACACCCGCACACATGCACATAATTTCTTTGTTTTTCTGCTCATTTGTGTTAATATATGGTAGCAGATGTCTCCAGGGCAGCTGAAATCATTACAACAGCAGAAATCTGCTCTGAACGTCAGTGGAATTTCAATGATTACCCTTCACTGTGCCTGCAGTGAGACCACTTTAGGTTTCAGCGCTGCCCATGACAGGTTAAAAAAGGGGATCTGACACATATCACTCGCTTTTGGAGATGATTGATGCTTTCGCAAGTAGAGGTTTTCACTGCGAGTCAGTAACAATTCGACAGGTAACAAAGTGCATCCTGGTTTCACAACAATAACTGCAGTTAGATGGAATTAAACTGCTGCAGTATAACATCTGACACTGCTAAACAAGAACAAGCCGCAACATTCAGGGTGATCACAGAGATCTCTCTTATTCATGGAGGTAAATTTATTAGTCATGCTTGAGGGCAAGCATCACTATTACTATTGTAGTTAGGGGTTTGTGCTTTGAGAAATTCATCATCCATCATTGTTTGAGCTAATATCTCAAATCGAGTGGCTTGTTAAGGAGAGGAGCGCTTTTAATTTTATAAGACCTCAGTTATATAGGACCAGAATATCATGCACTTTTAAAAATAAAGTTTCTTTATTGGCAGCGGATTCCATCAATAATCTTTAACGTCCACATTCTTAAAAATAAAGGTTCCAAAGGGGGGTTTTCACAGTGATGCCATAGAGAACCATTTTTGGTTTCCAAAATAACTTTTCAGTGAACAGTTCTTAAAATAACAATTTTTTCATAGTGTAACGATCTTAATAAATGTAAGAGCCGTTTGCTCTTTTTTTTTTTTCCGCTATAAAGAACTTTTTGTGGAATGGAAAGGTTCCATGGCTGTTAAAGGGGTCATATGATGCTATTTAAAAGATCATTTTTGTATTTGGTGTAATGAAATTTGTTTATGTGGTTTAAGGTTCAAAAAAAACATTATTTTCCACATACTGTACATTATTGCTTCTCCTCTATGCCACGCCTTTCTGAAACAAGTCAATTTTTAAAAGCTCATCGGTCTGAAAAGCAAGGAGTGCTCTGATTGGCCAGCTATCCAATGCGTTGTGACTGGCCGAATACCTCAAGCGTGTGACGGAAATGTTACGCCCTTACCATATTGTGATGCCCTGTCCGGCGGAGCGTAACATAAAAACCATGTCTGCATTTGTGATCGGAAAATGACAAACAACAAGCCCTACTCTACACTGCCCAAAAAAACTTGCGTTTGAATCGTCAGTGGCAAATCTTTAAATATGAATACGTAACGTTACTTACAGTCTGTGAGTCAGAACAGCCGGCATTGTAGTCTAATCTACCAGAATCAGGAAACAGTCCTCAATAAAATTTGCTGCACACATCTGAATACTTGGGTTAAACTGTTCTGGAACAGTGTTCTAAATTCCTCTTTTGGAAGGCCAAACAAAGTAATTTCACTTCACAATGAAAAAGCGTCACACACCGCGCGCGCCTTGAGTGAGCAGAGGCCGGAGGCCTAGAGTGACCGGCGGACTAGAGTATGCGGAGGCCAGCTTGAGTGAGCAGAGGCGGGCGGGCTCGAGAACGACACGGCCGACGGATTTGACGAAGGAGCGTCTGGCGGGCTTGCAGCAACCACATGTGACGACCACGGGCTGGACTCCGCTTCATCCACGGGTGAAAGCCGATTCCGGTGATCCACAGCGCGAAGTTGAAGTATTCCCTCAGCAACCAGCACGGATCAGCTCCAGGCATGACGAAGCAGGTATCATCCTCTTTTGGAAGACCAAACAAAATAATTTCTGTCACAGGTTTGGTGTGGTGACCGTTGGAAATGTCACTTGAGGGGGCGCTCTTCTGTTTTACGTTGTTTGTGTTAAACTCCGTTTCCCATAGTCCCCTGCTCACTAATTCTGGTCTGATCGGTAACACCTGTTCATCATTTACTCATTATCCCAGATATATATATCATGCTTTCTCTGTCTGTCATTTGCGTCTTGATTGTTTTGTCTTCTCAGTTTGTGTTTTCTGTGGTCAGGTTTTGGATTACCTTCTGCAATGTTTTTGTTCTGTTTTGTTCTGTTATTATTTCAATAAACTGCACATGGAACTTACCCTGTTTCCTCCTAGCATTCCGTGACAGAATCCAGACGCCACTACTAGATCCAGCAGTTTGTTTTTCTTTTTCCTTTTTTG